>JAXCLQ010000007.1:3005369-3044907 GCA_035584115.1 Cedrela odorata
ACAATATCTCAACAACTCCTCCTCAACAATATGCAAATGTAGCTCAAAGCAAATCTCATTTTCCATATAAAACAGAACGTAAATCAATTTATATATAAACTATTTCTTATTTCAGAAAACATTAAGTTTTATAAAAAAGAAAATTAAAATTAAAAAAAATGAAAAACATGTAAAAATCCACTCATAAGTGTCACCAAAAGTGGAACAGAAGCTCGATCACTAGGGGCTGGACGATCGCTCCCTCGGCGTATCTATAACACATTTATACTAATTATTAATATAATAATTTAAGTACACATACTTACAATTTAATTACGATATTGATATACAACAAGTTTTCCTCCTCTTTCTGAATTCTCTTTTATTCTACAATCTGAATCTAACGATTAATACATGAGTTATCGATTATACTTAATTCACTCTTACTAACTAATTCTGCATGATAACATATTATTTCAAAATCTAAATTCAGCGCAACGATACAGTCACTATTCATATTTTCCGACAAAATTTAATTTTACTTAATTTAACAACTAATCGGTATAATTCTAGCTTAAAACAAGTATAATCTATAAAAATTGTCTGGGATGAATAGTATTTTCTGGCGTGAACAGTATTTTTCGGCATAAATAATGCCCCTTTATAAACAGTGAATTATTGAAAAATGCATAAATACGACAATAATGAAGTTAGGAACTATACCGAGGTGTCAATTTAGCCCTAAGACATCCGGATTGCAAGTAATTTCAAAAATCTCAAATTTGTAAATAGTAACACTATTCTTTTTTCGGCTCAATCGCTAACCCAATCGCTCAAAAGAAGATTCTAGAGTGTAGCTCGTGTCGTGTACGTGTGATTTGTAGCAAGAAACGGAAGTTTAATCGATCGAAAATGGAGTAATTTGAAGGAAATTAAAAAAAATTAAAAAAAAATAAAACAAAACGTAAGTACTGGAAAGAGAGGAGAAGATGGCCTAGGTTTGGTTCTCAACTAGACTTTTATTGAAATTAAATTTTAATAAAATGACAATTTTGCCCTTGAAAAAAATAAGAAGAAATTCAATAATAAGGGTAAATATGTCAATTAGAAATTTTCTATATTCTAGACTTCAATTCTCTCTCATCTGACCTCGGATTTGACTCAAATTTAATTCATATCGATCCTTATCAAGTTTTCTTTCAGTAGAAATAAATCGTTTATCAATTGAAATTTTTTATCAACACCAATTTTCGTTTTAAGGTCAGGTGCACGAATAAAGTTTTAAGAAGTTTTTCTAAACTTAGTAATTTGTTATTAAATCACTCCCAATAACTAAGTAAACATTAATACAAAGTTATTTACTCTATTTTCATTACCCCGACATAATTTATAAAATAACCAAATTACCCTTGGTGTGTAAAATGACTAAAATGCCCTTAATTTAAATTTTGGGGTATTACACTTTGTATTTATTGATAGAGCCATCAGAATTATACTTCACCTTGAACACCCATTTCACACCAATGATATTCTCGCCTTGAGGTTGCTCAACAAGCTCCCATGTATTTTTTTTTTTATTCATCTCCATTTCAGTTTCCATAGCAACAATCTAGTCGGCAGATTGTGAAGCTTCATAATAGCTGTTAGGTTCAACAACAAGAAAATTACATCTTTTATATACATCAGCAAGTGATTTTACCTTATAATTTGAACCGTCTTCTGTGACTTCAACTAAGGCATCATCATCCAAGGGAGAATCAGAATCAATTAAGTCAAAAGAAGACTCAACTAATTTCAAACCTTCAATGTTGGTGGACAAGTCTCACAACTTTTTTTGCTCAAAATCTCAACAAGAGTCTTCGTCGATGACGACACCCCCACTCAAGATAACTTCATCAGTCTTTAAATCAAAAATTCTATACCCCTTTGAATTTGGAGCATAACCAATAAATATTCCTTTGATCACCTTCTTATCAAGTTTGGATCTCTTCACAGAAGGAACAAAAGAATAATAAATAGATCCAAAAATCTTAAGGTTTTTAACAGAATGTTTTATACCTGACCAAGCTTCATAAGGAGTTTTTCCCTTTACTGCCCTTGTAGGTAGTCTGATGAGTAAGTAAACAGCTGTACAAACAGCTTCTGCCCAGAAATTCTTTAGCAAATTCTTCCCAAAAAGTAAACATCTTGCCATCTTCATTATAGTTTTGTTCTTTCTTCTATGGGGTGTAGACAATGGATAATTGGTACTGAATTCCAAAATCTTCACAAAACTTATCAAATTGCTTAAAAATATATTCCTTCCTATTATCAGATCTCAAAGTTTTGAGCTTACAGTCACTTTGAGTTTCAACCAAATTCACAAACTTCTTAAAAACATCAAAAACTTGTGCTTTCTCTCTCAAAATATAAATCCAAGTCATCCTTATCAAATCATCAATAAAGAGGATGAAATATTTGTTGTTACCAAAAAAAGTGGTACACATAGGACCACAAACGTCTGTGTGCACTAATTCAAGCTTTTCCTTAGCTCTTAAACCACCACCTTTTGGAAAAGGTAGCTTATGCATCTTCCCTTCTTGGCAACTTTCACAAATTTGCCCAAAGGAATCAAAAATAGGAAAATCTTCAACCATGTTAAAAGAATACAAAATTTTCAAAGCTTGTCGTTATAGTGCCCAAAGCGATAATGCCATTTTTTGCTTTCTTTAACTTTGGCATTTAAAGCATGATGACATATACATTCACCATTTAAAAAGAATGTGTTGTCAACCATTTTGACCTTTCCAATCTCTATTTCTTGTGGGTCAGAAATAATACATAATCATCTTTGAAAAACACAGAAAATTGTTATGCAACAATTGAGCAATACTAAACAAGTTTTGAGATAATTTCGGAACAAATAAAACATTGGAAATTTTCTTTTCACCTTGCTTAATATGCATGATGACAATACTTTTGCCTTTAGCTAGTACCATCTCTGCATTGCGAAGGAACACCTTTGTCTTTATAGATGAATCAATGTGGCTAAAAAGATTGATATTTTTAGCCATGCGGGTGGTGCAACTACTATCAATAAGCCATGAGTTTAAATTTGTTTCAACAACATGAGAAGCCGTAAACAAGAAAGTTGTTTCTTGTTTTTTATCATCTACACAATTTGTTTGCTGTGGGAGCTGTTGGGATGATTTTTTTTACTTCTCACGATGAAACCTCTCAGTTTGACCATCCTTATCGCAATGATCACAATGATAGATTTGCTTGTTTTTGAACCAACAATTCTTCTTATCATGGTTAGTCTTTTTGCAGAAACGACAAAGAGGAAATTTTCCCTTTCTTGATGCTCCTCCTTTTCCCTTGCTCCCCTGATTTTCAGTTGCTTTTTTATTATCTTTGGCAATGGGTTTTTTGTCTTTGAACTTGGCATTAAAGGCACCTTCAACATGCTCCTCATTACGGAATACATGCTTTTGCTCTTGGGCTTGTAATTTGCTGATTAACTCAGCTATAAAGAGAGTAGTCAAGTCACATGATTCTTCTATGGCTGAAATCTTCGACTCAAATCTGTCAGGGACGCTAATCATTATTTTTTCTACAACCCTGTGATCTGGAAAATCTTTACCAGCTAATCTGATTTGGTTCACAATAGTCATCAATTTGGTAGTATACTCTTTCACAATATTTGATTCCTTCATTTTCAACATCTCAAACTCTCTTTTAAAAGTTATTAATTTGATAGCCTTCACCCTTGTGCTTCCTTCAAACTCCTCATTTAATTTGTCCCAAGCCTTTTTTGCCCGTGTCACAATCAATAATCCTAGCAAAAATAGGATCTGATAAAGCAGCATGAATACACGGGCTTCTTGGACCTCTCTTCCTCGTGTTGTTTTATTTGACTCAAGGTTGAATTTGCTCCCAATGGTAGAGGATTAGCATCATTCAAAATAGATTCCCAAAGACCAAGTGCTTTGAGATAGGATTGCATTTTAACAACCCAAAAATGGTAGTTTTCACCATTAAATTGTGGGGGAGTGGAAACACCAAAATTAGAAGAGATGTTGTAACGTGTAAAATTGAAATTTTCTTCTCTCAAACAAAATCACAACCCTTTAAATTTAAGACTCTGGTACCACTGTTGAAATTTAATACTAAAGTCTCAATGTTATGTTAAACAAAGAGAAAAAAATAAGAAAAAGAGAAACAGAACAATACTCTTTTATTTTATATTGACTTAAAAATAAATAAGAGAAACAGAACTTAAATACATAACATCTAAACTGAAAAATTTTAAATACGGGTATGTCAAATATTTGAAAAAATCAAACTTTAGTTGAGAATGAGAATATAAATAAAAAATATAAACATAAAAAATTAAACTAATTTAATTAAAGAAAAAACTCAAAAATCTTAACAGCTATGACTGAAGGTGTCAAATGGGTACCGCGCGAGTCTGGTATGAAAATTATTGAGTCACACAACACAATAACCTGATAGTTCATATAAACTTGGATTGGGCTGCACGTGAGTCGACGCACAAATAATTAATTTAAATATTTAAAATAATATAAAATTTAACAATATCCATGATAATAATTTTATAGAGATATAAACTATGTTGTAGTGATAAGTGATTTACTGAAGCAATATTTAGCAGAGACAGCACTAGAATGGTATGGATTTCCGATATTCTAACTAGTAATGGTAGGGATTAATCCCTTGGAGAGTTTATTATTGTAAAATAACAGGAAAAAGAGAAATGAAAAATTCCAAGTTCTTTCCTCTATCTGCTTAGTAAGATAATTAACACTTTTGTGAGCTTGAAACACATATTTACTTCATAAAAATAAAAAATAAAAAAAACAAACCAGCTTATTCCTGCTGCTTGCTACCTAGTATTACACCCCTTAAATTCTGGATTCAGAGTTGAATCAGAAGTAATGAACAAGTTGAATCTCCTAGGCTAAGGTTTTGAGTCCAGTTGCAACAATGCCCCACAAGTATTTACATCAGAATACCAGCTAGAGTTGATAATATCTGCCTTGTACTATCAGCCTTCATTCTAGCCATGAAAACTCGGGTGGTGGTCATCTGAAGCATCTGAAGAACTGCTGAGTTGCCGGAGATCAGACCTGTGAGCTGAACCTCCTTGGTGTTTCCTTGAACCGTTGGATTTTGAGTCTATGCGGACTGACCTGGCTGAGAAGCAGTGCCGAACGAGAATGTGCTGCCTTGTTGTTTCACTTGAGCAACTGCCTCGGATTAACACGGCCAAATTTACTTCCTTATCTCTGGTGTCTTCACACCACCAGTTTTGTGGGATTCCATCAACAAACTCTTCTAGAGTATGGAATTCTTCATGATGTACAGAAACCTCTACATGATTCTCAGGTTTGATTATGCCTGTGGCTGGACTGACCTGAAATGGACATAAGGCAGGAGGATAAGTTGGTGTTTACCAAATATTTTCACTATTGTAATTTCAAAGTTAAGTAGAAGTACAATAGTTTGTAATTTCAAAGTTAAGTAGAAGTACAGGAGTACCAAACTTAGTCTTAATCTGGATGTGGTTGAGATCAGAGTCTTACATTCAGAGCTAAAACTCAAGTTTGACATAGAATAGGAATCCCTTCTAATCTAGAAACAAGAAATAGTACCTCAAGCCATCTGGGGAAGCCGAAGGAGCCCCTTAAACGATAATCGGCTGGATCCCCATCATCCTTGACAGTAGATTGACCTTCACAAATGATTTTAAATATGGCTATGTCCTTTGAACTTCTGTTTGTGATTCTTAGAATGCACGTATCCTGGTTTTGAAGGACAATGCTTTCGGTGCTCAGAGTAGTTTCTGGAACATGATGAAATTCATCATGCGCAGACGAGATTGAATTTCCTTTAGATTTCAGAATTTCCCCAAATACTTGTCTTCTTTCTGATCTATCAACATGGGCAATTTTGACATGGAATTTACAATGGACAGGTTTGTGATCACTCTCAGTCACATCCATGCAAGCATCATACCTGTAAAAACACAGAAACCATACCTGTTTTAGAACAGATCAAATATAGACAACAGCAAACAATCCTACCATGAAACGTACAGCATAATTGATGAGACTACAGGGCAATCTAAACTGCAATCAGACACTAGACCCGATCGACTGTCACGATATATTATCCTGTCACACCAAGCTGGAATTCGCTTTTTCTCCCCGGAATCATATCCTGGAAAAATTAAGATAGCAAAATGTTTTTAAAAAAAAGACTTCCCACTACGAACAGTTTATTGCTATCAAATGGTTATGCTAAATCGTACCTGCTAAACCAGGTCGATGCCTTTCAAACTTGTAAGTTGGAGGGAATCTTATGATTGCTTCCCGCATTCCTTGGAAAACCTTGCCTACTTTCATCTCATCCCTGAGCTGATCCCTTTCTCTCAGCCAATCAAAGCATCTTTGGGAAACAAAATCTCTTGCTTCATCGTAAGATATGCCAAAAAGTCGATAGTTAAAATCACCGAAAAATATAACCATATCTGCTTCAGCTAAATCAGGCTTCAACTCTTCAGTGCTGCCAGCAGGATTCTGTGAAAGCACCGTCACCAGTAAATGAGATGTGATTAACAAAGAATGTGGATGAGAGGCAAGAAATCGTATCAATGTTACTGATATAAATAAGAACGAAGAACATACATTTGAACCCTTAATCATGTGCGTAGCAGTTGAGACACCGGCTGCAACAGAGAAGACCAATGGCAAGCCAGAAGAATAAAGTAGCCAAAATAAATATGTGCAAAAGGCAAGAGAGCAATACAAAAACAGGTATGGCACCATACCAGCAGCAGAATTAACAAGGTTTGACGATCGGCTGAAGACCATTGTTCTATAAATGTGATCAAAATCGGCATTCCTGCGGTTGACTGCTTCCAAGTGCGCAGCAAGGTGACAGTTCACAAAGCAAATAGTCCGATCATAGACTCTGATTCTCAATCCTACACCTCCCTGGATGAGCAGATGAAACCATTTAAAGATCATAAACTGAGGAAATGCTAAACCAATGTTATTGATGATACTTGGTTCAGATGTTTATACTTAGCATTGCTAATGCAGAATAATCAAGAGAAGACAAGCTATTGGGTCAGAAAAAGGAGTAAATTACAATTCTATATTATTTTATCCATTACAAAACTTTTCACAGCAAGTAATTTCCTTGCAGGTGTTTTCACTGCATGACCAACATGTTTCTCACCACCTGCATTAAGCGCAATTACATTTTACAGCCAAACTCTCTGCTTTGGGATCTAAGAAAGCAGATATTTTCAGAAATGTCCACGCCAAAGAAGATAAACTGAGACATTTTTAACTGAACGCTATGTCAGCAGAAGGTAGAAATACAAACCTTATTACCAATTGCACGACCAAAGCCACAAGGAACTGCTGCAGCATCAACATCACCTACATGAGGTCTAAGATTTTTTCTTACCCTGAAGTGTGAGAGAAAAAAACACATAATAAGAGAAACCTTATATTAAAGAGGTGTAACCGTAAGATCATCAACAGAGCAGGGTTAAGATGACTTGTCAAAGGGAAGAAAAAATTACTGTTAAACAGCTTAAAGACCATTGTTTGGGCTCTTACCTTCAAGTTTAAGCTTTTAATTCAAGTGGTATTTCAACAATTATTACATGAGAAAACCGGATACAGGTTAAATCTCGTGTATAACTCTTCTTTTTAAAATTACATACCAAAGCGATATGAGCAAGCCTGCTAGCTGCCGAGAACCCATACGTTCAAAAGTTGTTCCTTCGTCTAACGCCTTTCCAATTGTATCCTGCCACCATTGTCCTATAGCACTCCCTTCAAGTCCTACCTACAATCAGAAATTAACTGATAAATATTTATAATAGATATGAACATATGTCAGTTCCAGTAATAATATTTCCCTGGAAAATATAGCAGAATTCAAATAACCTAAACAAAATAAGTCATCAATATCACTAAAGTTATCAAACATCTTACAGTTTCCTTAGCCGCGGACATTGCGAGGAAACCTGCACCCATCTCTACTTCCTGCAATCCAACAGCAATAATGCCAACATCTGATGAAACCGAACCGAGCCATGACAGAAGGGAATCATGAGAAGCTCTTCCTTGACCAACATTCCATGTTCCAATTAAAATTCTCACATTATCTCTCCTAGCATATCTTGTTTCATTTGCAGAAAGTTCTGATCGTATTATATTATCAAAAGGTGAAGGAGAAGCGAAGCTCCAACCACGTATGCCGCCATGAGTAGCCAAGCTATAAATATATCCACCTCCAACTGCTAACTTTATCAAAGGACTACTATGAGCAATCCATGATGCAAGCAGATTTCCCTCAAGATCTAAAATTTGCATAATGCCGCTGACGTAGCCTACATAAATTCGACACCCAAAAGTGCAAAAGCATTGGACAGGACAATTATGGTGAATAACATCATGCAAACGATTTCCGTTTCCATCCCACTGCACAAGTAAGCCATTAGTACATCCACTCCAGATCATTCCATCGGCTGCTAGGACTAATGCTTCTGTTCTCTTGGTGTCTTCTGCAAATGCACCTGCACCTCTAGTTGCAACACGACGAACAGCATCTGCAGCTCCCATAATAGCATTACGCGACCGTTGCAAGAAGCTAGAACCTTGAGATTTCTCTTTCTTTGAAGAAGAAACAAATTTTACCTTCATCTCATCTTCTACAGGTTGATCTTGGACTGATTGCATGTCAACTCGATTCTCAATATGACCATCAATATTAAAAACTTTCAGAAGTTCTTTTGAACGAGCATCCCTGCAGAATAATTAACTCTTAGAATGAATGACTTTGTTATTACTTCAACACTAGATCTCTGAATATGCTAATATGGAAATAAAACCCCAAAAAACAAACTCATAAATCAAGAGATAAATCTAAGCATCAGAGTAATGTCGGGAGTGTGAACGTACCAAAGAGAGAAAGAAAGAGGCTGAGCACACCAAACTCGAGCTCTGACATTATCCGATAACAAGCACTTGACATCCGTAGAAGATATACTACATGCACCATTTACAGTCACTTGTGTCCTGAGGTCAATGAATGATCTCTCAACCAATAAAGCAGCCATGTGTCTTTCCTCTGGTTTAAGTGAAAGAGATTTTTCAATGGACTCCCATGGCCAAATCTTAATAACACCATTCTCTCCACCTGACCACAGATCACCTGGATCTCAAACCCCATGAATCCAAACGTTAGAACACATTGTCTAAATCTTTTGGATCAGCTACATATTTTAATTTAGAATATTTTTGTTTAATTGGCAACAATAGAAAAAGACCTCGAAGTATTAAACAAGTATATGCTTGAACATTCATAGATGACAAGATAGAACCATTGATATATCAGTTCTTAGCCAAGTTTTCATGGAAACTCTTTCAAAATCTTCTGAAAATGGAGCATATAACACGGAAAAATCTATTAATCACAAGCAGTAAATGCTGAAAACAGATGATGCTGGCTGTAAATGGTTCCAAACATGCTCTTGATATTGAGAATCTGGACTCCAAATTACATCGTACATTTCAATTACTAAACAACAGTAATGTATCTGTGGTTTGAAAACACCTGACTTATGCAATCGTTAAGATACAGCCGAAACAAAATCTACCAGAAATGATTTTATACTAGTCATTAATTGTATATTTCCTACGATAAAATAATACACTCAAATGGCACATAGATTTTCCCTAAGCTTTTAACAGCACAATTTTTCTAATAACTCACAACACATTAACACAGCATGAAGTGAAAATCAACACAAACACATTCATATCCGTAAGAATTCTCCTGTCCTTGAATATTATATGTCAATGCAATTTGTCGTGCATAAAAATATTAATTCACTACTTAATTTCCATACACCTAGTCCGGTATCGAACTACTGATTACTCAAATAACACATTCTTGCTAATCTACTATCACAATCTTAATATTACAAAAATTACACTCTTGTTCTCCATAATCAACTATATAGAAAAACATTATTAAGAAAAGAAAGCTAACCATAAGAGCTGAAAATCATAGAAAGAACTGGACCACGATGCGCCTGCCAAGATAAACCTTCCTTGAAAGGAGTATTATAATCCAAAGGTTGATCCATTTTCCATGACTTAATCTTCCCATCTTTATGTCCAGTCCAAACCAACCTATTTCCACAATCAACCATCAAGCAAATTGTGGGAGATGTACTCACAGACTCATGAAACGGCGCTGCATCTTCATCTCCTCTCCTAACTCTAGCATTAAGCCCAATTCCAGGCTCATAAGTATCATCGAAATTCCAAAACCTAACCCCACTTTCCTGACCAGCCCACAGCTGCGTATTTGTACATGCAATGTTCCTCAAGAATTTTCCCACTTGAGTTTCCCTCAACGGATGTGGTCTCAGCTCCAGAAACGGCGGTCGTCCCGGATGAACCGCCGCACGCATCGGAACTCTAAAAATCCCATTGCCACCACCGCTGCCGATGAACTCCGACATTGGCTGCCATTGCCTGTTTTGATCGTCAGAAGAACCATCCGGGCAGACGTACTCTTCGTTAACACAGCCGCCGGCGGTAGTTGTAGCAGTATTTCCCGCGAAAAATTCATCGTCAGACGAGTCATAAAAATGGTCAGCAACGACGGTTGTCATCGGTTTCGGAATGTCATCAAGGCTATGTTTCCGCAGCGGAGGATGGCGTTTTTGCCCAGAATTGGCACGCAACTGTTGGCTGTAAGAATGAATCTTGCGGTGCGGAGGAACAGAGCTTAGTCCCGCCAAGGCCTCTTTATCTTCGTCTTCCATGTTTTTTTTTTTAATCTTTATCCGACGAAGATTTCTGGGAAAAAGATTGAAAGAGAAAAAAGAAAAGATGGAAATGAAGAGGGAAGAGAAGAGAAGAGAAAAGGTCTAGAGAGAGATACGAGAGAGAAGGGAAAAGAGAGGAATTTGTGATGGAAGAGCGGGAAACAAGGCAGAGCTGACGGACAAGAATGTTTACATGCTGGAGTTCGGTTTCATGAGATTTATGTTTTGCTGGCCTTCCAATTTTTAGACGCGTATTGTTATTTTCAAATAAGGACTTACAGACTTGTCTATTTACAAATAAAAATTCCTTTTTTACCTTTACATAGCGCCTACCCAAAATTAAGTTGCATAACAAATTAATTAATTTTCACTTAAATGAATTTTTAAAAATACACAAATTTTAAATTTTTGGGTATATATAATCTAATATTTAAAATTTAAAATTAAAAAGTAGTATTTAATATTGTTAACTCACCAATTTTATCTTTAAATTGCATTAAATCAATAGTTCAAAACATATGTATACTATTTTAAGTTAAAAATTGAAATTAATATATCCCTATCTACAACCTAAACTAAATAATTTAGATTAATGACAAAAGATTTCTAGTTGGAATGATCAAAATATGATAAGATATTATTTATTTATTTTATATCTATGATACAATCTAGAATACTTTTTTAGTTGATTCTTTGTATGTTGAATTATTTGTTTGAATAACCTAAATTATTTTTTAAAAATATAAAATTATTAGATAATTAAAATGATTGGTTAATGGTGGCTAACGTGCCCAATTCGGTTGGTTTGGGTTTGTCCGGGCCTGATTAGGAGACCCTTATCTTAGTTTAAATTCAAGCTTAGAGGCATAACAGATTGATGTCACACATCGGTAAATCGGTGTCATGATGGTATAGAGGTAGGGATATCCCTATAAGTCTTAGACAAAATTTGTAATACAGATGAATATAAATCATATTCTTGAGCTCATACACATTTACTAAAGATTTCATGCCCATCTATGAACTTATACACATTTACTAAGGACTTCATGTCCATTAACATTATGCTAGACATATATTAGGATACTCATAACAAAAGAGTATATGCATATAAACAAAAATCACATCATAATATATATATATATATATATATTATTGGGCATTATGCCTAATATACGAAACAGACAAAAATAATAACTTCTAAGTGACTGTGTGGAAAATTTAGAATCTCAATGTTTTTCTCGAATATCTCATAGAATTCTCACATAGGAGAAAATCCTGCAATCATTAGAAACTGTAGTGGGGTGAGTTTTGGAGAAAACTCAATGAGTAGATACTGAAATGAAAATTTTAAGTAAATTTGGTTTCGACATAAAATATGTTTAAAGTTAAAATCAATTTCAGACATAAATCATACTAACAAGACATCCACTGCATATTATTATAATTTAAGAATTATAATTTCAAATAATCAAATGACAACAGAATAATATACAAGGATGTGTATAGATTTTGGGTCAGACATCAAACCGCCCTTTACCCCATATTTCTCACATGTACCAGTATTTCCACATAACACAAATTAGAATGTGCTTTCAAAGCACATAAACTTCTCTCCTTATATCTCCCAATTAGAGATAAGTAAAAATTGAAATAACAGCTAGTATACTGTTAGAAATACAGAAATTAGAAATAAAATACAATTCAAAATACAATGACTGTCTCCTAACCTCAAAATCAATATCTCAACAACTCATCCACAACAATATATATATATATATATAACTTAAAATAAGTCTCATTTTCCATATAAAATAGAATATAAATCAATTTATAAATAAATTATTTCTTATTTCTTAAAACATTAAGTTTTATAAAACAATTTTAAAGAAATGAAAAGCATATAAAAATTTACTTATAGGTATCGCAAAAAACGGAACAAAAACTCGATTACTAGGGGCTGGATGACCGCTTCCTCGGCGTATCTATAACATATTTATACTAATTATTAACGTAATAATTGAAGTATACATATTTAAATTTTAACTATGACATTGATGTACAATAAGTTCCCCCCTTTTGAATTCTATTTCCTTCTACAATTCGAATCTAACGATTGATAATCGATATATCGATTATATGTAATTCACTATTACTAACCAATTTCGCACGATAACATATTATTTTGAAATTTAAATCAAATGCAAACACTACTGCTACTATTTATTTCTTCTGACAAAATTTAATTTCAGCTAATCTAACAGTTAACCAGTTTAATTCTAGTATAAATAAGTATAATTGAAAAAATTACCGTGATAAACAGTAACTATTATCGAAAAATTATTTGAAATGCAAAAATACAATAGCAACAAAGCTAGAAATCATACTGAAAGATCCATTTAACCCTAAGACGTCCGGATTGTGAGTAATTACTAAAATTCTCAAATTATGAAATAGTGATACTACTCTCCTCTCGGCTTAATCGTCTACTAAATTGCTCGAACTAAATTCCTAAAATATAGCTCGTATAGTGTACGTGTGATTTGCAAGAAGAAACAAAACTTTAATCGGTTGAAAATTAAGTAATTTGGAGAAATTTGGAAGAAAATCAAAATAAGAGTGAAAAAAGAAAGCTTACGGGAAGAAGGAAATGCCCAAGTTTGGTCTTTGCTTAGCTGAAATGAAGATTAAAATATGTATAAATTACTAATTTGCCCCTAAAAATTTTAAAAAGAAATTAAATGAAAATGATGAATATGTCAATTGCTATTTTTCTACACATATACTATGTTACATGTTTCAATTCTCTCTTATCTGACTTCGGATTCAAGTCAAATTTGATTCATATCGATTATTATCGAGTCATCTTTCAGCAGAAATAAACTGTTTATCAATTAGATTTTTCAATTAACACCGGTTTTTATTTAAAAGTCAAGTGCGCGGATAAAACTTTAAAGAAAAAAATTTTAAACTTAACAAATTGTTATCAAATTACTCACAATAGCTAATTAAACATTAATACAAGGTTAGTAGCTCATGTTTTTAACACCTTAACATAAATTTATAAAATGATAAAATTATCCTTCTTATATAAAATGACCAAAATACCCTTAATTTAAATTTTGGAGTATTACAGTTGGGCCGAATTGCGGTTACTAAAATATAAAACTAACCCAGTTCGTGAAAATGAACTGTGTCGAGCCTCTCAAATTCTTGTTCAATTTTGGACTAATTTGACTTGGACTCATCGATTTATTAATTTTTTATCTATTGACTTTTTTTTCATCTAATTCAATAAATCAAATCAGCTCAAATCTGCCGATTTGGCCTAGTCGATTTTGGGTCCACACAGACTAGACCCCCAATTCATTCTACTTTGATCCGACCCAACTCATGTTCACGGACTCATAATCAACGCATTTACTGTTCACATGAGTCACTGCAAATTGAATTTAGATTGAATCTTTCTCGAACGAGAAAAAGTTGCGAGTTAACTCGGCCAATAGCTACCACTGTAATTAGTATTATGCTTCTTTACTTTGCATTGTTATAGTGATCTTAAATTAGAAGATAAATTTTTTTAATTTTTAAAATAACTTATGATATTATTTTATTATTTAATTGAAAAAGTTAAATAATACTTATATAATATTAAGTAAAAATATCATTTTAAACAAAGATTTAGAAGAAACTGCTAGAGGATCTTTTTGTCAAAGTCTTGTATCTCCAGGACTCTTTTGTAATTTGACACTAGAGTACATTACCATTTCATTTCAATCCACACATAACAAGAATTATTCTAGGATATTTTCTTTCTGTTAAAGTATGTTTACTTCAACGGGGGTTTTCTGCAATTTAACTACTTAAAAAAATATCACTTTAATAACTCAATGAGTTATAACATATAATATGGGAAATGAGATTCGTAAATCATTACATTACAAGAAACAAAAAGAAATGAAACATTTGAATGATATAACCGGTTGTACCGTAGCCTTGCCACTTTAACATATTTCTTTAAAGGAAGGATTGGGTTACCGACCTCTTCCACCTTCCAAGCTTCTCTCTACCCTGTAAAAATGCCATTAATTAATCTTCCTTTTTATTTTTAAAATCAAAAGGAAGCAAAAGGAAGTGAAGGAAAAGTAGAAAAGCCAACTAAGAGAAGTAAATAATTTTCTTGCAACATTTGCACTCTTGTAACAGCTATTGAATAGTTATATATGATTGTAACATACAGTACTATCAATTCCTAAAACACTAGCACAAATTTACACCAAACTTCAAACTACTTGAAAATCATTTTACAGGAGAACAAACTTCATCTACTTAATAAGGTGGTAGCTGGTACTTAAACGTATAGTTCATCTCCTTTGATAAAAAACCATTTGCAACTTCTCCAGTCTATTTGCTATTCATTGAGTGGTAATAGTCTTAAAGAAAATATGAGAATGAAATCAACGTTCCTACTCATCCGAGTTCGGATATATTAAGAGTAAATCTCGGCATAACAACACGAATGCAACATAACAACATATGTACATACCATATAAACAATTTTTATATCATAGCATTAATTCCCATAACTATCATCTGCACACACACGGATGCAGATATTATTTAAGAGTCAAGGGCCCCAATAACATTGCAGCAGCAGCCATACATCATATTGCAGGCTTAAAATCACAGGCCCAAAACAACAAGAAGAGCATTCTTACATACCTTTCGAGGTCCAATCACGAGTTCATTATCCACAATAGATGTTGCCCAGAAGCCCATAGGATGTAATACCTCTTCGTAACTGCCAAAAAGTTATTTAAGAAAGATAAATCAATTGTTATAGGGACACATACATATCTTTGATCACCAATAAATTTCACAAGTAAAGGAAGAAAAGATTTAAACTTAAAAACTACTCCAACAAAATCTAGGCAATAAGAAACGAATGTTATAGACTTACTCAGACACTGACACTTTATAAGGGGGTCCACCAATATGATCACTGATCTGCCACCAAAAGAGCATTTATGTGAAAGAAGTAAAGACTACAATAATTTGGGTGACAAGGATATTTATTTTTTAACATAGTAGTTTAGATATAAAAATCACGAAACTGGGATTCTATAAATATCACATGAGGGTATTATTATTCACTTGCAAAGGAATATCAGAAAAAGGGTGTATATACAGAGATCTTACAGGAAACATCAGTGTTATAAGCTCTCCATCTGGTTTTAAGATATCTTTAATTTTCTGTGCCCATGCTGCTCTCATATCCGGTTCAATCGCACAAAAAAATCTATGATATCAACAAGAATGTGATCATTAATACACAACTCTGGTGGAAGAAACAAATCCATTCTCATGGCAACTTACGTATAATCGAAAATGAGATCAAACAACTCAGTTGGTCGCCAGGTGAAGAAGTCTGCCTTTAAGAAGGTAAAATATTTTGCACTTGGTAACAAGGAAGACAACTGCCTTGGCATTTAGACAGAAGATTAGATTGAGAAATTTAAAGAGCAAACTAGAACTACAACATTGAACCTCAGTTCAGGTGACTGCACTAAAAGTAAAAGCCAAATTTAGACTTCATAGTGGATATGCTAAATGTATCCAGATACTAGAACCTTTTTAATGATATATACCAACCAAGTAGTCCACATAAAACTTGTTGCAGGAGAGAAAAACTTAACTACTGTTATTATCAAAGTAATATGCATATATGTTCAAAGGAAACAGAAAACAAATGGTGAAATTTACTTTTCCACATGACCTCTATATACAACAACTATTGAACCTCGTCCAAATTGAATGAGCCTGCCAACTGTTCTTACCTCTTTTGCCTTCTGAATAGCAATGTCAGATATCTCCAATCCCACAACATAGCGATCAGGACTTGCCATTGCTACAACGTCATAGCCCTACCACATTTGAATAGTCTGTTGTTGGCCAAGAAAGCAACACCAAGTAGCTAGCAAACAGCTAAAAAGATAGTAACATGTGAAATAGAGGATGCAGCCTAGGGCCTAGAAGGCTATTGCATAAAATGATCAAAGTTTTTTGTATGTATTGAGTTAGAGTAATGCTACATATCCCAAAATTTTATCCCAAATTTTCGATCCCAAATGATGTGGTAAAATATTTGGAATGAATATATATATATATATAAATATATATATATATATATATATCTGCATATGGTGCAAATTCCCGATTTAAAATTCTATTCACCAACTATCAAAAGGCACAAATGTATAATGGATCATACAACTTACAGTGCCACAACCAGGGACTAGAGCCCTGCCCTTGGGAAGGGCTCCTGATTTATGCAAATGTACGATAATAGGTGTAGGTTGTCCTAAATCCCACGGTGTCAACCCTTGCTCCCAGCACTTCTCCCATCCACCTAATAAATTAAAGACATCATGCTTTAACATTCCAGTAAAAAAAATTAAAAAAACATAAGGAGAAACCCTAAACCCTTGCACAACTATTCCATCTGTAGAATGTATAGACTGCATACGCATACTGCCATGGCCCTAACAATACTTGCATAAGTCATTACATAAGCAAATATGCTTGTAGGAGAGCAAGAAATTCTCACCACATGCAGATGCACATGCACATGCAAGTCTATAGACTACTGGCTATGCTGCAAAGCTCAATTGCAATCATAGATTAGTCCAATGACAAACCACCAAGATGCAAATCTTAAAAGTCAAAAGTCGTAAAGGAATTTCAAGGATGATGAAATCGGGTTCAATGCCTATTCCAGGCTTTGTAGACAGATAAATGACTCATCAAATATCAAAATTACAAAATCCAGCTATTTTCCCAGTTAGATTAAAGATTGCATGAATTAAATTGTCACACCAAAATAAATACAAATATTTCTGAAATTAGCTGTTGAAATCAGAAGGATCTGGCTTAGCTGTCCTTCATTCATTTTCAAATAGGATATAACTAAAAAGTGAAAATGCAAAATTCCAGCTTAGTATGTCAATCAAAACTGTCCATTAAGCGAGGCTAAAAAAATTTAAAATAAAAAATCAACTTGCTGATTGGTATTTATGATTTTCCCGTGAAGTCAACTATAGCGCAATCAAATATCTAAACTTTCCGTCAACACAACCCAGAAACTCTATATAAACATTAAGGAAAAAAAAAATCAAGCCCACATACCAATTCAACTTCTGCAACCAAAACCATCAACAAAAAGCCAAAATTTCCAAACTATATGAGGAAATGAAGATGGGTTTTTACCAGAAGAGTCGTTTTGCATAACTTGCTGCAATTTATTCACGCCAGGGTGTGATTTTATGGCATTTTGCTTCTCTTCTATGTTCTTTTCCATCTTCGATTTGGTCCCACGAATCCCGTAACTTCTGGTCTGAACTGAACTGACTGTGAAAGGCAGAAGCTTGGGAACTGAGAAGAGGACAGCGTTGGAAAGCAAGCCACGACACAGAGTTCGCATAACGTTCTGAATTTTATGCGAGGATTTTGGTGCGAACTCTTAAACCGCTATGCGGAAAAGAAATGCTTAGAGCAATGGCAAAGGAAAGTGGGTAGGATTGATCCAGGTGTGTTGCATTGGATTATGCTGATTGGTCCAAATTATTTATTGTGAAAAACAAAGGAAATTTTTTTAAAATTGATCACTTTTGCACATGTTTTATGAAAATGACTTGTTTTGGGATAATTTTTTTTTATTATTTTTATGTTGATAATTTAATATTTAAAACTATATTATTAAAGTTTAAATTCTTTATTTTATCATAATATATTAAATTATTTTTTTATTTGTTCACAACAATAATAATAATACAAATTTATTTTTTATATCTTTCCAATAATATCAAATAAAAAATAATTTTTTTAATTTAACATTATATATTTCTTTTTTTTTTAAGATAAGAAATGTAAAAAATATATATTATGTCAAATATTACTAGATCAATTTCCTCTTTTCTAACACAAATTAAATTTTTAATATTAATTATTTACTTTTAATATTTTTTAATTTATTATATTTTTATTTTTATTTTTTTCCCTAATTTTGAAATTTTTGAATTACTTTCAAAATTTTGAAATTAACAAGTAATAACAAATAATTTTAAAGTCTTGTATATTGATTTCAAATAAATTGTATTGAAAACCAATCTCGTGGGCACCAATATGAAGGACTTTTAAATATTTAGCCAGTTATTTATTAATTCAAAAAATTTGAGGGTGCATTCAAAATTTATTATTTTAGTCCTTGTATTTACAATTTTAAATATATTGCGGTTTGGTCCACAAACATTGAGCGTGTTTGAAATCAAATTTGTGGGTACCAATTTGAAAAATATTAAAATTGTTTGTCATTATTCATTAATTTCAAAGATTTGTGGGTCAATTCAAATTTTCTAAAGTTGGTTTCAATCACATTGTTATCATCGACTTCAAAAAAAATTAACGGACCTCCTAACCTTTAAAATTAACGAATAATATTAAATAATTTTAAAATATTGCATATAAGTTCCATGCAAAGTGTATTTGAAACCAAACTCGTTGGTATCAATATGAAAACTTTTAAAATATTGTACTATAATTCGTTAATTCCAGATGTTTGAGGGTCTATTTAAAATAAAAAAATGTATTTGAAACCAAAAATTCCCATCAGCCTGATTGAATTAAAGGAATGATGATTTAACATTCCAAACAAAGGCACATGGAAGGAAACCAGAAATCCTAGCACAACTATTTCATCCATGGATTATATGGATTTTGTACACATTAAAAATGAATGTACCACCACATTCCTAATTAAACACACATGACATGAGCAAATATCCTTGCAGGAAAGCAGAAATTCTCACCGCATGCAAGTCCAAAGAGTACTAGCAATGCTGCAAAGTTCAATGGTCTTTCTGGCATTCATAGTCGGGCTTAAATGTCTAATTATCTATGTTAAGTACACATATTTATGAAATTAACAGTACTCAAAATAATCTGGCATAGCTGTGTTTTTTCCACCAATGGCCTTTATCCATTTTTAATTAGTATATAACTAGAAAATACAAATACAAAATACCAGATTAGTATGCCAATCAAACTATCCATTAAGCAAAGTAAAAAAAAAAAAAAAAAACTCTCGCTGATTGATAATATTCAATCTTTTCCCGTAAAGTTAAGTATAGCTTAACAAAATATTTATCTGAATTTCCCATCAACACAACCCAGAAACTCCATACAAACATTAAAGAACTCAAACCCACAACACAACCAATCTATCCTCTGCAATAAAAATCATAAAAGAAACGACAAAATTTCCAAACTTTATGAGGAAATGAAGATGGGGTTTTAGTTTTACCGGAAGAGTTGCTAAGCATCACTTGGTGCATTTTATTCACGCCAGGGTGCATTTTATCCACGAATCCCGGAGGTCTGGCTGAACTGAACGTGTAATATGACTCGGAAAGAGGTATATTGCATGAGAATGGATTGACTTATAAATGGATAGGTCCCTAAATGTTTTTGAAATAACAAATAAAAATATATTTCAATAGATTGTAATGAATAAATCTACAGCTGATAAGAATCTATTTGTAATGAAATAATAGATAATACAAGGGATCTATGGACCAAAGCCTACTCAGATCTTCGTTATTTTGCCAAAGAACCTATTTAAAGATAAATGTATATACAATAAAATTTGATTATATAAATATTTAACTGTAAAAAAAAAGTTTAGCTCATCAACGCAATATATAATTTTATCATTTTATGACGTGTTATAAATAATAAAATTATATTAATAAATTAACAAGGCAGTATCATAATTTTATTAATATGATATAAATATACAAAAATTTTAAGTAAGACAATTACATCGCATTATTATATTAATTTAATAAGATCGTTAATTAGTGAGGTGAAATGAAGTTATGATTATTGATAATTAAAAAAATTAATAAATATTCTTTCACCTCATTTATTTATTTTCTTTCTCTACTTTTTATATATTTATCAACAATTTATAAAATTTTCACACCTCTTACTAAATAATACTCTATAAATATTCAAAAATAAAGACAAAATGTTAGAGAAATAGTAATATACATCAATTTGTTATGACCGGATGGATCTCCACCGTTTATTGGTTTTGATCACCCCCACTTGGCCCGTTTGACATCTCCACTTTTGCTTCAATTTGGTGTAATCAGCATGATTTGTTCTTTCAATTTTGATGTTTACCAAAATCATGCGTTTTCCACATGTCCATCTTGATGGCACATGATTGGTCAATGGTGTATGATTTCCATTAATCAAAATATGAAGTGAAATGAAACTCCATTATAGCTTAAATAGCATTAAACAGTGTAATGAACCATGTTGAACACACTCCACTTCTTAAAGTTAAAATAGGACACGCATTAAATACAAACCACATGAACAAAGACAATGACAACATTAAAATAAATTAGATGACATGTTATCCAATTTTAAATTTTGTGTTTTGTTGATATAGGTCCTCTGATAGCTGGTCTTGATCCAACTGAAGGTGAAGGTGACGTTTGGGGACAATAAATAGAAATTTTTGACAAAGAATTTCATGTGGTTCTAACAATTCTTTTTTTTTTTTTTTTTTCTAAAAAAAACTAGACTATTTGGCTATAAGTTGACGCTGGTAATAGATAAACTATTTGGCTAGAGAAATGATAGCACCAAAAACTTTCAGATGTTTATCAATGACCATTACATAGCCTTCGACAAATGGATGAAAAAAGGTTTTCAATTGGGATTTCTATCAACCCATCACCTGACGATGAAACCCTACTTCTTTCCGATTCATTCAACATACCCAGATGGGAATCTCCTGAATTCTACTGAAAGAAAGAAACTATTGCAAAAAAATACCAATTTGATGTCATTTTGTAGCATAAGCATCGTATTACAAGTGGGATATTTTCCCAAAACTATGCTACTATGTAGAAACCACATTTGTTGTATGTGGAGGTTTTTCAAGCAAAACAGATCAACACTATATATCCAACCTCTTTTTAATACGGAACATTAAGGCGGAGGATTTGATGTCATCTTGCGGCACTTGGAGCATAAATTGGAGTTTCATCTTCATCGGGGCTGCCTTTGATTTTCCGCCTTCTTCTCCAACCTGAAATTTGGACATTATGAATACACTTAGTGATTGAGGTACAGTAGCACATTTTTTACGTAAATGCTTTAAGTGTTGGATGGCAATGACAATGATGAGTGGAAAACTGACGGAGACTCCTCTTTTATAGCAGAAAGTTAAAAATGTTCAGCAATTATAAGCACTTACCCAGAGAGATGCCCAGCCTAGTCGGACCTCTGAATCATAACCAGCTTTGAACTTGAAGTCTTTGCCATATGTGTGCTTGTACACCGCACTCCAGTAGTTAGAATCAAAATTGTACCAGTAGCTGCATTATAAAAGTTAAGATAAACAATTATTCGATTGAGTTATAGAACCAAACTGGAAATCCATGATTATGTTCAAAAATTTTAAGAAAAGGGAAATTAACAATTTACAATGAGATCTGAAATCTTTGATGTCTTCATAGATATGTCTATGCATATCGAAACTGAGGATCAACTTTCAGTGCACAGCCATAATAGAAAAAGTGATATTTTTGGCATTTCAAATTTCCAGGATAGAAAGATGGTTTTGCATTTCGAAAGTAACTTTCAGGCCATAACATGAAAATATTAGACAAGAACATCAATAATAACTGTTCACAGCTCACATCCACTCTCCATCCACATCTTAAAATAATATCTATACGATCAGACATGCGGATCGTCTTTCCTTAATACATATATCTGTACATCTTAAAATGATAAAGCAAGCAGGAAATTCAACATGGGTACGAGGGGCTGGACAGAAAACTCTTTTATGTTTCTCCATTTATGAAATTCTTTACATATACTGAACTACAACAAGACGTGTATTATTGTAGAACTTCAGTTATTGAAAAATGTATGAAAGCTGAAGCAGGGTTGTCAAGAGCTTGAATCCTAAGCAGACCCAGAAAATTCAAAATTGTTCCTAGGGACAATTACATGAAAAAACACAAAAGTTTACTCCTGTTTTAAAATTTAACTCTAAAGTTCAGTTGGAGAAATCTCAAGACTCAGCATGTACAGATAAGCATACAAATCAGCCTAGCATTGACAAGGCATTCACATGTATTAGATGTCTCTGGCATCCTAAGCATCAAGATCTCTCATTATGGCAATGTTAAATAGCTAGGTTTCAACTATAATGAAAGATAATGACTGTTAGATACAGATTAGATTAATTCCTACATGAGCTCCTAGACTAGTGGTTACTCTCTAGTGATCTCTTCAATAATTCCATTGACAGATACAATCGCAAGAACAACAAAAATTGCGCAAAATGACAAAAGAAAGATATGTAGGTACATCTTACAATAAGCAGTCTTCTTGGATGCTTTATTGTTGAGGGTATCAGTGAACATATTCTTACTCTAGCACAACAAAACTCATAACTCAAACACCGGATATCCATATTGAAGCTAATATTTTCTAGCTCCATTTCTGTGTATCATTAATCATGATATAGCCAGTGAACCACGAATCACAAAAAGAGAGATTTCAATGAGAAGAGGGAGAGAGGAAAAGAGAGAAAACTAACCTCAACTTATCAGAGGGACTAAACCGACGCTTGAATGCAAATGATATGGCATTTGAAGGAAGTGAAATGGTTGGTATAAATGACATTCCTTCATCCTGCAATTAATAAATAAAACTTTTAATACCATTTCTTGAATAAAGAACAAAGAAAGGAACTCAAAATTGATAACTATGCATTTATGCATGCCAGTATTTCAGAATATGCCAGAGAAAAAGGCCCTGTCTAAAAGTCTATCTCATCCACCACTCTTAGTAGTTTACATTAGGGTTTGGAGATGGCGGATTGCCAATGGACGACGCCAGGCAATCAACATAAGAAACCATGAAAATACACATAGCAAAAACTATATGGTAGGAGTACACTACCTTATAGCAGTATCTTAGTTTCAAGTCTTCCTCCTGGTATTGAGCTGTGCAGATCCCATTCAAAATCTGACCTTTAGCAATCCCACTTACTGACAGTGTTCTCTTCACTTCTTCCTCTTCTCTCTCCTCCAATGAAACTTCACCAATCGGGAACTTGAAAGTTGCTTTGGGCTGCAATATCAGGAAGATAGCTAAGGCATAAAAGAGGATGATTAACTTGTTCAGTCACATCTTTTGAAATGTCAATGCATATAACGAATGAATTAACATTGGGAAACAATGATCATGAATCAGCTTTCGAAAATGACGAAACTGTAGGAAAACTTTTGACAGAAAAGATCAATGTAGAAGAATAAAGATGAGATGCTACGTGTGTTTCTGAATCTTTATGGCTTGAAATGCATCTCAAACTTGAATTTGTTACTATACTTGAAAACTTACATGAAATAGTTGCCCATATCAATAAGGCTTCTTAAAGCAATTTTTCTTGAATGCGAAAACAATGAAAGCTCAAAAATAATATGCCCAAGCTATAATACTTACAAAACCAACATACGGAACAGGTGACGACAATTCCAGCTCATAACCAGGATCAGCAAGGTTTGCAACCATTGCTACCTCTCCTTGTTGGGCCTAAAAAGTATATGAAATGTCAGACACACGGCAAAAGCCAATATAACACTAGTTATCTTCACATTCCTAAAACTATACAACTTTAGCAATAAAACAACACAAGAACGAATATGCAAAAAGGGTCCCATTTTTGTGCCAAAGTCAACATATCTCAAATTGAACATTTGCAGGACCATTTGAAACATCTCCCAATCTCTTCACAAGATAAACATGCAGAAATTTCTCAATAGCAGACTTCAAATGTTAAAACCTAGCACACTTGCACAAATAGTTCAATTCTCAACACGACATTGATGCCAAAAATCAGAAAAGGAATAAAAAAAAGCAAAAACCCATTTTTTAAAAACTGGATTATAAACAACAAGGACCCCAGAAACAATTCAAGAACATGAAAATCAATGGAGAAACAGAGAGAAAAGCGAAACCTTGACATCATGGGCAGCTCTGAAATGCAACTTAGGACCAACATCAAACGAGGACTTAAGAAAAGCATTCTGTTCATCAAGATCATAGTGAAGAGAAAGATGTTTAGTAGTGAAAGCCAACTGGGGTTCAAAGATTTGTCCTTTGTTGTTGTTCTGGAAGGAAACTTTAAGCTTTGCTAGATTGTCAAAGAGCTTGCAAGAAATCTTATGCAAGAAAATGAAGCTGTCACTGTCGAACTCTGAAGTGACTCTAAGTGAAGGTCTTTTGGGAAATGAAAAGAGGGAAGAAGGCTGTGGCTGAGGTGGGGGAGGCGGCGGATCTAACGGCGGTGGGACTATGTGGTTAGGAATTTGGAATTGTAGTGGTGGAGGAGGAGTTGGTTCAGCCATTTTTTTTGTGTGTGTGTGTGTTTTGTTGGTTTTGTCGGGTGGAGAATTTTAGGACGAAAATTTTGTGAAGAGAAGAAGAGATGGATGGGAATTGGAATTGGAATTGGAATTGGAGTGATAGTGATTTTGTTGTTTCTATTGTATGTTGCATTATTTTTATTTATAAAATATTTTTGATAGTACCAATATTTTCACAAAAGGGAATTGTTTTTATTTTATTTTTATAAAAAAACAAAAAAGGTTTTTTTATTTAGTTGGAATTGTTTGAATTTTGAAATCGAATGGGTTAAAAACTAAGAATAAGAAGGAAAAAAGTGGACCAAAAAGTGAGAATTGAATGAAAAATTGAAAAAGATATTAATAATAATATAAATTTTGGACCACGCAGGTTTCGAACCTGCGACCTTCGCGTTATTAGCCCGACGCTCTAACCAACTGAACTAATAGGCCAAGTTATTACTTGTTGAGCTATTAGATCTATTTATTAAAAATAATAAGTCAAATTATTAATGCAAATAGACGAACATCTATCATTCAATCTCTCACAACCCATTAATAAAGAATCTAACATTGCACCATCTTTGAACAGATTGAAATTGCCTCTATATATTCAAAATGCATAAATAAATAAAAATAATCAACCTAAGTTTGACTAGTACTAATGATTTTAACAATACTTTATTTGCAACATATATATATATATATATAATTTTGATGCCTTAGTTCACATTTATCTGTAGGTATTTGTGACTCCCCAAAGGATTCAGATTCTTCTTTTATACATCAATAAAACTGAAAATTAATAATAATAATTAACCAAAAAAGGCAAAAACCGACAGTAGTCTTTTTGCATAGTCCGTACCCAAATACAAAACACATAAATGGAGAAAATTACTGAATCCATACCACTAAATTAACCCTAGTAGGAACTCTTAATAGACGGAAAGACCATCGGAAAAAAACCCTGCCATCAACACGTTAGGAATAGACATGGTTCCCTAAGCATACTTGTGTGCCCATAAATAAATTCACACAGTATTAACAGCAACTGGCTTCCCCCGACCCATGGCAAATCCTCGCGTTCCATCTGGCATTCGTGGCCCAGGAGGTTGCTTGCCTATGGTTGGCTGTTCATTGTTTACCATATTATTTGATGGGGGCGTACCCACATGATGTCCACGGTTACTGTTGTTATTGTGATGGTATTGACCACGGTCACCCCGCCCGCGTCCCTTGCCACGGCTCTTGTTACGGCCCTTTTTCTGTCCACCCTCTCTATCATTATAGTGCTCCTCTCCCTGCCCAAGCAAGGTAATAAACCAAGACTTGATAATATGATACATTGAAATAAATGCAAACCATGAAAAAAGAACATACAAACACCTTTTTCTTTTTGAAGTTTGGAATCATGCACATAAAAACAAAATCTAAAATAGAAGCTTGAACTCGGTCACACTTTCTTTTCTCTTTCGACTTAAAATCTAAAAAATTGTAGTTACAAGCTTCGCAATGCTGTTGCATAATGCTTTAGTAACTTTAATTTGCACACTTCTGGATTAATCTCAAGTATTACACTATGAAGAACATTACTTGACTAACAGCCTATGTAACAGAAAGTAGCGCAACACAATCGTACAAAAATTTTATACTGCTTAATTACCACAATCACTTATTCTATTAGTAAGTTTTAAGCTAATCTTGCAGTGATACCAAATGGAGACAATAAAGACGTCATAATTGCTCACTGACCTTGGTAAATATTACTTTCCAACAATTTTTCCATCAAAGAAATCAGAGCTTTCAAGTAATCAAATATTCACTCCAATGAGAACTATGCAAGCACTTACTGTATGCTCATGTGAATGGACATCATGTTGTTGGGCAGGATCTTCCAATTGTTTCTCATTTGAATGCTGCTCGGATGTGGAGGTATCTTCTTCCTCATACTGCCACTCCCCCTCATGCCCCTTTTTACCTCTAGCTTGAGCAGTTTTTGACTACATATGGAAGAAATAAAAACAAAATGAGAGAGAAATCAATCAACCAATTTAGTTCCACGGTTTAACAGTTTTGGAAAAAAAAAAAAAAAAAAAGGAAACAGAGAACGAGAGATCAATCATTCAGCTGGTTATAAAGAACAATCAACTCCTCCAGCCCCATGAATCAACCAAAACTTTAAGAACCATAAATCTTATGCATCAAGCTTTAGTTTAATTGCAACAAATAAAAAAGTTTGAAAATATACCGTGTCCTGCTTGCATATCAAGACTATCTCAGGCATCCAAAACTCATGTCCGCACCACTACTGTCTTGATGGTCCATAGACAGTGTTTGGATGTCTGAATGTTAAGTGTTAAAAGAGAAAAAGAAAGAAATAATACTGTTTCCACACTTAGAAGCTGTCCACTAGCCAGCCTACCAAGGTTTATGATCAATCAAGCTTACGCCTTGAGGACAAGATAATTATATCTTCCATAAATATAATGCATCCAGTTTATCTATCATATTATCACATTAGATTACTATCAATTTAATTACTGATCTGTCATAATTGACAACAATTAAGATTAAAAAATTGGAGAAGAACAAAAAAGAAAAAGTTAAATCTTTGGTACATACCCCACGTCTAAGCATTAAACGAACCCTGAGGCCGCTCCTCCAATTCCCCTCATTGTTTAGTTCTGCAATCTGCCAACAAAAAGACAAAAAAAAAGGCATATTTCATATGTCTGAGTAAGAAAGCATAAAACAAGAAGAAAAAGGAAAACTAATCTTATCAAGAAATCTTAGTAAATTACCGCTTTCTCAGCCAGTTCAACAGATTCATATTCCACAAATGCATGCAACTACACATAAAACACAGATTTCAACAATTAGATTTGCATATCTAATACCAACACATTTTCTGTTTATCTCAGAATATATGTCAAGACACTTCACAAGCAAGCTTATCAGATAATCTGAAGTCCAAAAACTATTCACACTTAATCTGTAGAACTCAACATTCCTTAGAATAATGGAAGAAGCACAAGCATCATCAACATATAAAGGCCAGTTAAAAATGTTAGGATGATCATAGGTGAGAGCATACAAAAGCTGCTTGAAAGCTCATTGATTCAATGGATCGATGCAGTCTTGCATCAGGCCCTTATACCTTCTTGAATGCACTAATCAAGAATTAACCAGCATAATAAATAAAAATCTAGGCAAAAGCATCCTCTATGGCTTGATAATATCAATATCACGTTCATTGTGGAAAAGAAATAGAATCTAAGTCACAGTCAGTGTCACCAGAAAAATCCCATACACCATAATATGCAACATACAGCACCAGAAGATACACAATGTAGACAATCCTGTAAGTCACCTTCAATATCATCTTAAATTTCCCATTAAATATACTGATCTGGGAGAATACAAAGTGTATCGCCAATCATCAGTACAATACTGAAAATGAACAAAGCAATAAGCTATTGATGCAACTGCAAAAGAAAATTAAACATGATTGGATGTCTATGTAAATGATATAAACCTTGTTACTGAAAAGCATGCCATCAGCTTTTGCTGATCTAGATGCTGAAGAAGCTCCTCCGCCAGAAGTTTGAGGCAAACATGTACGAATATTCTTCACACTGGCACATAACAATCCAACAGGATCAAATATCCAGAGTTAGGATATAGACAGAAACAGAAGACTAGTATAATCAGTAACAGACATTTTGAGTACAAACAGACTTGGTACCTCCCAACAGCAGAGAAAATCTTCATAAGATTTTGGTGGCAATAATCCTCAGGTAAATTTTCAGCAACAACAATGCGAGACTACAGATCATAATAGAAAAGAGGAAGAAAAATAACATCAGTACTTAGGAGACTTCAGAAATTTTATTCTCTCTAAATAAATCTAACATGCACCTCACAATCTTTAAGGAAAGATATAAATAGTAAAAGATGAGATACAAGTTCTCCACACATTCTGAAAGATTGCTAAACTTGGACTAAAAAAGAAATATGATAAACAAGGCACTGACAGAACCCACACAACAGAATGTAGTATGGCATCATATGAAATAATGGGGAAAAAAACAAAAAGTAAAAACCTACTTGCAACTCTTCCAAAACTGACTCAGTTAAGGGATTCTGACGTTTTATTTTCTTTCCATCTTCGCTAACAACCTGTTGATAGTAGCGTGGTAAGATTAAAAGCAGAAATACAGTGAGAGAAAAACATTAAGGGTAACAAAACAACTTAAACCAAGAGCATATGGGGAAAACTCACAAGCTTTGACGACTTCTGCAAAACACTGGCAAGTTGGGAATTACCGCTTACGAGAGATTTAATCTTCTTAAACGATGCCACAACAGATATTGGCACTATAATAGTGCAGACAACTTATTAGAATAACAATGGATCAATTAAGAGACAAAAACAATTTTAGATAACAATCTTTTGAAGTAGCAATCAGTCAAGAGAGTACAAAAGATGGAACAATTTATACTCTCTTCTACATACAAAATGAAAAGCAGCTTAACTTGGAGTGCCTATAGGAAACCAAAAACCATCTTAATCTCAAAATATAAACATCCCAATAACTCATACACATTATTTTTTCTTTATACTTTTCGGTATCTGTGCTAGAAAGAAAAGCAACTTAGTACAGATGTAACTAGAATTCTGTATAACATTTGATAAGAGACAAACTTTCTCTTAGTACGACTGACATCGATTACGTTTTATATTGACAGACTTTCTGCAGAGCTTCCAAAACATCAAGAACTTCTCTGGGAAAATCACCGGAATGCAACCAAATGATCAGTAATAAAAACAAACATGAGGGGGAAAAAGAGAAAGAAAGGGAGAGAAATTATTTATGTATATTTATGCTATAAAGTACAAGAAGCAACTTTGGGGCTTAAACAGACCGAACAACTCCACAGAACACAATTTGACACATATGAAAGTAGCAGAGATAGTACCATATCCTTCAGGATCCTTAAGAATGAACCTCATAAGATGATCGGTAGTGGCCAAGTTTAAATCACTGAAATAATACTCCACCTACAAGTTGATTTGTCGTAAAAAAAACAGTAAGGAAAACTTTATCCATAGAAAGTGACCATGTGAAGAAGAAAAAAGAAAGAAATATCACAGCAAAACCTCTTCTTACAGAATCAACAAAAAAAAATGTGTCCTCTGTGAACTACTAATATGCCAACGTGCCACCAAAAACAACAAAAACGTCACTGGAATATCACACTAATTTCTACAGCATAGATTCATATGATCAGTTTCCTTCCATGTTAGGCCACAATTTACCATAATCCCAGGAGAAAGGCCTCTGCCTTAATTGCATCTCCACATCATCTACAAATACCAATGGCCTTATAAACATAGGTGCATTAAAGACCTAAAGTGACTTTCATATCAAGTGAAACCAAAAGTATGATACAGTTCTCGAAGAGTTACTATCCATATGGTGAGTACCTATATTTTAACATGTGGATGACACATAAGAGTACCTAAAAATATAGATGTCAGCAAAATTCAATTTTTTTTTTTTTTGAATTTTGGATATACAAAATAAATATATCAGAATCTTACTAAGCAGAATGGTCATGACAGTGATTTGGTGCCATTCTTGAAGCATTTGTGCTAATGAGAAACAATATGACTAGTGCCAGGCAACTCTTTTCCCAAAGAGCAGAAACCCAAAATCCAAGTGAAGAATCCAAGAGAATTGAGGGGATACTGACATAAGTTGCGACCGAGGCCAGTTGTGCACCAACTACGGTAGGCTTACATACTAAGGAGATATAAAGCAATAAAATTAGAATAAAGATCCTCAGTCAGATTTGGCACCAATCATTTTCTCAATTCAATGAAATTTAAAAACCACAACTTTTATTAACACATCAGAGTTCTTAAGGTTTGCTAAATTGTAACTTTGCCCCTCGAAAATGCTTGAATTCATACTTCTTTTCTTTCCCATCATCATAGTATGCATCTTCAGAGCACCCTACCAAGACTGTCATCCACCACTATTTACTGCCATGTAGGTTTTCACCTTCTCTCTAATAATACTAACAATCCAAGACTAAAATTCTTACTGAGGTGACTCAAATGCAATCATTCCAAGACAATTAATAATTTCCAGAATTGCTGCTTATATACATATAATTGCCAAGCTAAACATTAAAATTACACATGAAAATTCCAAACAGAAGACTAAACTTAATAGCATAGGGTAAAAACCTAACCTGATTCAAAATCTTCTGGGTAGATTCATCAGATTTCTTTTCCTTCTGATCCTTGACCGGAACCTCAACCTCTTGCTGATCTTCATAATGATGATTACTGTTACTACTGTTGTGGTGATTATTATGATTATGATGATTTTGATGGCGATGATGATTGTGATTCACCCGGTGATGATGATGATAATTTTGAACCGGAACGTGATGCTGCGACTGGTGAATCTGATGATGAACCGGAATCGTATGATTCTGAACCGCCACGTGAAACGCTCCCGTTCCATGAGGAGAATAAACATGAGGATGATGAGGGGAATGAATCATAGCCGCTGCAGGCGGAGGCGGCGGCATCACCACCCGCTGCTGCTGCTGCTGTACTTGTACTTGCAACTGAGGAGGAGGTTGAGATTGTTGCTGCTTGGACTGAGTCGATGGATTTCGAGTTGGTACGAACTCAGGAGCCTGCGCGTTGAGTCGACTAAACGACGAATTTCTCGACAGCGATGGATCCGAAGACGACGATTGAGACTGATCATTCGATGATGATGAATCTAGGGTTTCCACCTGAGATTGCTGTTCCATTTTATTTTTCAAACTTGATTTCTAATTTCTTGCAGATATTATCAAATTTTAAATAAATTTAATATTTTTCGATATTTTTTAATTTTAGGGTTAGGGTTTTGAGTGGAAGGATGAGCAGAGGGCGGAGAGGCCCTGACAGAGGGCTTTTGGGAGGAGACACTGGAGAGGATTTCTCGATTTCGGAAGTTGCGGATTCACTGTTATTTATTCTACAATAAGCTGTGTTACTCTAAACTCGGGTACATGATTACTAATTGAGACAATAACATCTGGATCCTTGTAGCTTTTCATTTGTACATATAGAGCATAATTTTTCCATATATATCAGATGAGTCCCTAATAAATAATAATTAGGACCGACAATGCGTCACAGGTAAAGAAATTTTTTTTTTTTCAAAACATGATCTGTCGTCCCTAATTAATAATAAAACTAAATTTTATATATAATAAAACTATTTTTTTTCGATTTAAAAATGTTTTTCATCCATTTTAGTTATAAAATAAAAGCCATTGACAAATTGTGATTAAAATTATAGCAGGCTTTTCTTTTTCTATTATTATTTTTACTATGCATCCAAATATTATAATTAAAAATATTAAATTAAATAATTTCTTATTAATAAAAATAATTAACAAAAAAATTCATTATATTTATTAGATATAACAAATCTTAGCTTGCAAAAGATTTTAACTAAATATTTTATCCACTTTTTACAAAGAGTAGTATTACTCCTCTTTAAAAATTATTGTAGAATTTTTCGTATTTTTTAAAAATAAATTACTAATTATTCGATGAACACTACAGTTTAAATTCAATAATATTTTCTTAAGAAAAAAAATAGCGGTAAAATTGACACATTTATTCTATGAGAAGTAGAAGAATCTACATGATCAAAGCAATAATAGTTTTTTTTTTTTTTTCCTTTTTTGTTTATACGAGTAGTGAAGTTCTGTTTGTTGGTGTGATTCATTTCACATTTATTGTGTGAAAATTTTCTAAAAGTTTATATGCATGTACTTGATAACTGAAATCACATAGAATTGTTACAACATACATATCCTCAACTGAAATAAAATCCTCAGAACTCAAAATTTAGTGGTTCTACAACACAACAGGAACTTGAAGAAAAACTTAAAGCCTCATTGGTGTCAGAAAATTTACGACAAATTATTTACTCACCAACAAAATTTCAGATGAGAACTGAAGAGGAGGAAGCCGTAGTTGCCCGGTTCTTCTTTTTGGATTCAAATTTCATTTTAATGGCATCCCAGAAGGCTGGTATGGCGATATCCTTGTCTACTTCCTTGAATGATGGAAGGTAGTTTACATCAACAATTACATGGTCACCAGCGCCTTCTTGAATCTATAAATTGTCAATAAACATGTTAAAATACACTTTCAAGCAATTTATACAAACATTATAAATCATTTCTTGAAAGTTAGGAAGTATGCAAGGGCTACTCACGACAACGTCAAAGCCAAAGATGGTAAGACCAAGCGTCTTGGCAAGCCACTTTGCGGCATTTTTGACGAGCCCAAGATCAAGGTCATCAACCTTTCCAGAATGCTGATTTTCAGTATCGATGGGTAGAGACTTTAAGCTGTGGAAAGACGATACCATGTTATTAGTTTCAACAAAGCAAAGATCGAAAGAAGAGGGAAAAGGAAATTGGAGAACACAACACCACCTATCAAAGGTTATAGGTCTGAGTCCATTTCTTTCATATGATTTCATCAAAATAACGGAATTTGGAGTAGACTTTTTGACTGCATGAAAAACATCGTTGCCCAAGACATAAAACTTGAAGAGAGTGGATGAATGGTTGACATATTCCTGCAATATCAAACAATACCAGTTTTAAATCCATTAGGTTCATTTCCATGCAGCTATATTAAATGAACACTTAAACAGGATTACAATGGAACCCCTAGACAAACACGTTCATGAAGCTTGGTCCATTTAAGAAACACGGATCTGATGGAAAGTCATCACAGTGAAAGCAATTGTAAGCTCACCCAAGCAACAATAACAATTACATTGCTACTATGAACTTATAGTAATGCAAAGTGTCATCAACTTCATGCTCACCTGAACAATGGCAGGAAGAGGAACGCTCAAATTCTTAAAATCTTCAATTCCTAAGACAATTGCCTGTGATTCCAAGATTAAGCTTTTTCAAAGTTGGAAAAAGAAAAAGTGAAAAGAAAGGGTAACAAGAAACAAAAAAACCTTTAAAGTTTGTGCAATATTAATCAGAGAAAAAGCATTCAGATAATCAATTGTTATAAGAATGCCTGAGTGATAGCCCTGTTCATGTGCCATGATGCTTGCACAATAATACATGTAAATAACACTAACTGGATTTCAAGAGAAAGAAAAACCAAGAATAAGATTAAATTTATATCTACCATACTGTGAGCATCAGCCACGCCACATGCAACTTGAGGTTTCACTATACATGGAAGAGATAATTTAGCTTCTGACAATCTTTGTGCCAAGTCAGGATCATTAAAATCATTAACCTGCATATTTGAAATTTAGATATAACCAACTTTAAGGAGAAATTTATCAAAATTTAAAGATTTATGCCCAAAATTTAAACCATAAACAGTACAACATGACTACAAGGAAAGAAGTATCAAAATTTACAGCATCTAAAGAAAATAAACAAATAAAATAAAGGAACGAAACACTATTAAATCAGGAGACTACTTGACAATACAGAGCATTAACTGAAACATACCTAAAAAACAGTAACTGAAACACACAAAAAATCCTTTTACGCTAACCTCAAACAGAAAAACTCCAGTTTTCAACACAGACCACCGTAGTCTCTCATACAACAGCATTAGTAGGATTACTAATGACTACAGATTTCATCATTCATAAAATGTAACACAGCTTAATATGAATTTGGGTAAAGAAAAAGCAAATGAATCCTTGTACACATTAATCTATCACTAAAATGATGCCACATCCTTCTATCAGTATTTTATTTTGTAGAAAACACAATCTAGGTTGGTTTAATGATTCATGAGATCAGTATTAAGTACAAACAGATGTCATTCAGGCAGAAGAAAACCTTAAGAAAATGGGCCCCCCTTATAGTTCGTTGCCATTCTGCCTTGAGATCTTGCAGTCCAAGTAGAAGCAGTTGGATTTTTAGCCGATCCAATACAGGGTAAACATTATTGAGTGGGTCAATTACAAAAAAATCAGAGTGATGCTCCATAAGCCTGTAAAGTGGCAATACTATTATTCATCGACAATTACATTATTCTAAAACTTTTTATGTGTAAAAAATATTTTTCAGCACATGTTATTGGAAGTCTTTAGATGTAAAATCTTGAAAGAGGCATTATTTGACATGGAAATAGTATTATATGTGTGTTGTTTGTCAAAACAATATACACAAATCAGTTACTACCAAAATTTAAGAACTCTAAAGATTGCCATCTAAATTCTTGAACTTAATTACAGACTCTTCATTAATCTAAACAACAACAGCTCTTTCCTTTCTTAGCAGGAACAAAGAAACTATGCACCAAGAGAAGAAATCTTAACTGAACTAAGACAACAGTGGGCCAGTTTGGAAAAAGTTTTAAGAGTTTTCTGTTCCAGGATACATGCATACCGTTTTCTGAAATGAAATATGGTTGGAAGTGTGTTCTCACAACTGATTACAAAAATTATAAATAAAGAACACATAATTCAGAAAATATAGATAAATGATGTCCAGTTACTTGTTTTCAAGATTATTCGACAACATGGGTTATAGTTTCTCAATGTATTTTGCATCACATGCTACTGAAAAATTCTTTTCAACTTTATAACTCCATAGAAATAAATTAACGTAAGATACAAGCATAGATATATGAAGTCTAGTTACTTGTTTTCAAGATTTTTCAAGAACATGGTTATAGTTTCTCAATGTATGTTGCATCACAAGTTACTCAAAAATTCTTTTCAACTTCTATAGAAACAAATTAACATAAGATGTCCAGTAAATTCTCCAAGCAAAGTCACCATCACTAATAAAGATCTTAACATCCTAGCCCTCAATCAAGAATCAAGACATTTTCAAGTTCAAAAATTCGGCGACCAAAACCACAACCTTTCCATGAAACAGGAATGTAGATAAATAGAGGGTTATCTTTCAAGAGAAAAAAGTAAAAGCATCCAGAACAACTAATCTAAAAGAGAATATGCTGTTTCTTGGAGATCTCCTTCCAAAGAGCTTATGATTGAATTTCAAATTTCTGCTTCTCAGGGAATCCTTGCCATTTCAGCTAATCAAATGGAGAAGACCTTTCGAAGAACTTAAGAGAATAGTCAAGCAACTCTGAACTGGTAGTATTATTTCCAGCCACTATGAATGCCATCAAATGGTAGCATGATTGTTGAAAGACAACAGAATCTATGCTCCAAATACTAAAGGGCGCCCATACAAGACTACAAATTACAAGTAATACCATGAATTCAGAAGTTACCTTTGCAGTTCCTGCATGCCCAAGGTGTAAGTAATTCTGTTGGAGGATTCTAAAGAGCTGCCCAATTCAATGGATATGATTTCATCCGTTGCTTTATGTAGAACCACATTAACATTTTGTAATTGAGATGATAGAGGGATCTTAAACGTGAGAGGCAGAAATATCAACCCATTTGGTGTAGGACACATGGGAAATGCACCCCTCTACAAAACATAGGGCCAAATAAGCTGCACATGATAATGGTTCTACTATTTATTTCTTTTACCAAGTAAAAAAAAAACTCCCACGTTTCTTTTAAGTCTTTTCCACAAAAGGGCTCACCTTAGCAAAATCTTCTTCACGTGAAGGCTTCATAACATAACCAACTATCACAGCATTGTCGCCAGTTGCCTACTTCAGATGAGAGACATAAAACAAGTCATGGATTGAACGTCTTAAGATTATTATAAAGTAGATTTAAATATTCCTTGCATTTGATTATGCGATGTATAAATCATATTACTGGTTTACAGCTTTTAAATTTGTATTCCCAGAACAAGATTAAAATATTTGTATTAAGACGTGTCTGTTGATTAGCTTGGATACACAAATTCGGAAGCACACTTAAATTAGTATTTTCTCTCAATAAGACAATACTTTTCTACTTATCAATTCCTTAGACAATAAATCTTCTCATATGGCTCTCTAAACCCTAAAATATTTAGAAAGAACAAATTGTAATCATAAAGAATTAAAGCAGACCAAAAGAGATAAATCGCTTCAGGAAACCTTTTTGTTCAACTGGCAAATAGTCAAAGGTAACTCTTCTAGTTTGTTGATATAAAGCAAGCTTGAATTCTGGTTTGCACTTACACCTTTGACACCTGAAACAGAAGCAGACTCCAGTTTCAGCTACCATGCCTAAAATAATTAGCAGAGTCAAGTTAGACAATAAAATATTTTTGCTAACTAATAAGCATAACTAGAACGCAGCACACAATATGTCCCCCAACATGCAGGCTGCAACTTCAACTGGCACATTATCCCAACAACATGTGTTAATGCAAAAATGCCCCAGTTCTATAGACACAGAGGAGACCTGGTACATAAAGAAATTTAGACGACATTCTGATAGAAATGTTATGGTGACAAAGAGGTAGTCTATTTCCACCCTACCACCAATCTCCCAACCATAACGAGAGAGAGTAAAAGCAATTGAATATTCAAAAATCATCTGATCAGATTTCCAGACGCAATCATCTTACAACAAGACATCCTTCTTTATATATGAGCCACTTTGTACACTGTCAAATGCTTTCCTCAAGACAGTGTTTACCCAAATGTATGGAGAGACAAACAGGTTCGGCAGTACTTACCCATAACAGTAATCAGCCAATTGTCGTTAGGTTTACGAAAGGAATCCTTGTTGTTAGAAACAACATACACTATAATTCCTCCAATGTCACCCCACGCTTGTGTAATCTCATTTACACTACCATCAATAGATGCATCCAGAAAAAAACAATCACACGAGTATTCTGTTGCCATCTTCTTCAACACATTCGTCTAAGACAAGTAAATACAATAAACGCACATTTAATAGGAATTTCTCAGCTAAACCTGAACAAGTACAATAACATCACAACCAGAAGTAGAGAATTTAGTTATACCAGAACAAAGAAAATCTGCAACAAAAAATTCTCTATCATAATAATAAACAAAACTGCATATATCTTAAACAGAGATGTTAAGGGCCACAGAGTCTCATGTTCATTTCAGTAATATATGTGCTTGGAGGTTCTTTTGTAGAAAGCGGTTTCAAGCAAAAGCAATGCACTTTTTTACTCAAAAAGCATTTTCAAATGCTCAAATAGTAAAAAACAAAATGCATTCAATTCCGTCCAAAATGTTTTTAAATGGTTAAAAGAAACGTTTTTCTCTTTAAGTTTCTGGTTTTGAATGAAAAGAGAGAGAGAGAGAGGATATTCGGAGTGCATTTTAGGGAAAGACTTGCGGTAAAATGCACCTTTTTGGATAACAAATACATCTAAAAGCGCTTGAAGAATCATGAGTGTTTTTCTCGACAGCACTCTGTAAGTGCTTTCTCAAAAGCACTTCAACTCAAGACACTCAAACCGCTTTCTACATAACCACTCTCAATTCGCATCTTAACACTAATCAAGGAAAAGTAAATAAACCGAATAAATCACACACAGCAAATTAAACAAATTAACTGTTAAAAAAATACCTTATCAGGTAAAACACTCGGCGCATAAGAAATTCCCTGCGAACACATACACCAAAACAAGAACTCACATAACATTCCACTCAATTGTTACAAAATATTCAAGCGACGGAGAGAGAGAACGGGAGAGAGTACCGTCCGAATGTCGGAGTGGCGGAGCTTACGAAGCAGATAGGCGGCTCCCGGCAGCGATTGAAACGACGATTCGTTTGCATTTTGAGTCTGGTATTCGGATAGCAGTACCGATTCGTCCAGGATTACTCCTCTGACCAGAGTCATTTTTTTTCTGTCCGTTTTTCTGATGTGTTGTCAATGTGTTCGTGTTGGCTTTTTCAGCTTCGGAATGAAAGAGGAAAAGAAGGTACGGCAAAGGGAAAATTCCTAAAATAATTACTATTTACCCACTCTTTGCGGATTTGACCAACCTTAATTTATTTTTACCAAATGGTACAATTTCAAATAATTTAAATATTTTTATCCTCGTAACCAATTAAATGCTACAGTAATAAGTCTACAGTACTAAAACCCTAAAATAAAAAACTCTAAAATTACAGTAATCGTGTATATTTAAATATTTTAATTTATTTATTTGTACAAATTTTACCTAATAAATAATAATTCGTTACATTAAATTTATTAAATTTACT
>JAXCLQ010000007.1:3045007-3060495 GCA_035584115.1 Cedrela odorata
GAGCTCACATTGACATCACATTCGACTCAATTGTTATAAAATATTCAAGCGACGGAGAGAAAGAAAACGGAAGAGAGTACCGTCCGAATGTCGGAGTGGCGGAGCTTACGAAGTAGATAGGAGGCTCCCGGCAGCAACTGAAAGGACGAGTCGTTTGCATTTTGAGTCTGGTGTTCAGAAATTAGTACGGATCCGTACAGAATTACTCCTCTTACCAGACTCATTTTTTTTTTTTTTCTCTCTTTTGTCTGTTGTGTTGTCAATGTGTTCGAGTTGGCTTCTTTTTAGATTCGGAGTGAAAGAGGAACGGAAGGTACGGCCACGGAAAGAATCACATTTTTTGTGGCAGGACGACTTTTTCTTAATCGAAATTTTATAATAAATTAGCTTAAACGAATTTTTAATATTAAATTAATTGAGTTAATTATATAAAAATATATATCATAATAGAGAATAAACGAAAATAAGTAATTATCGTAATTCAACACAATCTGATATTTTATTAATAAAATACTCGCAGGATCAAAGACGTACAAACATACAATCCAACAAAAGCGTATAAGTATTGAATAAGCAAACGTCTCTATGTATCGAGACAATACAAATAAACTGTCTAATTCATACAAGTAACCCATTTGTATTTATCCGAAGACGGAAGAATACACAATAATACCTTCAGAGTGCTGATGGACAAGACCCTTCTGAGGTACCTACTCATCCTCTCTAAAGAGGGTTTTGAGATATTATCCGGGTGCCACGAGGAGACATACTCCATATCTCAGTTGTCACATTCCTAAATAGTGCCTACAATGAGCACCCCTATGCCACAACGATGCCTCCCGACTTATAGCCATGAGCTTACTAGCTGGCCGAAGACAAGCAAATACGTGAAGCCTTTATATCCTCTTCCACCTAATTTATCGACGTCCTCGACGATGACGCTATCTTGAAGTTTCAATCTTTTGTTGAAACTGCTCCAGTTCTTCGACTTTCTCTCAGCTGAATTCTTCTTCACCAAGAATCTTCCACTTCGCAAGGAACTCTTCATGGTGTTGTCTCTCCTTGGTTACTTGACTCTCCACTAGAGTCTCATTCACTTCTTCGATAGTCTTCTTCCACAACTGTTCCTTGATCTCCTCTCTTGCTAGTTAATTGTGTGTGGAATCTTCCATGTCAGCGAAGTATGACTTCCACTTGCTACATAAAAGATCGGACGCATCTTCATCTAGGTTAACATCTCGACCTTGAATATAGTATTCTCTTACTCTAGCAATGACTGGGACTAATCTCACATACTTCTATATTAGTCTCTTGTCTCGGCTCTCATTGAATCTATTCTAGTTGAGTTTTTTTTTGTGAAGGTGCGTGAATGTATGTTCGCCTCGGACCCTATCTGTTTAATAACCATTTGCTCTCCTTTGGTAATGTCTTAGGTAGTTGCTTTAGCATCACCTCAACAACTTCAGCAAGACATCCGCAATCTTTGATAGGATCGACTCTTCTTTCTTCATCTCCTCTGAGACTTTGTCGGTCGCTTGCATTTGATCAACACTATCACGGTCTCTCTCCCTTGATCAGCAAGCCACCGGCAAATGAACCAGAGAATGCGCACCTCTCCAACGAGAAGTCCTTTCCCGAGATGATAGCAAAGCCCTCCGCCTGCAAAATAACAAGGTCTATTTGACCTTTACAAGTGTTAATTTTCATCTGTACTTATTTTACCAACTTGCTCTTGGGTAAGGCTTTCAAAGTTGACCGCCTTCATGTGGTCATTATTCTCCTTGAGCTTTAACCCAAAACGCTTCACTCTTGAAGCCAAATGACATTATGAGTAGCCCCTATATCCAGCATAATTCTTTCCATATAATGGCCCGACTCTAGGTGCGGTTACAACCCCTTTTCTTTTTCTTTTTTTCTCTTTTCTCTTCTTCTTTTTTTTCTTTTTCTTTTTCTTTTTCTCTTTTCTCTTTTCACGGGCCCACCCTAGCTTACAAAGTTACAACTATTACAACCCAATAGCCCCGGTCCTAGGCGCGATCACAACCTATTATCTCATAGACCCACCCTAGCTACCGAGTTACAACCGTTTTAGCCAACGACCCCGATCCTAGGTGCGTTCACAACCCACTACCTAGTAGGTCCGCCCTAGTTACCGAGTCACAACCGTTGCAGTCTAGGGTACCTCACGACCACTAGACAAGAATTTTCCCCTTTGGCCCTCCTCTGAGGTCCCTTAGGGTTTTGTCACTCTGCAGGTCCAATCCGAAGTTGGCACAATCCCACGGACTCTCACGAGTTCACACCTCCATAGGTCTAGCCTGAAGTTGGTACAATCCCCGTTACCCTAACTTGAGATCTCCCTTTTAAGAGCATCTATAAGTGAATGGAAGTATCCATTCTACAAAGGTCATTTCTTGCGACCTTTTGCCTTCAGATATCTCTGTTAGAGTATTCAATATTCACGGCGCCACCATGTGGTTTGTCTTTTTTGTCTCTCGATTATTTTTCAAGTGCGTCTTACAGTTCATCTCTAACTGTCATAGCACTTAGTCTTGCCCTTTCGAGGCATTCAATGGTTCATGTGGCCATTATATCACCAATGTGATAATATTTCTTTCTTGACTTCCTCACACCATTAACGATGGTGACTTCCTTGAGAAGTTCGGTTCTTTCTTACTGGGTCACTCCTCCACCTTTGTTAGAGCCCCAATTTCTGGGATTCCCGTTTCCATTATCTTTTCTCTTGAGATGGGTAACAGCCTTTTTAGTTGGGAGTCAACACATGAGTAATCCAACAACCATCCAATGACTGCTTGTGCGAATAGGAAATCTCGCACCCCTTTGTCATTGTAACTCATCTCGTGCTCGAGGTTGAAGGCTTTCCATCAAGTAAAACAATTAGTCTTGCTCGATCACATCTCGGATATCTAACATAAAATTCGAAAATTTCTTTACATACTCACAAACTATCTCAGTTTCGAGTCAAGTCATGTAATTGCTTTCGAACAAGGCATGCAACCTTTTTGGGGAAGAATTTTAGCTTTCATTTCAAGTCCTCCACCACAAATTGCCATCCTCGAACAAGTATATGGATGTCAAGGTCACCTTGGCATCTTCAGAATCTTGCCCTCAAATTCTGAACGTATTGTTCAATGTCAAACCAATGTTTTCGAGCAAGTTACACTGCATTTTCAAAGAGGAGGTGGTTCTTGTAACTCTCATTTCGGGTCCTCCGACATAACTTGGAATCCCCGCATAAATACATAGACATCAAACTCACCTTAACGTCTTCGAAACTTGCCCTCACAGTATGAAAATATTGTTCAATATCTAACAATACCATCTTCTAGCACTTCAGCATCTCGGGTCCCTCTATAGCATTTCAGTTCCGGTGCCTTCAACCAAATGTATTCTAAACTTAGAGGGACTCCCGACTGAGTTGCAAGGATATGAGTAAGTAAGGTCTGCCCACTTCCTCTACTCATTCCTGCAACACCCTCACCGCATTATGGTACTCCTCCACAATCTCGGATATTATTGCTTACGTATTTGCAAATTGTATTTTCAACTCTTCGAGATGTCCCCCATTAGACGGCTATGAGTTAAAGCTACTGGCTTTCTTTTCTCGTATGCTTCCCCTAGAGCTTAAGGACTCTAATAGCGTCAGAGTTTGTCTCAAGCTTTCGGTGTCAAACGAGCTATTTCTCTACTATGCTGCCTCTAAAGCTCGTCGATACTTCTCTAACTCACCCATTTTCTTTTGAGGGCATCCAACCAAGTTTTTCTTTAAGGAGATAGTTTTTGTAGACACTATCACCACAACCTTGAACTCTGATACCAAATATCACGAGCCGACTTTTTCTTAGTCGAGATTCACGCCCATGCGGCACTTACTAGCACATTCCAACTAGTAAGTCAGCCTAAACGAGTTTTCACATATTAAACTCAAGCGGGTTAGTTGTCTTCAAAAAAATATATCAACAGTAGAGAATAAGTGGAAATAAACCATTATCATAATCCAACACAATCAGATATTTTATTGATAAAATGCTAGCAGGTAAACAACCCATTAAAGGCGTACAAGCGTACAAGCCAAAGAAGACGTATAAGTAACAAGCCAACGAAGGCGTACAAGTATACAAGCCAATGAAAGCGTACAAGTATTGAATAAGTAAGCGTCTCTACATCTCAAGACAATACAAACAAGCTAGTTTAATTCATACAAGTAGCCAATTTCTATTTACCCGAGGGCGGAGGAGTACACAACAATGCCTCCGGAGTGCTGATGGACAAGGCTCTTCTGAGGTACCTAGCCATTTCTCCTAAAGAGAGTTTTGAGACATTACCCGGGTAGCACGAGCAGACATACCCTATGTCTCAGTTGTCACACCCCTAAATAGTACCTATAATGAGCACCCCTAAGCCACAACGATGCCTCTTGACTTACGGCCATAGGCTTACTAGCTGGCCCTGGACAAGCAAATACGTGAGACATTTACACTCTGCATTGCTTTTAAATGAAAACACCGCGAGTCAAAGTGCGTGATCATTTTCGTACTGAATTGACGATATTGCTCTTTTTGCCTATTTTTTGTCTTTTGGTCTTTAAAATTTAGGAAAATAATAATAAGAACATATTTTATCATTTATAATAAATAAGTCCTTTACAGCCGCAAGAAGGGCAACAGATTTAATATAACTAAATATTATTAATGAAATATTATATGACTACATTACATGAATGTTTTCTACCAAAATACTTTTTTATTGAAAAATTTGGGGTATGCTATTAATTACTTACATTCTATTTCTTATTTACACATACAAATTCAATGCAGTGTGATGAAATTCATATAGAATTTATATCAACAAATTGTTACATCATTATTGCATCTAATTACATCTAAAGAAAAAGAAAAAAAAAAGTGAAATTAGTTTTCAATAGTAGTAAATCTGAATCTGTAAATGTCAATTTCAATAGCTCAGTGCCATCAATTGCACAAATGTATTAACAAAGGATGGTCCTGAACTGCAAATCAAGGGCTATTTCATTGCCAATAAATTTGGATTACCATCAAATGAAGCTGTTGGTTAATCATCATACTATTCATGTCGAATTATTTTCACGAGTTCATGAGCCGACCCATGAGTAATTTCACGACAGTCGGGGCATCAATCGTGACCGCCACCTTTACAGCAGGTTTATCTGACCATTCGGTGATTTTGCAAACCTGTTTTTTAAACAGAAGCCTAACTGAAGTACATGTAAATGTAATAATCAAGAAATTTTTAGTGTAATCATTGTTGCTCTTTGTAATTTTCATGACAAACTTGAAACATTTTAGTTTCGTGAAGATTATATTTGATATATATAGAAATTAGTTGAAAAAACAGATGAAAAAACTATGTAACAAGATTTCTTGGAACCTATTTATCATTAAACATATTAAGAATTTAAAATCTAGGTCTGGATCATAGTATTTACAGAGAAAAATCATTTTTATATTTTTAATTTTGAAATCAAATTGAGCAGAAATTAAAATAAGCACGTTTCGAGTTTGCACTATGATCAAGTTGCTGATCTGAAATGAAGCAAGGATTCTACCTCTTTTATTTGTTGTATAATAATGTGAGTCCTCTTGTGATGCCGCTAGTCTAGACTCAAACGACGCCCTCAGTGTAAGTGAAAAACAATGAGTTGACAGTTACAAGAAGCTGTTGGATCATGAAGGTAAGCACATACACTAAGATTAAAACTATCGTTAGCAAAAAGAGTATGAATATTCTAATTTTGAAGCCATATAACCCATATCAGCAAATTGACAAACCTCTTGTACAGTACACATCATGATGATATGAGAAGTAGAACTTTAAGATTTTGCATAAATACTCAGTGAATTTCCCATTTGAAAGCGCAAACCTGTCTCTATCAACATCTAAAATATGAGAAAGCAAATTGAAGCAAAATCAAATCAAATCAAATTTTGCTTATATGAACAAAATAGACAACGTAAAATCTACTGAATCTGTATCTGCTCCACTTGTGAATACAATATCTGTAGCATCTGGATCACCAAAAATCTACTCATCCAGTCAAAGCGTTAGAAAGGATATTATAGAGAGAGAGACAGAGAAAACAATTGCGAGTATAAATATGGAAATTTACTTCCAAAGTGTACCTCTCTCTCTCTCTCTCTCCCTCTCCATTCACTGATTATAAAAAAACTGGTGAAACTTATGCAAGTTTAAACCACCGTCAAACAAGAGAAATCACAATTAAGTTGGCCGAAAAGAATTTTGATCTAGGCAGAAGCACAACAATATATAACCTAATTAGCTGTCTTGGAAATTTTACCAATTGGACATGATAACAAAAACTAATAAATAGAAACTTCTAATTTGTAACTTGGATTGTCAATATTCTTGACTACTAAAGACTTAAATTTGAGGAACTCACATTGGCTTATGCTGCTTGATTAACATTCCCATTCACTACAAAAGCACCGCCAAGAAGAACTATCTATCCAATGTTTTTTACAAATACAGGATCTTGTTGAATCACTTGTATCAATCTATAATCAATAAGGAATTGATATAAATGATAAGTATAATGAAAAACCGTGCTAAATAATCAAAAATCTAACCAATACAATTTTGTTAATGGTCCCAACGTCAACCATAATGACTTTTACAGGGTAAAGGTTTGCTTGCTCAATAAGAAAATTAACTGCTAACTGTTCAATTGCCTTTCCTTTTGGTGGAGGGAAATTTTGGTTGCCAAGTCCATCAGCACCATGGACAAAATCAACAATGCGAAGTTTTGTACCTTTCTTTACAAGAAAGAAATGATTCAATATATTGAAGAGCCTCAAAACCCGATCACACATCAAGTTAAGTTTTTCTGGTTAATAATCATGATATTGTGCACAAGATTTCAAGTTAAAATTTTGTAAGGTAAAATATAACATCGTCAGCTATATGAGTTCAACTTCTCTGTCATGCCAAAATACTCAAGGTCCACTTAGAGGATTAAATCCATTCAAATGGAGACTATCATTTAAATTTAGAAGATATTTTGCCTTTATGCTGAGGATAAAGAATGAATATAAAAACACAGTTAGTAGAGGTTACACAGTAGCAACCACAACTACACTTATTACTTCGTGTTTACTAATAAAATCTTCATATTGCGAATTTACATTGTAACAACCAAAACTACGCCTGCATTTATTTATAGTTAGTATAGGAAAATAGTGATATTTTAGTTAGATGTTCTATAAATTAGCATAGCCTCGAATGACCATATAATACATTAAAGAAGATGATGAAGAAGAAAGCTTGCACATCATAAGGCATTGGGGTTTAACATATTATTATGGAATATTTTGAAAGCAAAGACAAAGCCAAAACTAATATTGTCACCTTAATAACATACTACACAATCAGTTACATACTAGCAACTAACCTTTTCATTAAGTAAATACCTGAAAAAAAAACATTATATAAGGCCATCACCATTCCCAACTATGATCACAAATGGCGAGTCAAACAAAATTTCTATGAATTCAGGCTAATTTACCATAAAATGCAGTTCTTTTAACATAGAAAAATGGTTCTAGAGCATAAGTTCTTAAACCAACAGAAATTACGCTTGACCCAAAAGCTTAAGATATTATGTTAGAATCCAAACAATAGTATTAAGCACTAATAGTACCTCGTGTGCAAGGCCGATACCAAATAGACTTGTCCTATCAGGTGAAGCCGCTGCTTGGGTTTTAAGCTAGCGAGTATTAAGACAAAAACAAACACAAATGCTAATCACATAATCAAACACATGATATGTGGTCAAATTGAAGGCAAAAATATGAAAAAACGATACTCTGATTCGCACTTGTAGTGGAAGCGCGACGTGCGAGGTTAGTTCCCAGCTGTGCGACTACCATTGGAGAAGCCATGCCTATCTCATGAACGTGCAAAATGGCTCCCTAACAGATCTAAACATGTAAATAAGTATATTTTGGGATTTAAAACAATTTTAAACTTAAACACAAAGTTGAAAAGTTACACTTTTCACTGTACAATTTAGAAGAATAAATCAATCTCCGTATTTGCCTCCAAGTGTATCCACATGTTAGGATGGCGACAATTATTATGGCTTCTTTGTTAAACTTTAAAGCTTGGGTTCTAGCTTCACCATACTAAACTAAAGCTTTTTCTCTCTAGCCTTTCTTCTTCCATTTTTTGTTCTGGTTCAAAACCAAACACAACCCAAACTCTTTCAAAAAGAAGCTCTCTGTTTTTTAGAGGAGAAGAAGTAGCATATGATGCTTGGCTTTTTTTAGACTTAACACTTAAGTTTATTTGTTTTAAATCAATTCCAAATTGATTTTTGTCTCCACTACATCCATGACCACTTGCACTTCAAATCATTAAAATGAATTAAATGCAATCCATATGTATTGTTATGGTTGATGAACAATTGATTAAATTAACCCATTAATGTAATAATTATACATATTAATCGAATTATATATATAATTAATAATCATTACTTATATATATACATATTATTAAAATAATAATATATGTATAGGATGTTTATATATAAATATATATATACTCTCGCTCTCTCTCTTAATATATATTAATAATTATTATCTTTGATATTTTATTATTATATTAATATAATATATATTTATTATTTTATTAATACTTTAATCAATATTAAAATATTATATCTATTTATATCAATATCAAAATATTCGTAAATCATATTTAATTCATCCCACAATTAACCGAAACATTTTTCACATATACGGGTTCTAGTGCGTCTTAGCCGAAAAATCTATTATTTACAATAAATAATCAAATTGCTATCTGATCAAAGTATGGGGATAATATCATTAACTAATTAATTATTATTTTACAATAGCAATTACCATCATCGTCAAGTAACAGACTAATGTGTGTGACTCTTTGGATTCATTGTGAGCTGGACATGGGTAGTTATGAGTTATTTCATATCTCTTTGGTATAATCTTTGTATCCAAAATTTTCAATAATTATGAGTGACCTTTAGCAAGATATCATGACCCCAGACACAGATGAATGAATATACTGGATAAACTCATATAATCGTACGTGTATGTAGTAAAGTCCATCAACTATCGACTCCAAATCGAGTGCGAGTCATGGTATCGTCAAACCTTTAACTCAATCATAGGATCATAACTTCTATTATGTACAAGATTCATATATTCGCAAAACATATTTTCGAATATGCATACTTTGGCCAAAGACTTTATTCCCACGTATGACAGTTTCACCTATGATCTCAAGCTCCAACATTTGAGCCAGCAGATTCCATCTTGGCTATCACCTATCCTAATACACTTAAACACATTGCCAACAAGCTTCTTTCACTAGGCATGGCTAGCTCGATGCGATATACATAAGTAAACAATATACCTCAATGCAGAGGACTGCCGTGACACCTCAAGTCAAAGGACTAGTAATATACTAATACGACTGTGTGATATATCATTAACTGTAGATAATCACCATGTGATTTATCACGTTTGGTCACATTCAGTAACACGTTCTTCAATGTACCTATATTTATTTTCTTGTGACATGAAACTCATCGTCCAACTATTAGCATCCAATACTAATCCTTAGCAACATCAAACATACTAATCATGCAAACATCACCTCAAGTAGGAACTTATTCAGATGTATTTAAATCATAGACTCTATACTCATATCTACAACTCTTTACAGATAAAGTCCTGACATCATAATATATTACAGAATTTCATTCTGCATTTTATATACAATATAATTCGCAACTAAATATGAAAAATGATATAAAAGTTATTTTATTAATCGTAAACTAATTTATAATTAATTACAAATATATATATATATATATATATTATTTATATATATAAGGATGATATCCTTGAACTGTATGACATAATTAATTTTAGTGCATATTTCCAACAAAAATTAACTCTAATGACATGTTAAGTTAGGTTAAGCTTGTAAGTAGTGCTAACATGGATACCTTTAACAAATGAGATTAATGAAAGAAAGAAGAGATGGGCACATACAGTGACAATGACATGGGATCCTTCAACCACTAGTATATAGTGCTGTCTAACGGGTCGAGTTGGCCCGTGAATCGGCCCGTTAAAACTAAAGCCCACACCGGCCCGGGTTACTGTTCACACTGGCCGGGCCGATTCTAGGTCCAAATTTTGGGCCCTGTCCGGTTCATCTTGTTTGGAATCGGAGGCCTGGCTCGTAACGGGCTCAAAACCATTCTGGCCCGTTACACAGTTGAAGTGGCAAGTTGAATCGGCAGGCCAATTTGGTTCAACCCGTTTATTACGAGACTGGTTGAACCGGCAGGCCGGTCTGATACAACTTGCTGGTTAAAAAAAAAAAACAAATTGCAACTGTTGGCTGCTATGCTGTAGTAATCCCTGCAAAATTGCAAGCTACACAAGCAATAAAGTGAATCAATTGGAATTTGAAAAATTCAATTTGATTTTGATTGGTCTATGTAGTGTACTGTGTATACCAATTCATATTTCAGTCATTCATTAATTCAATTCATTCACCATCATCATCATTTGCCTTTGAAATTTTGCACTTGAAATTTTGGATTGGTTGGTAGTGGCCGATCGGACCGTTGCAGCTTGCAAGGTAGCAGGATTAGGGAATGCAAAAATTAAATCGTTACAATTGTAATGTTGTGCAACGTTGCAATTGTCAAAAATTAAACCGTGCAATTGTTTTTAATATTTTTTTCCATTTCATCAATTCATCTATAAATATTCATTTATTTTTCACTTTAAATTATTTTTTTCCTTACCCAATCTCTCTCAACTCAATTTTCTTTAAAAACAATTAAATTTAGTTGAAACAAATTACCAATACTGTAAATTTTGATGGTCTAAGATTAGCAATTGTATTAATTTATTTAATTTCGTATTTAATTTTTTTATTAATTTTAAATTTTTAGTTAATATTAAGAAGTTAAAATTTAATTTAATTTTTACATTAGGAAGCTAGAATTAGATTTAATTTAGTTATTTTAGTTAGTATTTAGTTTAATTAATGATAAATTAAAAATTTTAGTTGGTATTTATTTTTGTTATTAATTTTAAATTTGTTATCACAAGTTAATTAATTGTAAAATTTTAGTTAGAACTTAGAAAGTAATTTAGTTATTTTTGTTAGTATATACTTTAGTTTAAAATTTTAAAATTATTGAGATTAATAATTTAATTTTGTTATTAATATAAAAATTAGAATTAGAATTAGAATTAGAATTAATTGAAAATTTTAGTTATTAATTACTAAGTTGTATTAGTTATTAATTTAATTTTGTTAGTATTTAATTTAGTATTAAGTTTAATTAATAAATTGAAAATTTTTAGTTGGTATTTATTTTCGTTATTAATTTTAAATATATTGTCACTATTTAATTAATTGTAAAATTTTAGTTAGAACTTAGAAAGTAATTTTATTATTTTTGTTAAAACATACTTTAGTTTAAAATTTTAAAATTATTGAGATTAATAATTTAATTCGTTATTAATATAAAAATTAGAGTTAGAATTGAATTAATTGAAAATTTTAGTTATTAATTACTAAATTGTATTAGGTATTAATTTAATTTTGTTAGTATTTAATTTTGTATTGAGTTTAATTAATAAATTGAAAATTTTAGTTGGTATTTATTTTTGTTATTAATTTTAAATTTGTTGTCACTATTTAATTAACTGTAAACTTTTAGTTAGAACTTAGAAAATAATTTAGTTATTTTTGTTAGTACATACTTTAGTTAAAAAAATTTAAAATTATTGAGATTAATAATTTAATTTCGTTATTAATATAAAAATTAGAGTTAGAATTGAATTAATTGAAAATTTTAGTTATTAATTACTAAATTGTATTAGTTATTAATTTAATTTTGTTAGTATTTAATTTTGTATTGAGGTTAATTAATAAATTGAAAATTTTAGTTTGTATTTATTTTTGTTATTAATTTTAAATTTGTTGTCACTATTTAATTAATTGTAAAATTTTAGTTAGAAATTGATAAATTTTGTTAGTTATTAATTTATTTTTGTTGTTAATTATTTTTATTGTTATTTATTTTACTTTATTTTAATTAGAATTATTCGTATTTAAATTTTGTTAGTTATTGAATTTAATTTTTGTATTAGGAAGTTAGAATTCATATACAAATTTAATTGAAATTAATTGTTAAACAATTAAACTAAAATGACACACCATTCGTCACAAAGGTTGTATGGATTTCCTTATGACATAGATGATTCAATACCTTCATTCGAACAATACCCAAATATTCTAGAAGAACAACTTTATAGTACAACAAACCTAATAGAAGCTACAACAGTTGGCAGTAGCCAAAGTAAACAACCTAGGTCTGAAATATGACAAATTTTTGAAAAAAAATATTGAACTTATTAAAACAAGATGTAAACTTTGTGGCGTGATGTACATGCATAAAAGAGGGGATGGGTTAGGCACTCTTAAAATACGCATAAATAAAAAAACGTTCAGAAAACTTAGAAAATTTGAAAAAACAAACACAAATCAAAACAACAGGTTGAGTATTAAGTAGTAATTTTCGTTATGACCCTACCATGTCAAGAGACGCAATCTGTCAATGGTGAATCGTAAATGATCAACCATTTACACAAACTGAATCCCTACATTTCGTTGAAATGACACAACAACAATAACCTGCTTTTAAGAAAATATCTAGAACAACAGCAGAGCACATGCATTTAAAAAATTTGATGAAATGAGACAAACTTTAATCGCTATTTTCGAATCAAGTAACAGTACATTTTCATTGACATTTGACAATTGGAAAGGTGTCAATGATTTGTATTATATTTGTGTTACTTGCCATTGGAATGATAAAGAGTGGCAATTAAATAAAAGAATTATATGATTTAGACTATTTGAATTTCCACACAACGCAAGAGCTATTGCGAAAGTTATTAAGAGTGTTACACGAGAATTTAGAATTGTTGATAAAATTTTTTGTATTTCATTCGATAATGCATCGAATAACACAGCTACAATTTCTCTTCTTAAAGATGCACTAAACCCATGCTTAGACAGAAATGTTTTTCACAATAGGTGTGCTTGCCACATATTAAACTTATATGTGCAAGATGGTTATCAAATGATGAAGCCAATAATTGATACAATTAGGAGTGTTGTGCTTCATTTAAAATCGGCTCCAGCTAGAGCTCAAGCATTTAAAGAATTGTGTCGTCAACACGAATTGAGGCCTAAAAATTTGATTTTAGACATGCCAATGAGGTAGAACTCCACCTATGACATGCTCAAATAAGTTTTACCTTACAAAATTCCAATAACAGAATTTTTGAATATGGAAATGAACAGTTATGAATTAACTGATGATCATTTTTGAATTGCAGAAATTGTCCCACAGTTTTTATCGGCAATGAAAGAAGCCACAGAACTTTTATCTGGACAGTATTATTCAACAATACATTATGTAATTTTTATGTTATGTAGTATTGCATATGTCTTTAAACAATATATGGAACATCCAACATTCGCCTTAGTAATGTCAGTCATGATAAATAAATTTAAAAAGTATTACGATGATATTTCGTTTTTATATTGTATTGCACTATGTTTAGACCCTAGGATGAAAGTTTTTGGTTGTGAAACCCTTATAGAATAATTTTACAAATTCTTAAATTAAAGTGATTCTGATCATTTCAATCGTGAAACTGAAATACTTATCCAATAATGTAAGGAAAAGTTATCATCAAATCTTTCAGGTATTTTTCACTCGTACGAGATTGTGTATTTTGTAGGTATGTCTACATCTACTGATTGTGAATGATCTTCTTCCTCTTCCTCTGCTCCCATTATTTCAAGCAACGGTTGGAATTCATACGCAGAAGTCAACAAGAGACCAAGAAAAATGGCATCGTCATTCAATGAGCTCTCATACTACATACAGGGTCCAATCATTCAACCAGAGGGAAATTTGACATCTTAAAGTGGTGAAAGAAAAAACACAAGCTTTATCCTATCTTAGCAAGAATGACACAAGACTTTCTCACATCACTAGTGTCTACGGTTTCATCAGAGAGTGAATTTAGTTTGAACGGTCGAACATTGGACTCACATAGAAGTACAATGGCCTTGGAGATTTTGGAGATGCAAATGTACTTCAGGGATTGGGTTAATGAAGAAAGGAGACTACAACAACTTTAGCAACAATCAGCTCCTATAATCGAGTTTAACTATGAATGGGATGAAGGAGAGGAAGACGAAAAATGAAATCAACTGTCAATTATAGGTAATTAATATTAAGATTTAATAATTTTTAATGAGGTAAAGTTCAATATCCCCCTCTTTGTAATTTTTTTTAATTAACTTGTTTTATTTATTTTTTATTATTTTAAAGTATGATTGAATGTAAAAAAAAAAAAAATAATTATGAGGTTTAGGTTGAAATATTCCCCTTATTGTATTTTTTAATTAATTAATAAAAATTAATACCGTCGGAAGTATTTTTTTTATAATTTTTGATAATTTATAAAGAATTTGTTTACTTTTAATTCAATTGATTAAAAAAAAAGTTTAATCTGACAGACACTTAGAGAGACCTGTTCCATTAACTGGAATCAAACCGTTTGACGAATCGCACTAGAATAAGTTCGAAATTAGAATCGCAACTGGCCTAGAATCGCCCCAGAACTGGAACCGACTAGGAATCGGAATCAAAAACATAACTGGCCCGAAACAGGAACTGACCTAGAACCAGAACCAAAACCAAACCGGAACTGAATCGGAACGAGCCCGACTTGTTACCAGTTTCATCGCCTTTAAATCGTGAAATCGACCCAACCGACCCTCCATATTTTTTTTCGTGCTGATTCTATATTTTTCAATTCCTCGACCTAGCTCGAATCGACCGAAACCATCGATTCAGGCCTGTTAGACATCGCTCTGGTATATTAGTCTTTTCTGCAATCTCCAACTAAAATCTACAAAATATAGATTCTAATTATCCAATATGATCAATCAATACCATACAAAAAAAAAAAAAAAAAAATTCAAATATGAGCCAAATCAAATCGACCCCTTTGCACAAACATTAAAAAACCAACAACAAAAGCAACAATAACACAAAAATGAAAGAGAAATATAATCCGCGTTTATCTACCAAATGCAACGCGTTTCTGGTGGCAAGAGTGGTATAAACATGGCCATTAATAGTCATAAGTCCAATCACTTCCACTTCCGAAGACCTCAACGCCAGAAATATAGCCATTGCATCATCTGCAACAATATGCTGTGAAAATCAAAGATACCCAGATCTTGAAAACAAATATTTTGATTACAAAGACAAAGTGAAAACACTTACCAATACCGGGTTCAGTGTCAATGAT
>JAXCLQ010000007.1:3060595-3077041 GCA_035584115.1 Cedrela odorata
TTTTCATAAAAGTATCTGAAAGTGGCGTTTTCAGGAAAACAACATAATATTAAGTGATTTTCTAAAGCATTTTTTTTCTTGAAAAGCACTTTCAAATGCCCAAATAGTTGAAAAAAATATGCTTTCAATTCCGTCCAAAATGTTTTCAAATGGTTAAAAGAAATGTTTTTTCTCTTTAAGTTTGTGGTTTTGATTGAAAAAATATATGTAAATTTGGAGTGCTTTTTAGAGAAAGAGTTGCAGGTGAAATACACCTTTTTTCTGGATAACAAATACATCTAAAAGCACTTCAAGAATCATGAGTGATTTTCTCGACAGCACTCTGTAAGTGCTTTCTCAAAAGCACTTCAATTCAAACCACTTTCTACAAACCACTCTCAGTTGCATCTTAATACTAATCAAGCAAAAGCAAATAAACCGACTATATCACACACAGCAAATAAAAAATTAACAGTTAAAAAAAATACCTTATCAGATAAAACACTCAGCGCATAAGAAATTCCCAGCCAACACAAACACCAAAACCAGAGCTCACATTGACATCACATTCGACTCAATTGTTATAAAATATTCAAGCGACGGAGAGAAAGAAAACGGAAGAGAGCACCGTCCGAATGTCGGAGTGGCGGAGCTTACGAAGTAGATAGGAGGCTCCCGGCGGCAACTGAAAGGACGAGTCGTTTGCATTTTGAGTCTAGTGTTCAGATATTAGTGCGGATTCGTCCAGAATTACTACTCTTACCAGAATCTTTTTTTTTTTCTCTCATTTGTCTGTTTTGTTGTCAATGTGTTCGAGTTGGCTTCTTTTTTGATTCGGAGTGAAAGAGGAACGGAAGGTACGGCCACGGAAGAATCACATTCTCAGTTATTACCCGACTTTTTCGTAGATAATATTCACGTCCCCGTACTAATTACACATTTTAACTAGCAAGGTTGCCTAAATAAATTTTTATGTATTAAACTCAATTGAGTTAATTATCTACAAAAATATATATTAATAATAAAGAATAAGTAGAAATAAATTATTATCGTAATCCAACACAATCTGATATTTTATTAATAAAATATTCGCAGGCAAACAAGCCATCAAAGGCGTACGAGCATACAAATCAACAAATGCGAACAAGTATTGAATAAGTAAATGTCTCTACATGTTGAGACAATACAAACAAATTAGTCTAATTCATACAAGTAGCTAATTTTGTATCTACTCGAGGGCAGAGAAGTATACAGTAATGCCTTTGGAGTGCTAATGGACAAGGCATTTCTGAAGCACCTACCCATCCCTGTAAAGAGGGTTTTGAGACATTATACGAGTCGCACGAAGAGATATACCCCATGTCTCAGTTGTCACATTCCTGAATAGTGCCTATAATGAGCACCCCTAAGCCATAATAATGTCTCCCGACTTGCAGTCATGGCTTATTAGTTGGCCCTAAATAAGTAAATACGTAAGCCCTTACATCCTCCGCCACCTAATCTATCGGCGTCTTTGACAATGACACTATCTTGAAGTCTTCAATCTTCTGTTGAAACTGTTCCAGTTCCTCAGCTCTCTCTCAGCTAAATTCTTCTTCACCAAGGATATTTCACTTTGTGATGAACTCTTTATGGTATCATCTCTCCTTGGTTACTTGACTCTCTGATAGAGTCTCATTTACTTCTTCGGTAGTCTTCTTCCACAACTGCTCCTTGATCTCCTCTCTTGCTGGTTGATTGCGTGTAGAATCTTCCATGTCAGCGAAGTATGATTTCCACTTGCTAACATAAAAGATCAGACGCATCTTCATCTAGATTAACATCTCGACTTTGAATGTATCCTTTTCTTACTCTAGCAATGACTAGGACTAGTCTCTCATACTTCTGCACTAGTCTCTTGTCTCGGCTTTCATTGAATCTACTCTGGTTGAGTTTTTCTGTGAAGGTGCGCGAATGTATGTTCGTCTCGAACCCCATCTGTTTGATAACCACTTGCTCTCATTTGGCAATATCTTAGGTAGTTGCTTTAACATCACCTCAGCAACTTCAGCAAAACATTCGCAATCTTTGACAGGATTAGCTCTTCTTTCTTCATCTCCTCTGAGACTCTGTCGGTCGCTTGAACTTGATCAACACTATCACGGTCTCTCTCCCGTGATCAACAAATCACCGGCAGATGAACTAGGGAATGCGCACCTCTCCAACGAGAAGTTCTTTCCCAAGATGATAGCAAAGCCCTTCACCTGCAAAACAACAAGGTCTACTTGACCTTCACAAATGTTGATTTTTATTTGCATTTATTTTGCCAACTCGCTCTTGGGTAAGGCTTTTAGAGTTGACCGCCTCCAAGCGGCCACTATCCTCCTTGAGCTTTAACCCAAAACTCTTCACTCTTGAAGCCAAATGACATTAAGAGTAGCCCCTATGTCCACCATAATTCTTTTTATGTGATGGCCTCGGCTCTAGGTGCAGTTATAACCCCTTTTCTTTTTCTTTTTCTTTTTTTTCTCCTTTCTCTTCTTATTTTTTTCTCTTTTCTCTTTTCACTGGCCTGCCCTAGCTTACAAAGTTACAACCATTACAACCCAACGACCTCGGTCCTAAGCGCGATCACAACCTACTATCTCATAACCTGCCCCAGTTACCGAGTCACAACCGTTGCAGCTAACAGCCCCGGTTCTAGGTGCGTTCGCAACCTACTACCTTGTAGGTTCGCCCTAGTTACTGAATCACAACCATTGCAACTAACAGCCCTAATCCTAGGTGCGTTCACAACCCACTACCTAGTAGGTCCACCCTAGTTACTGAATCACAACCATTGCAGTCTGGGGTACCTCACGACCACTAGACAAGAATTTTTCCCTTTGGCCCTCCTCTGAGGTCCCTCAGGGTTTTGTTACTCAGCAGGTCCAACTCGAAGTTGGCACAATCCCACGGACTCTCACAGGTTCACACCTCCACAGGTCCAGCCTGAAGCTAGCACATTTTCTCAGAGTTCGCTTCCTTCGCTACTTAAACTTGAGATCTCCCTTTTAATCGCACCCGCAAATGAATGGAAGTATCCATTCTACAAAGGTTCTTTCTTGCGAACTTTTGCCTTCGAATATCTCTGTTAGAGCATCCAACATTTATGGCGCCACTATGTGGTCCGTCTCTTTTGTCTCTCGATTATTTTTCAAGTGCGTCTTGCAGTTCATCTTTAACTGTCATAACACTTAGTCTTACCCTTTCGAGGCATTCAATGGCTCACGCGGCCATTATATCACCAATGTGATAATGTTTCTTTCTCGATTTCCCCACACCATTGACGATGGTGACTTCCTTAGGAAGTTCGGTTCTTATTCACTAGGTTGCTCCCCCATCTTTGTTAGAGCCCCAATCTCTAGTATTCCCATTTTCATTATCTTTTCTCTTGAGATGGGTAACAACCTTCTTGGTTATTAGTCAACACATGAGTAATCCAACAACCATCCAATGACTACTTGAGCGAATGGGAAATCTCACACCCCTTTGTCATTGTAACTCATCTCGTGCTCGAGGTTGAAGGCTTTCCATCAAGTAAAACAATTATTCTTACTCAATCACATCTCAGATATCTAACATCAAATCTAAGAATTTCTTTACATACTCACAAACTATCTCAGTTTTGAGTCAAGTTATGTAATTGCTTTCGAGCATGGCACGCAACCTTTTCGGGGAGGAGCTTTAGCTTTTATTTCAAGTCATCCACCACAACTTACCATCCTCGAACAAGTACATAGATGTCAAGGTCACCTTTGTGTCTTCAGAATCTTGCCTTCACATTCTGAACATATTGTTCGATGTCAAACCAATGTTTTCGAGCAAGTTACGCCACATTTTCGGAGAGGAGGTGGTTCTTTTAACTCTCATTTCGGGTCCTCCAACACAATTTGGAATCCCTGCATGAAAGTCAAGCTCACCTTAACGTCTTCGAAACCTGCCCATACAGTCCGTAAATATTGTTCGATATCTAACAATGCCATCTTCTAGCACTTCGGCATCTTGGGTCCCTCCATAGCATTTCAGTTCTGGTGCTTTCAACCAAACGTATTCTGAGCTTGGAGGAGCTCCCGACTGAGTTGCAAGGATACGAGTAAGTAAGGTCCGCTCACTTCCTCTACTCATTCCTGCAACACCCTTACAGCATTGTGGTACTCCTCTACAATCTAGGATATTATTGCTTACGTATTTGCAAATTGTGTTTTCAACTCTTCGAGATGTCCCTCATTAGACGACTCTGAGTTAAAGCCACCAGCTTTCCTTTCTCGTATGCTCACCCGCGAGCTCTAGGACTCTAGTAGCATCAGAGTTTGTCTTAAGTCTTTGGTGTCAAATGAGCTCTTTCTCTATTATACCGCCTCTAAGGCTCATCGATGCTTCTCTAACTAGCCCATTTTCTTTTGAAGGCATCCAACTAGACATTATCACCACAACCTTGAGCTTTGATACCAAATGTCATGGGCCGACTTTTTCTTAGTCAAGATTCAAGCCCGTGCGGCACTTACTAGCACATTCCAACTAGTAAGTCAACCTAAATGAGTTTTTATATATTAAACTCAAGCGGGTTAGTTGTCTACAAAAAAATATATCAACAGTAGAGAATAAATGGAAACAAGCTATTATCGTAATCCAACACAATATGATATTTTATTGATAAAATGCTTGTAGGCAAACAAGTCTTAAGGCGTACAAGCATACAAGTCAACGAAACGTACAAGTATTGAATAAGTAAGCGTCTTTACATGTCGGGACAATACAAACAAGCTAGCTTAATTCATACAAGTGGCCCATTTCTATCTACCCGAGAGCGGAGGAGTACAAAACAATGCCCTCGAAGTGCTGATGGACAAGGCTCTTCTGAGGCACCTAACCATTCTCCTTTAAAGAGGGTTTTGAGACATTACCCGGGTGGCACGAGGAGACATATGTCATGTCTCAATTGTCACACCCCTAAATAATGCCTACAATAAGCACCCCTAAGCCACAACGATATCTTCCGACTTGCGGCTATAGGCTTACTAGCTGGCTTTGGACAAATAAATATGTGAGACCCTTACACTATGCGTTGCTTTTAAATGAAAATGATACGCGTCAAAGTACGTGATCATTTTCGTACTGAATTGACGATATTGCCCTTTTTGCCTATTTTTTTGTCTTTTGGTCCCTAAAATTTAGGAAAATAATAATAACATAATTTGATCATTTATAACAAATAAGTCCCTTACAACCACATGCAGGGCAACAGATTTAATATAACTAAATATTAGTAACGAAATATTATATGACTGTATTACATGAACGATGTTTTCTTCCAAAATACTTTTTTATTGAAAAATTTAGGGTATGTTATTAATTACTTACATTCTGTTTCTTTTTTACAAATACAAATTCAATGCAGTGTGATGAAATTCATATAGAATTTCTATCAACAAATTGTTACATTATTATTGCATCTAATTACATCCAAAGAAAAAGAAAAAAAAAGTGAAATTAGTTTTCAATAGCAGTAAATCTGAATCTGTAAATGTCAATTTCAATAGCTTAGTGCCATCAATTGCACAAATGTATTAACAAAGGATGGTCCTGAACTACAAATCAAGGGCTATTTCATTGCCAATAAATTTGGATTACCATCAAATGAAGCTGTTGGTTAATCATTATACTACTCGCGTCAGATTATTTTCACGAGTTCATGAGCCGATCCATGAGTAATTTTACGACAGTCGAGGCATCAACCGTGATCGCCACCTTCATAGCAGGTTTATCTGACCATTCGATGATTTCTGCAAACCTGTTTTTTAAACAGAAGCCTAACTGAAGTACCATGTAAATGTAATAATCAAGAAATTTTTAGTGTAATCATTGTTGCTTTTTGTAATTTTCATGACAAACATGAAACTATTTAGTTTCGCGAAGATTATATTTGATATATACAGAAATTGGTTGAAAAAGAAAATGAAAAAACTATGCAACAAGATTTCTTGGAACCTATCTATCATTAAACATATTAAGAATTTAAAATCTAGGTTTGGATCGTGGTATTTATAGAGAAAAATTATTTTGATATTTTAAATTTGGAAATCAAATTGAGCAGAAATAAAACTAAGCAAGTTTCGAGTTTGCACTATGATTAAGTTGCTGATCTGAAATGAAGAAATGTTTCTACCTCTTTTGTTTGTTGTATAATATTGTGACTTCTTGTGATGCCGCTAGTCTGGACTCAAACGACGTCCTCGGTGTAAGTGAAAAGCGATGAGTTGATAGCTACAAGAAAAGCTGTTAGATCATGAAGGTAAGCACCTACACCAAGATTAAAACTATCGTTAGCAAAAAGAGTATGAATATTCTAATTCTGAAGCCATATAACCCATATCAGCAAATTGACAAACCTCTTGTACAGTGCACATCATAATGATATGAGAAGTAGACCTCTAAGATTTTGCATAAATACTGAGCAAATTTCCCATTTGAAAGCACCAACTTGTCTCTATCAACATCTAAAATATGAGAAAGCAAATTGAAGCAAAATCAAATCAAATCAAATTTTGCTTATATGAACAAAATAGACAACATAAAATCTTGACAGAAGAATTAATGTAGTAACCCCAAGTAGCCGAGCCATTGGCTTTTTGAGTTGAGTCGATTTGCCATACTTTATAGTGATAAGAGAAAATATGTACAAGGACGATATGTGGAGAAAATTTATTACAGGCAGCAATGTATAAGCTAAGTAAGTTTCTGACTTCGAAGTAAAAATAATTCCCTAGGGTAATACTTTATAGTAATGAAAAAATAGAAAGGAATTCATAGTGAATTGGAAGACAAAACATTGCTGAGGATCTAGCCTGCAGAGAAAGGAATTCATACTATTGAGAACACCCATCGAGACATAAAATAAAAAGATGACCTCATTACACAGTGATATCATGTCAGTTTATATAATTAATGAGTTAACACAAGATTACTGAACAAGTACCTGTCATAACAACTTGATGGGTAACATTAATACTCACGACCACAATATCTGCTCCACTTGTGAATATAATATCTGCAGCATCCGGATCACCAAAAATCTACTCATCAAGTCAAAGCGTTAGAGAGGATATTATAGAGAGAGAGAGAGATAGAGAGAGCAATTGCGTGTCTGAATATGGAAATTTACTTCCAAAGTATACCTCTCTCTCTCTCTCTCTCCATTCACTGATTATAAAAAAATTGGTGAAACTCATGCAAGTTTAAACCACCGATAGAGTCAAATAACAGAAATCACAATTAAGTTGGCCGAAAAGAATTTTGATTTAGGCAGAAGCACGACAATATATAACCTGATTAGCTGTTTTGGAAATTTTGCCAATTAGACAAGATAACAAAAACTAATAAATAGAAACTTCAAATTTGTAACTTGAATTGTCAATATTCTTGAACTGAAGACTTAAATTTGAGGAACTCACATTGGCTTCTGTTGCTGGATTAACAATCCAATTCACTGCAAAAGCATCGCCAAGAAGAACTATCTGTCCAATGTTTTTTACAAATACAGGATCTTGTAGAATCGCTTGTATCAATCAATAATCAATAAGGAATTGATATAAATGATAAGCATAATGAAAAACCGTGCTAAATAAACAAAAATCTAACCAGTGCAGTTTTATCAATGGCTTTAATGTAACCACAATGACTTTCATAGAGTAAAGGTTTGCTTGCTCAACAAGAAATCAACCGCTGATTGTTCAATTGGCTTTCCTTTTGGTGGAGGGAAATTTTGGTTGCCAAGTCTATCAGCGCCATGGACAAAATCAGCAACGCAAAGTTTTGTACCTTTCTTTACAAGAAAGAAATGATTCAATATATTGAAGAGCCTCAGAACCCAATCACACATCAAGTTAAGTTTTTCTGGTTAATAATCATGATATTGTGCACAAGATTTCAAGTTAAAATTTTGTAAGATAAAATATAACATCGTCAGCTACATGAGTTCAACTTCTCTGTCATGCCAAAATACTCAAGGTCCACTTAGAGGATTAAATCCATTCAAATGGAGACTATCATTTAAATTTAGAAGATATTTTGCCTTTATGCTGAGGATAAAGAATGAATATAAAAACACAGTTAGTAGAGGTTACACAGTGGCAACCACAACTACATTTATTACTTTATGTTTACTAATAAAATCTCCATATTACAAATTTCCACTGTAACAACCACAACTATGCATGCATTTCTTTATAGTTAGTATCGGAAAATAGCAATATTTTAGGGAGATGTTCTATAAATTAGCATAGCCTCAAATGACCATATAATACATTAAAGAAGAAGAAGAAGAAGAAGAAAGCTTGCACATCATAAGGCATTGGGGTTCAACATATTATTATGGAATATTTTGAAAGCAAAGACAAAGTCAAAACTAATATTTTCACCTTAATAACATACTACACAATCAGTTACATACTAGCAACCAACCTTTTCATTAAGTAAATACCTAAAAAAAAACATCCTATAAGGCCATCACCACTCTCAACTATGATCACGAATGGCGAGTTAAACAAAATTTCTATGAATTAAGGCTGATTTACCATAAAATGCAGTTATTTTAACATAGAAAAATGGTTCTAAAGCATAAGTTATTAAACCAACAGAAATTACCGCTTGACCCAAAAGCTTAAGATATTATGTTAGAATCTAAAGAATAGTATTAAGCACTAATAGTCCCTCGTGTGCAAGGCTGATACCAAATGGACTTGTCCCATCAAGTGAAGCTGCTGCTTTGGTTTTAGGCCAGCGAGTATTAAGACAAAAACAAACACAAATGCAAATCACATAATCAAACACAGGATATGTTGGTCAAATTGAAGGCGAAAATATGAAAAAACGATACTCTTATTCGCACTTGCAGTGGAAACGCGATGCACGAGGTCAGTTCCCAGACATACGATTGCCACTAGGGAAGCCATGCGTATCTCATGAACGTGCAAAATGGCTCCCTAACAGATCTAAACATGTAAATAGGTATATTTTGGGATCTAATACAATTTTAAACTTAAACACAAAATTGAGAAGTTATACTTCTTGTTGTGCAATCTAGAATAGTAAATCAATATCTGCACTTGCCTTCAAGTGTATCCACATGTTAGGATGGCGACGATTTTTCTAGCTTCTTTGTTAAATCTTAAAGCTTGGGTTCTAACTTCACCATACCAAACCAAAACTTTTTCTCTCTAGCCTCTCTTCTTCCATTTTTTGTTCTGATTCAAAACCAAACACAACCCAAACTCTTTCAAAAAGAAGCTCTTTATTTTTTAGAGAAGAAGTAGCATATGATGCTTGGCTTTTTTAAGACTTAACACTTAAGTCTATTTGTTTTAAATCAATTCCAAATTGATTTTTATCTCCACTGATGTCCATGACCACTTGCACTTCAAATCATCAAAATGAATTAAATGCAATCCATGTATATTGTTATGGTTGGTGGACAATTGATTAAATTAACCCATTAATGTAATAATTATACATATTAATCGAATTATATATATATAATTAATAATCATTACTTATATATATAGATACATATTATTAAAATAATAATGTATGTATAAGATGTTTATATATACCCTCACTCTCTCTCATAATATATATATATATATTAATAATTATTACCTTTGATATTTTATTATTATATTAATATAATATATCTTTATTATTTTATTAATACTTTAATCAATATTAAAATATTATATCTATTTATATTAATATCAAAATATTCATAAATCATATTTAATTCATCCCCAATTAACCGAAACATTTTTCACGCATACGGATGCTAGCGCATCTTAGCCGAAAAATCTATTTTTTACAATAAATAATCAAATTGCTATCCGATCAAAATATCGAGACAATATCATTAACTAATTAATTATTATTGTATAATAACAATTACCATCATCGTCAAGTAACTAACTAATATGTGTGACCCCCTAGATTCATTGTGAACTGGACATGGATGGTTATGAGCTATTTCATATCTCTTTGGTACAATTCTTTGTATCCAAAGTTTTCAATAATCATGAGTGACCTTTAGCCAGATGTCATGACCCCAAACACAGATGAATGAATATACTGGATAAACTCATATAATCGCACGTGTATGTAGTAAAGTTCATCTGCTGTCGACTCTAAATTGAGTGTGAGTCATGGTATCGTCAAATCCTTAACTCAATCATAGGATCATAACCTCAATTATATACAGGATTCATATATTCACAAAACATATTTCCGAATATACATGCTTTGGTCAAAGACTTTATTCCCGCGTATGACAGTTTCACCTATGATCTCAAGCTCCAACATTTGAGTCAGCAGATTTCATCTTGGCTATCACCTGTCCTAATACACTTAAACACATTACCAATAAGCTTCTTTCACCAGGTATGGCTAGCTCGATGCGATATACATAAGTGAACAATGTGCCTTAGTATAGAGAGCAACCGTGACACCTCAAGTCAAAGAACTAGTGGTACACTAGTACGACTATGTGACATATCATTGACTATGAATAATCACTCATGTGATTTATCACGTTTGGTCACATTCAGTAACACGTTCTTCAATGTATTACAATGTATTACTAATATTTATTTTCTTGTGACTTGAAACTCATCACCTAACTATTTGCATTTAATACTAATCCTTGGCAACATCAAATATATTAATCATGCAAACATCACCTCAACTAGGAACTAATTCATATGTATTTAAATCATAGACTTTGTACTCATATCTACAATTCTTTACAAATAAATCCTGACATCATAATATATTATGGAATTTCAATCTGCATTTTATATACAATATAATTCGCAACTGAATATGAAAAATTATATAAAAGTTATTTTATTAATTGTAAACTAATTTACAATTAATTACAAATATATATATATATATATATAAGAATGATATCCTTGAACTGTATGACATAATTGATTTTGGAGTATATCTCCAACACAAATTAACTCTAATGCCATGTTAAATTAGGTTAAGCTTGTAAGTAGAACTAACATGGAGACCTTCAACAAATGAGATTAATGAAAGAAAGAAGAGATGGGCACATACAATAACAGTGACATGGGATCCTTCAACCATTGGTATATAATGTTGTTTAACGAGTAGGGTTGGCCTGTGAACCGACCCGTTAAAATGCGGGCTCAGACTGGCCTAGGTTACTGTTCACATAGGCCGAGCCGGTTCTGGGTCCAAATTTTGGGCCCTGTCCGGTTCATCTTATTTGGAACCAGAGGCCTGGCTTGTAATGGGCTCGAAACCATTCTGGCTCGTTACATAATTGAATTGGCAAATTGAATCAGTGGGCCAATTCAATTCAACCAGCTTATTACGAGATGGGTTGAACTGGCTGACCAGTCTGATTCAACTTGCCAGTTAAAAGAAAAAAAAAAGCAAATTGCAGTTGTTGGCTGCTGTGCTGTAGTAATCCCTACAAAATTGTAGGCTACATAAGCAGTACAGTGAGTCAATTGGAGTTTGAAAAATTCAATTTAATTTTGATTGGTCTGTGTAGTGTGCTGTGCATATCAATTCATATTTCAGCCATTCATTAATTCAATTCATTCACTGTCGTTATCGTTTGCCTTTGGAATTTTGCACTTGAAATTTTGGATTGCCTGGCAGTGGTCGACTGAACCGTTGTAGCTTGCAGGGCAACAGGAGTAGGGAATGCAAAAATTAAATCGTTACAATTGTAACATTGTACAACGTTGCAATTGTTAAAAATTAAACCGTTGCAATTGTTTTTAATATTTTTTTTTTCTATTTCATCAATTTATCTATAAATACTCATTTATTTTTCGCTCTAAATTATTTCTTTTCCTTACCCAATCTCTCTCAACTCAATTTTCTTTAAAAGCAATTAAATTTAATTGAAGCAAATTACCAATACTGCAAATTTTGATAGTTTGAGGTTAGCAATTGTATTAATTTATTTAATTTCATATTTAATTTATTTATTAATTTTAAATTTTTAGTTAGTATTAAGAAGTTAGAATTTAATTTAATTTTTACATTAAGAAGTTAGAATTAGATTTAATTTAATTATTTTAGTTAGTATTTAGTTTAATTAATAATAAATTAAAAAATTTAGTTGGTATTTATTTTTGTTATAAATTTTAAATTTGTTATCACAATTTAATTAATTGTAAAATTTTAGTTAGAATTTAGAAAGTAATTTCATTATTTTTTTAAGTACATACTTTAGTTTAAAATTTTAAAATTATTGAGATTAATAATTTAATTTCGTTATTAATATAAAAATTAGAATTAGAATTAGAATTAGAATTAATTGAAAATTTTAGTTATTAATTACTAAATTGTATTAGTTATTAATTTAATTTTGTTAGTATTTAATTTAGTATTGAGTTTAATTAATAAATTGAAAATTTTAGTTGGTATTTTTTTTCGTTATTAATTTAAAATTTGTAGTCACTATTTAATTAATTATAAAATTTTAGTTATAACTTAGAAAGTAATTTTGTTATTTTTGTTAGTACATACTTTAGTTTAAAATTTTAAAATTATTGAGATTAATAATTTAATTTCGTTATTAATATAAAAATTAGAGTTAGAATTGAGTTAATTGAAAATTTTAGTTATTAATTACTAAATTGTATTAAGTATTAATTTAATTTTGTATTGAGTTTAATTAATAAATTGAAAATTTTAGTTAGTATTTATTTTCGTTATTAATTTTAAATTTTTTATCACTATTTAATTAAGTGTAAACTTTTAGTTAGAACTTAGAAAGTAATTTGGTTATTTTTGTTAGTACATATTTAGTTAAAAATTTTAAAATTATTGAGATTAATAATTTAATTTCATTATTAATATAAAAATTATAGTTATAATTGAATTAATTGAAAATTTTAGTTGTTAATTACTAAATTTTATTAGTTGTTAATTTAATTTTGTTAGTATTTAATTTTGTATTGAGTTTAATAAATAAATTGAAAATTTTAGTTGGTATTTATTTTTGTTATTAATTTTAAATTTGTTGTGACTATTTAATTAATTGTAAAATTTTAGTTAGAAATTGATAAATTTTGTTAGTTATTATTTTATTTTTGTTGTTAATTATTTTTATTGTTATTTATTTTACTTTATTTTAATTAGAATTATTCATATTTAAATTTTGTTAGTTATTAATAACAATTAAAATTAATATACAAATTTAATTAAAATTAATTGTTAAACCATTAAACTAAAATGGCACACCATTCATCACAAAAGTAGCATGGATTTCCTTATGATATAGATGAATCAATACCTTCATTCGAACAATACTCAAATGTTCCAGAAGAGCAACCTCAAAGTACAACAAACATAATAGTAGCTACAACAGTTGGTAGTAGCCAGAATAAACAACCTAGGTCTGAAATATGACAAATTTCTAAAAATAACATTGAACTTAATAAAGCAAGATGTAAACTTTGTGGCATGATGTACGTGCACAAAAGAAGGAATGGGTTAGGCACTCTTAAAAGACGCATAGATAAAAAAACATTCAGGAAACTTAAAAAATTTGAAAAAACAAACACAAATCAAAACAAGAGGTTGGGTATTAAGTAGTTATTTTCGTTATGACCCTACCATGTCGAGAGACGAAATCTGTCAATGGTTAATCGTAAATGATCAACCATTATACAAACTGAATCCCCACATTTCGTTGAAATGATATAACAACAATAACTTGCTTTTAAGAAAATATCTAGGACAACAGCACGATTACAAGTACTTAAAAAATTTGGTGAAATGAGATAAAATTTAATCGCTATTCTCGAATCAAGTAACAGTACATTTTCATTGATATCTGACAATTGGAAAGGTGTCAATGATTTGTATTATATTTGTGTTACTTGCCATTGAAATGATAAAGAGTGGCAATTAAATAAAAGAATTATATGATTTAGACCATTTGAATTTTCACACAACACAAAGGCTGTTGCGAAAGTTATTAAAAGTGTTACACAAGAATTTAGGATTGTTGATAAAATTCTTTGCATTTCATTTGATAATATTTCGAATAACACAACTGCAATTTCTCTTCTTAAATATGCACTATTCTCATGCTTAAACGGAAAAGTTTTTCACAATAGGTGTGCTTGCCACATATTAAATTTATGTGTACAAGATGGTTATCAAATGATGAAGCCAATAATTGATACAATTAGGAGTGTTGTGCTTCATTTAAAATTGGCTCCAGTTAAAGCACAAGCATTTAATGAATTGTGTCGTCAACATGAATTGAGGCCAAAAAAATTAATTTTAGACATGCCAAAGAGGTGGAACTCCACTTATGACATGCTCAAACAAGTTTTAACTTACAAAATTTTAATAATAAAATTTTTGAATATGGAAATGAACGGTTATGAATTAACTAATGATCATTTTTGAATTGCAAAAATTATCTCACAGTTTTTATCGGCAATGAAAGAAGCCATAGAACTTTTATCTGGACAATATTATCCAACAACACATCACGTAATTTCTATGTTATGTAGTGTTGCATATGTCTTTAAACAATACAAGAAACATCCAATATTCGTCTTAGTAATGTCAGTCATTATAAATAAATTTAAAAAGTATTACGATGACATGTCGCTTTTATATTGCATTGCACTATGTTTAGACCCTAGGATAAAAGTTTCTGGTTGTGAAACTCTTATAGAATAATTTTACAAATTCTTAGATCAAAGTAACTCCGATCATTTCAGTCGTGAAACTGAAATACTTATCCAACGACGTAAGGAAAAGTTGTCATCAAATATTTCAGGTATTTTTCACTCGTACGAGATTGTGTATTTTATAGGTATATCTACATCTACTAGTTGTGAAGGCTTTTCTTCCTCTTCTTCTGCTCCTATTATTTCAAGCAGCGGATAGAATCCGTATGAGGAAGTCAACAAACAACCAAGAAAAATGCCATCGTCACTCAATGAGCTCTCACACTACATACAGAGTCCAATCATTCAATCGGAGGGAAATTTTGATATATTAAAGTGGTGGAAAAAAAATCACAAGCTTTATCCTATCTTAGCAAGAATGGCACAAGACTTTCTCACATCACTAGTGTCTACGGTTTCAAAAGATAGTGCATTTAGTTTGAACGATTGAACATTGAATTTACGTAGAAGTACAATGGCCCCAAAGATTTTGGAGATGTGAATGTACTTCAGGGATTGAGTTAACGAAGAAAGACAGAAAACTACAACAACTTCAACAACAATCAGCTCCTACAGTCGAGTTTAACTATGAATGAGATGAAGAAGACGAAGACGAAAAATGACTACAATCAACTATCAATTATAGGTAATTAATATTAAGATTTAATAATTTTTAATGAGGTAAGGTTCAATGTCCCCCTCTTTGTAATATTTTCAATGTCCCCCTCTTTGTAATATTTTTTTAATTAACTTGTTTTATTTTTTTTATTATTCTTAAGTATGATTGAATGTAAAAAAAAAAAAATTATGAGGTTCAAGTTAAAATGTTCTCCTTATTATATTTTTTAATTAATTAATAAAAATTAATATCGTCGAAAGTATTTTTTTTATAATTTTTGGTAATATATAAAATTTTGTTTACTTTTAATTAAATTGATAAAAAAAAAATTAATCTGATAGACACTTAGACAGACCTGTTCCATTAACTGGAATCAAACCGTATGACGAATCGCACTAGAACAGGTTCGAAATTGGAATCAGAACCGAAATCAGAATCAAAACTGGCCTAAAATCGCCCTAGAACAGCGACCCAGAACCGGAATCGAAATCAAAACTGGCCCGGAACAAGAACAAGCTCAAAACTAGAACCAGAACCAAAATCGAACCGAAATTAAACCAAAATTAAACCAGAACCAGCTCGGTTTGTTATCAATTCCATCACTTTTGAATCGTGAAACCAACCTAACTAACCTGCCATATTTTTCTGTTTAGATCGGTTCTATATTTTTCAGTGCTTCAACCCAACTCGAACCTACTCGAAACCATCGATTCAGACCCGTTAGACAGCACTCTGGTACATCAGTCCTTTCTGCAATCTCGAATAAAATCTACAAAATACATAATCTAATTATCCAACATGATCAATCACTCCCATAAAAAAAAAAAAATTCAAATATGAGCCAAATCAAATCAACCCATTTGCACAAACATTAAAAAACCAACAACACAAGCAACAACAACACAAAAATGAAAGAGAAATATAATCCGGGTTTGTCTACCAAATGCAACGCGTTTCTGGTGGCAAGAGTGGTATAAACATTGCCATAAATAGTCATCAGTCCAATCACTTCCACTTCCGGAGACCTCAGATCTTGAAAACAAATATTTTGATTACAAAGACAAAGTGAAAACACTTACCAATACCGGGTTCAGTGTCAATGAT
>JAXCLQ010000007.1:3082098-3144709 GCA_035584115.1 Cedrela odorata
CTCGGAATATTTTCTTTTTGAGCTGATTTTGAAACTTTGATTTATTTTCCAAACATCCAAAGTCAGAAAATCAACATGACGTGTTAGAGACTTTAAAGCTCCTTCTTACATCACAAAAAGAAAAAGAAAGAAAAAAAAAAAAAAATTCGTGGAAAGTATATCTCACTCTCGCACCCCCCACCAAACCCAATAAACCCAAAAGTCTCCCAAACATTCTTCTTCTTCCCCTTCAAAATCTTTCCTCCTTTTTAATTTTCTTCATCAAAAATCAATGGAGGGACTTCTTCCTATGGTGTTCAAGGCAATCAAGAAGAACAAAACTCGCCACCAGTACCAATGTCTTTCGTCTGGGGCAGCTCAGAGTTACAACGTAGCAGATTTCCATGGTAATAATATTGGTACTCAGAATGATTCAGTTTATCTGACACATTCAGCTGAGAAGAACACAGAGGAGAGATACAGTCACCGACGGCACAGGTCTGTTGGAGACTTTTATGTCGGGCACTCGCCGGCAAATGGTGGTGGTGGTGGTGGTTCCCCTCCTCCAATGCAAAAGCAACTTGTGAGGTTTAGGAGTCACAGAATGTTCTCATGTGTAACTGGTTCTAGCTGATGATAGAATCAATTAGTGCACAACTTTTTTGGTTAATTACCAAAAGAAAAATGCTGTAAGATTCTGTTTTCTTTAATTGTTATTGTTTTCTTTAGGTTAAGGAAGTGTTTTTTATTTTTATTTTTTTGTATAAATTCTTTGATGGATGAAGTTGTTGTACAGCTTAATTAAATTTGTGTGGGGAATTGGTCAAATATGACAGCTTGTGTGTCGGCTGCTTTTGAGCCCCTTCGATCAACCAAACATTTATGTAGAATTTAATTTCACAAGCTCAATAGGTTTTGTGTAATCTTCTCATAATTATTGGTTTTTGTCTTGATCATAATTTTTGCACGAACCCAACCTCAATTTTATATATACTTCTCCCACCTCATTTTTACATGTACTTATCATTTTTTTTATTGCAAATTATGAAGCTACTAAAAATTCTTATACAAATTCACTAATACAAATTAATACGATGGAAGAATTATGAAAGAATTTGAGAAAAAAATGAATCTTCCCTTAATACGTAATTGTTGAAAGATTTCAGAAATTCTTGTTTGAAACTTCTTTATTCACTTGAGAAGAGCTTTTGTATTGTATATTTGAGACTTTTATCAACTGTATTCGAAACCTTCATGGGGTCTCAGAATTAATAATCAAACCTGAGACATTTCGTGTGACCTTAGGAGTTTTCGTCCCTCACTACACCTAGAGCTTTTGTTACCTCTTGGGCAGTGTCTCTGGAGTCGGGCTAGGCCTAAGGTTTTTCTTTCGTTCTTTATAAGACTTTAGCTTAAGTCCACAACTTATTGCGTTTTAGTCATACCTCAAGCTGTATCCCTAATATATGATTTTAAGAATTCCTTAAAAAATAACACCTAAAACTCTCATTCCCTAATTAGAAGAAGAAGAAATTTTGTTATTTTCGTCATCGGGCGCTTAGGCCCTATCCTCTTAAGTGCCTAAGGCTTTATGCAAGATTTTGAAAACAAGTACTGTTGCAACAAGTACTAGGTGCTCTTTATAGCAATGCCTTGACGCTTGGCTCGGGGGTTTCGCTTGAATTTTTTTTTTCGTTTCAGCGCCTAGGCTTTTCTTGTTGAGTGGCTAAGTGCTATACTTTCTGGTTTTTTTTTTTAGCTATTTTGAGATGAATATGTTTTTCAAACTTCATTAAATGTTCATATTGATGAATTCTCTCAAATCTTAAAAAAAATAAGCAATTCTTTATCAAAAAATTAAAAAAATTCTATTTTTTTTTCTAAATATTTAACCATGCATGAAGCAAGCAAAATACATGCAATACCATGAACATGTTTGTTGATGGTCATGTAACCTCGTATGCTTGCCCAAAACCTTTCAAGAATAGATCGGTTTGACAAAAAGGAAATGCAAGTGACGGTGAGAGTGTGCCTAAATTTTGTATGTATACCCCTATGTATTTCTGTAGTGTACAAGTGTGTGTTCAATTAATATTCAGGTGTTCAATTTTCTACAATTGGTATTAGAATTCCAACCCACTAGAATTTGAACCAAAAATTAGGTTATCCGTTCATTAGAAGCTACAATTATTGTGAAAGTGTTAAATATTATGAGAAAATTGAATAAATTTTACTTCAAAAGTGATATTATCAAATACTTTTTAAATTTTGATTTTAAAGCATAATAGAATCCTCAAATCACTTTCCTTAATTGTAGACTTGAACTATACTATAAGAGAGAATAAATGAAAACTAAGAAAAGCTAATTTTATCACATAGACATCTATTTTCAAATCAATTAGTCGTGAGGATAATTAGATAAGAAGGAAGTAATTTAAATTGGGCAACATTGTTCTATTGAACATTTGGTGATGTGATAGACATATTAATTAAAAAATGTAACTGACATATAGATTAATGAAGAGAAATTGAATCTCAAAACATTGTGCATAGATGCTGTTTAGAACAAAGCTACATAACCAATAAAATAATAACTTATAAAATAACAAGAGATATAAAGAATCCATGCCTTGTTTCTCTTCTGTTTCATGTCAATATTTGTCTATAGTTGTAGCCATATTCGGAAAATTCCCAGGGTATATAGGCCAGAAAAAAGTATTTTAATGATTTTTCTTAATGTAGAAAAATTAATGTCAACAGTAGCTAACAATGAAGAATCCTGAAACAAAGAGTATTAAAAATATATAACCGAGCCAAAATAATTGGATAAAAAATTAAAGTTGTTGTAGAGAATATAATTTTATTTATATAGTAACATTTTTTTATAGTGATATTCTATATAAAAATAACTTTTATGTAATCATAAAAAATTCTTATCCCAATTTAGGCTAATCATAAATAAAAATAAACTCCATATTGCAATAAGTTATAATTTTTCTAAATCCCGTCTAAAGGAACTTGCTTTCATATAATAATAATTATTTGTATATTACAAAAAAATAAATGTTATGTTACATTAAAGAAATGAAAAGTGGTTGAAAATTACATGAGTTGTGTTATCCAATGTACAATATTTATAGAACTTATATTGAGAGAAAAATAATAATGTAGTGCATACTTTACCTCTATATAACTTGCACTAACGATAACTGAGTCAAAATAATAGTTTTTATAACCTACTCATAATAATAAAATTAATTTGGTCCCAATATTATAACTATAAAGATGTTTACTATAGTAATATAAGATGACAAAATAATAGTAGATGCTAGTTGATTCAACATATAAAAAATTTAGGATTCAAACCCTACTTAGATCAAATTGGGAAGAATTCAGTTTATAAAAAAAAAATGACAGACTACAGTCATATATGAACCTCTTTTACAAAATAGGTTAAAAAAAAAAACAATTTTGGCTGTCTCCAAGCTTTTCCAAAGCACTTCCATACACTCTCAGTTAAAAGATTAATACAATGTTTGGCTACTAAGACCAAATAAATACCTAAAGTTAAAAGGTTGTTAATTGACATCCTATAGCAAAAACAATATAGTCACGAAGTACAAAAATCCAGCCTTTTGCTAGTAATAATTATATTATATATTGCCAGCAGCTTTACAAAATTAACAAGTTAATTAAATTCCGTACATCGAACTAAGAATCAAAGATTTTGATAAAACCAAGGAACAACAAGATTATATATATAACCAATTGATTCTCAAAAAAAAAAAAAAAAAAAAAATCAGCTTACAAACATGGAGAGATTCTGCCTTTCTCTTTGCCTTCTGCTGCTTCTGTTTTTGTTTCCTTCCAGTTCTGCTGCACTGAAGAGTGACAAGCTTTGCAGCCAGTGCTCCAAATGTGAATCAAGCAAAAAATGTCCGGCAAGTGAAGCTTATCCCCACATGACAGCGTTTGATGACACGCTCATTGCCGGTGCCTTGCAGTCGGATTTCGTGGATTCTGATGACCGGGGAGTTTACTCGGTTACGGATATCAAAGGTGGTGAATCCAAAGAGTATAATGCTTATTTTGGCTGGAAATCTACTTCTGGCTCAGCTTCTGGCTACCACAGGTAACTTGACATGTTAGAACATTATTGACATCCCTTTAATTTCTCATTAAATTAGTCATTTTGGTCAACAAATTAGTGAAATCCTTTCTTCAATGTCATTCAATCAAATTAGAGTTTTAAAATAAGCATTTTGATTTGAGCCAAAATTGAGCTGCACAAGACAAACCAGGCATAAATATAGACAAGTACAAATTGAATGAAAGGAAAATTCCAAGGCTGGTTTGATAACGTTTGCAAAATTGCTTTGAAAAAACTGTTTTATAAAATGGAAACCAGATATTGAGTTCTTTTATATATATTAAATTGGGTTTTGGAAATGAATTTTTAATAACAAAAAGAGTAGGAAAGTGTCTACACTAATGCATTTGGTATTATTTTTTATTTAGTAGTTTTGAATCTACTTTTAACAATAAAATTACTGGTTTGGTGTTTAAAATTGAGTTTAGTAACGTGTTTTTAAAACAATAATCTGAAAATAAAAACAAAGAAAATATGTTTGAAACAATATAATGAAAATCTTGCTAACATATGGCAAATTAGATAAATTTGCTACATATCATTGCAATACAGAAACACACACTTCATTAAAATTAATAAACTAAAGCAGATTCTTTAACAATACTACAGGTTTAGCAACTACACGGACAAGTGTTCAGGTGGGAAAAGCTACCTTACTGTGGACAAAGATGGTAAGGTGAGCCTTCAATCATTGAACTCATTGGAAAGTTTGGCCCAGGCCGATTGGAAATCCATCAATCCACCGGGGAAGCTTAATCATCGAGAATTCCGGTTCTGGGTTTCTAACAGCATAGGAAAATGCCTCACAGTTTTTCCAGGGAAGAAAAACAAGAGAATTGTGGGTGTGTCTGACTGCAAGTTTGATGACTCAAATGTTAACCAGCTTTTCGCCTTCCGATTTCATTATCACAAAGCCTTCTGTTGCTGCGGCGTTCACAACGATTGATTTCCTGAAACCTCAAAATCAAGAATAAGACCTCTAGCTGTATTCATATTAGATTGAGGATTATCCCCAGCTCATGAATATATAACATAAAATGTACTGTAGCATTCATATACGCAAATAAATGATAATCCTTATTGCAACCACAGAACCTTTCCTGATTGCGTTGCACTAGTTTTTAATTCAAACAGTGAAATGAAATAGCTAGTTGTCAAGTATAAGTTATAAGTGGTTGGTAGTGCTTTCAGAAAAGTAGAAGCACAATAGTTACAAAAATATCCGGTTTTTGTAGGAATGACAATTTGAATAGAGAATATATAAGCAAAATTTTCATTTAAAGTTTGTTTAAGATAGGCCTGCCTGAAAATGATGTCAGAACTGCCGAAATATATTCTCTTTGATAAAAATTGTGGATACTGAAAACATTACCAGCAGTTTTCCTGAATGTTGATGATTTCAAAGCTTTAGTTATGCTCCTCTCTGTCCTTAAATCTTAATGATTCAGACGCGTCCTCTGTTTCCTCTTCCAGCCATAATCACCTGAAAAGAAACAAAAGGAACTTTGTCTTGTATAATATGCAAAAAACAGAAAATATGAGAATTTGACTAAGTATACAAATTTCTTTCGATTACCTTTCACCTACAAGAGTAGCCGACGTCAAGATCAGAGATGAAAATTTTAATTATAAAGTATACTTGTACCAAAATTCCATACTCCAGTTCAGGAAAGAAACTCTCAACTTGCTTGCTTCCCTCTGAAAAAGATATAAAATGAAAATGAATCATAAAAAATGTGATCCAAACAATAAATTGAAGAAGAAAAAGAATTGTAATAAACTGTAATTAATAAACAGAAAATGTACTGATCAGATTACCTTAAAAATACTGATTGAACTTTGTTCTGGGATCAAAGAGAGCTCATCCTTCGTATTCTGGATCGTAGATGAATTTGTGGTCTATCTCAACGTTAGGAATGTGAGCTAACTTGGACCACTCTTTTCCTTTATCCCTTTTGCAATGTCTTTTTAACAGAGGACAATTCCATATATATAATCGCAAAAGTGAAGATGGTAGACCTGGCTCTGGAAAGGATGTGAGCTTTGGGCAACTATAGATCCCCAAAAATTCTAGAGAGCTCAGGCTTTGAAAACCCACAGAAGATAGAATTTTCAATTTCAGGAATCCAAAAATGAACAATTGAGTTAGAGAGCTAGGGAGCATCATTCCCATCTCGTTGTCTGGGAAAGACTTTGCATCGTGACATCCATGAATCCATAGACATTTAAGAGAGTTAAGCCTGTGCAAACCCCACTGGATCAGTGCCTTGTACATTTTGAGATCTTCAATTCTAAGTGATGTAAGGTTAGTGGGAAAATCTTCTGCTGGAAAGTACAAAAGGCTTGGACATTGCCTTATTTCTAGATATCGAAGAGAGTTGAGATCGTGCATGTTGTCTGGAAAGGCTGTAAGTTTATCACATTTGTCAATTCCAACACTTGAAATGGTGCTGGGAAAGCCTCTTCCTGGAAAGCAAACAAGACTTGGACAATTCCGTATATAAATCTGCTGAAGAGAATTAAGACTGTGTAGGCCCTCCGGTATGGATTTAAGATTTTTACAATTAACAATGCCAATCTCCTTAAGATGAGTGTTACCTTGAAACCTCTCTGCTATTGACTCTAGTTTTGGACAATCACGGATATAAAGGGATTCAAGCGCCTTAAGCAACTGGCTTCTTGAAGATAAGGCGGAGAGCTCTGAGCAATACCAAATCTTAAGGTGTTTAAGTGTCATTGACGAAGAAGACGAAGACGAAGCAGCCCAAGACGAAGAAGCACAAACGTCCTGTTCGTCATCCAACAAACTCTGCAATTTCTTACAACTCCAAATCTCAAGCCGTTTTAGAGAGGAAGGCAGGTTGCCTTTAACAATGAATGTCAGTGAAGGACAACTTCTAATATGCAAACTTTCCAGCTGTGCATTGTTCTTCATCATTCCCTCAGGTAAGCATTTTAAATCTCTGCTATTTTCAATCTTAAGAGAACGCAGATTATTGGGAAGGAAATTTATTTCTGGAAATGAAACAAGACTAATGCAATTTTCTTCGATAGATACCTCTTCAGGATAGGTGACCATATGTAACCCTTGGACGGGCTGCTCATACGAAAAAATCCCACTATGTCTCCGACATCTGATCAGTGGAGAAAAATCACCAATTGCTAGATATTCCACCTTCTGAACTCTTTGTTTTAACAATTTTCCGAACTCAAAAAAATTTGAAATGTGCACAAACTTCAACAGCGACTTCGAATCAGTTGGATTATTGTACACCATCCCTTTGCGCCCAAATATGTCTAATGAACTACTCGTAATAGTCATAGACTTTTTGGCCATAGAGTCAATTGGAGTGCTGCAAACCAGTTCTTTGCATCCATTTACTTCTAATTTGCAGAGCATTGGAAAGCTTGAGAATGAAACTACCAACTCTGCACATTCACTGATAACAAGTTTCTCCAACGAAGGAAGGTGGTCAGGCAATTTTGCTGAGAGTTTGGGACATCTTACAATGGAAAGCTCAACGAGGCAAGGGAATATTTCAACATGCTCATTTTCTTTGACGGTGTCCCAATATTCCCATTCTTCCAAATACTCAAAACGAAGAGTCTCAAGTGATTGAAACGGCTTTGAGCAAAACTCCCCATAAATCTCAAATCCAATCCTTTTTAATCCTGTCATTCCTACGATATTGAGGTGTTTAAGTGAACCCAACTTCCCAACTGCTGGCAAGGATGTGCAATTTTTACAATTTATCAATTCAAGAGCCACTATGTTGGACAATGATGGATCCCCTATCCATAAGGGAAATCTTTTACCACTGTAGCATGTGATGGTGAGCTTCTTTATATTTGTATGAGGTTGCAGCATGCCAAGTACATTTTCTTCTAACATCTCATTTTGTGAGTCGTCAGCTTGAGACCTCCATTGCAACGACAATGCTTCTAGTCCTTTCTTATCTCTTAATATGACCTCTCTGATATCTTGCAAATCAGTCACATTTTCCAATCCTGAAATGCAGAGTTCTCCGCATAGGAAGTGCAAGTTCCTCAAATCATGTAAACTAGACCCGGTACCCTTTCCCACAGTAAAATTAGTCAATGTCCGGAGATTCTTCAACTCCTTCATTCCTAGTGGCATCGCTCTTAAATTTACACCAGCAATATCAAGATGATGTAAATTGATCAAATTCCTCATATTGGATGGCAACTCTATCAGGCGAGAGCAATCTCTTAATATCAAAATTTGCAAGTTGAATAGTGAGCTTGTAGACTCTGGTAAACTTCTTATCTTAGTGTCAGCCAGATTGAGGTACCTCAAGAGTCTCAAATCTTTAATTGAATCGGGCAATTGAGTTATAAAGTATCCTTGTAAAGATAACACCCTCAACTTTTTGAGCTTTGGCAACAAATTAAATAGAACCATATAAGTTATGTAACCAATATCAGTGCCCCCTCTTTTGCATACTGGCATGAATGTTCTCAGATATTCAACTTTATAGAAAGCCTTAAACTTATTTTTACCATCATACCAATCGCGAGTGTAGGAAGAATGGCGAATCCTCTTAAATCCTCCTGATCGCTTATTAGCATCTTCTAATCTGAAAACGGTTTCTCCAGAAACCAATTGAGCGAGATCATGGATAAGGTCATGCATTATAAATTTAGAACTATCACTATTTGATTGTTGAAAAATTGACCTTGCTACTAGATCATCAAAACATTTGTTGCCCCAGTCTTCTAGTTGCTTATCATTTCTTGATTGTTGAATAATGCCTTCAGCCATCCACAATAAAGCAAGTTCCTTCATCTCGAATTCGTAATCTTTAGGAAAAATTGCACAATAAGCGAAGCATCTCTTCAAATGAGGAGGAAGATAATGATAACTCAACCGTAATACTGGAAGAATGCCATTTTTTTGAGGAAAATTCAATATATTGCTGTTCAATATATCATACCAAGCATCATCTCTGCTAGATCGCAAAAGGCCACCAAGGGTCTTCGCTGCCAAGGGCAAGCCTCCGCACTTTCCAACAACTTTATTACGAAATTTTGAAATTTGATAGGTGTTAATAACTCTACCTTCAAATACGTGCTTCGTGAACACATACCAACAATCTTCGTCTGATATATGCTTGAGATTATAATGTTCAATTGGTCCCATTGTTGATGCAACACGGGAATGACGTGTCGTCACAATTATCTTGCTTTTTGGTGCAGCATTTAGGAAGGGAGCCTTCAAGTCTTTCCACAAGCTGTAGTCTTCGTTCCAAACATCATCTAAGACTAGCAAGATCTTTTTTCTATCCACTGCCTTTTTCAATTGAACCTGCATTTCATTTAAAGTCTTGAGATCACAAGCGGCGGAAGTGATTGATTCGAGAAGTGCCCTTGAAATACTCAAGACATCGAAGTCAACAGATACACAAACCCATGCTTTAGTATCAAACTTGACTTTAACCTTCTCATCATTGTAGACCTCACGGGCAAGCGTTGTTTTTCCGACTCCAGCCATGCCGACGATGGGTATCACCTGAAAGTTGGCATCAATGGGCTCATCGCTTAACACCAATTTTAGAATGTTGGCCTTATCTTCATCTCTCCCATACAAATCAATTTCAGTTGGCACACTTGAGGATGGCGGCCTTCGCTGTGAATCAGTTGATGATGTCCCTCCAGGAGTCAATTGTAATCCAAGCTCAATTCTTTGTTTACAGAGTTCTTCCAAGCGGCTAGAGATACTTTTAATCTTGGAGACCATTCTGTTATTAAACTTAAAAGTACTTAGATTGAAACAACCGACACAAGTAGGAATGTAATTCTGAACTTTGCTAGTGCTAGCCTGATGATCATGATCAGGTAATTCTGCCATCAACTTGCGCTCCCAGGCTTCAGTGGCAAACTCATCCAGAATGTCCTCCGCATCATAAGCCAAGTCTCGGAGTTTATCCAGCCAAATGTTCACAGCTTCATTTGTCTGCTTCTCCTCTGCGTCCTTGAGAACAGCCTGAATCATCATCAAAGTGTTTTGCCACTTTTTTAGCTCGGAATAAACTCCGCCTTGAAGTTGATTTACAAAGTTGAGCAAATCACGGGAAGCCAATCTGTCAAACAACACCTCAAAGAAAGCAGAGAGTAAGAGCTCTCCCACTGCCATGGCTTTGCTGGCTGCAAAGAAAGCAAAAGATGAAAAGGGTAAGAGCAAGAAAAGAGAAAACTGGCTTACTCGAAGGATTCTGGAAATTGGATACAAGAAGTCGTAAACTGCCAATTAATGTTGAACAATAAACGCGTGGATACAAGAAGTCAGAGAAGCTTTACGACTTTCTTATCCATGTAAATGTTTATAATTATCTATCCATCTATATATATATATATATATACCACCGATGAAATTTGTTAGAATCAGCTATAAAAAATTTAATATTAAATTATTATAAATTTGATATTATATTATTAAATTTATTATAATAAATATTTAATCATCATCAAATTTATGCATGCAAATATTCTTAGTATTTTTCGAGCTTCTAAATTTTAAATATTAATAAATAGGGATGTACAACAGTTCTGATTTGATCCGAAATTACTTAAAATAAAATTAAAAAAATAAGTTTCGAATAAAAATTGATTTTTTGGAATCGAAACCTACCCTAAATCATTTAAATATATATATAAAGGTGTACAATTTATTAAAAAGAACGTTCTTTATTTTATAAATTATATAAAAAAAATAATTAATGTGTTTATAATATTTTATTTAACTTAATTTATCATATTATTTGTATAATAATTTAATAAAATTGTGACGTATATATATTTATTTTAAAATTGTTAAATAAGTTAATAATTATAATAAATAAATATATACATGGTCTAATATTATTAGCTATATAATTATACCATCATAAAAAAAATTAAAATTTTCTTTTTAGTGATGTGTAATATTAACTCGAGTAATAATATAATATTTTTTCAATAATTTATCGTATATAAATTTTTTTAATAAATTATTTATCTTTTTTTTTATTCACTCAATTTTTCGTCATGTATACGATACTTTTATAATATAATATAATTGATTTTATTTTTTAAAGATTTTTTTATCGAGTTAAAAAAAATAGAAAAATTAAGATAATTGATAAATAGAATACCATATTTTCGAAGCGAAACCGAATTGGAATTGAAAAAAGAGTATCATGTTAAACGAGGTAGGTTTTATTTTCAAAATTTAGGAGCCAAACTATTTAGGGTAGGTTCCGGTTCCAAGTGAAACCGGAACCAAAATTGGCTTTGTACACCTTTATTAATAAAATATTTTAAAACAAATTTAATCAAATTCAAACTTATAAGTGTTAATAATTTTATGTATATATACATTAATAAGTTACTTAATAATAAAATTTTATATAATCAATATGTTGTTATTTAGATATTAAAATGATATGATTTTGATTGTGTTTTATTAGTGTTGATGCAGCAAAAATTCTAGTGAGAATTTCTGTATACCAACGTCAATTCTTCTTCTTTTTGATAATACGTCGTCGAACCTACTACCATAACAAACCTTTAAGGGTTGAAAGTTGGTTGTTCGATAAAAAGCCTCCGATGCTTAAGTCAAAGTTTTGCTTTGTGAAATGAGAGAGAAGAGAGAAAGACGAAGACTAACCAGTGTTCTAAACTTGAAATTAGGTTATCAAGTTTATCCCAGAATTTTTCACTACTCATACCTAGTTGTCCTTAGCCTTCTTTTATAGGCCGCTTTAAGTTTCTCAAATTTAATAGAATTCTATGTAATCTGGAAATAAGGATTTCGTCGTACAAGGATATCTGATTGGGACTAAGGTTGGGATATTCCTTTTGAAGCTACGTAGGGTTGATCACTATTCACATCAGTACTATTATGCTATAGTACTTTGATTAAGACTGAGGTCGGGATATTCCCTTTGAAGGCAGAAGCCAGTTTTACTAGGATATCTGCGTAAGAGTTCTCTATTCTCGAGATCTACTTGATTGTGACAGTTCTTAGAGTGCCCAAGAGTTGCTTAGCTTTTTCTAAGTAAGCTTTCATGTTGTTTTCCCAGGCTTGGAAATGTCCATTGATTTGGCTGACTATTAGTTGGGAGTCATAGTGAATGTTCAAGACTTGATTCTTTCTAGGCTTACAAGGATAACTCCGGCTCCTCCCCCTTGCGTATTCGAAGCTCCGTCAATAAAAAGGCTCCAGATCGACTCGGTCTTATTTGTGACGGGTGGATTTTTTTTTATTCTTGATTAGGATGGTCTTCCATGATTTGATGGATGAAGAGATGCTCAGATATCGATCTTTCAGCCATAAAGTCAGCTAGAGCTTGTCCTTTTATTACCTTCTAAGGTTTGTAGCTAATGTCATACTTGCTGAGCTCGATTGATCTTTTCACTAACCGACCTGACATGTCGGGTGGTGTAGAATTTATCTCAGGGGCTGAGTCGTCAGTACTACCACATGATGGGCCTGAAAGTATGGTCGCAGTTTTGTTGTTGCCATTATTAGCGCTAGTGTCAATTGCTTAAGTGGGGAATATCTCGACTTAGTGTCCAGCAACACCTTACTGGTGCAGTAGATGAGGTGATGGATTTTTTTTTTCTTAATCCTCATTTACCAATATTGAGCTTACAAAATGGTCACTTACTACGAGGTAAAGGTACAACACATCTTCAGTTTCAGGGCTTGTCAAGTGTGGTGGCGAGGAGAGGTATCATTTCAACTCTTGAAAACTATTCTCGCACTCTTCAGTCTATTCGATCTTCTTCCCATTTTTCATGATCTGAAAGAATGGGAAAGAACTGTCAATAGCCCCTTGGATATAAATTTGCTTAATGTTGCCATTCGTTCGGTCAGGCTTTACAGTTCCTTGAGAGTGGATGGGGACTTGAGATCCAATATGGCATTGATATTTTACGGATTGGCTTTGATGTCACATTCGGTAACCTTATATCCGAGAAACTTTTTAGCTTGGACTCTAGACGCGCACTTCTTGGGCTTCAGCTTCATATTGTATTTTCTCATATAAGAGAAAGTTTCTTCTAAGTGTCTTGGATGGTCTTGAGTTTTCAAAAATTTAGTGATCATGTTGTCGACGTATACCTCCATGGTTTTACTGATTAACGGTCTGAATACTCAATTAACTAACCTTTGGAAAGTAGCTATCGCGTTCTTTAGCCCGAAGGGCATTACCTTATAGCAATATAACCCTTGGTTGGTGATAAACGTAGTTTTCTCCTGATCTTGCTTGTGCATTTTAATCTGGTTATACCCGCGAATGCGTCCATGAAGCTCAGCAGTTCATGCCCAACTATTGAATCTATATGAAGCTCAGCAGTTTATGCCCAATTGTTGAATCTACTAGTTGATTAATTTTGGGGAGTAGAAAGCTGTATTTAGGGCAAGCTTTGTTCAAATCTATCTACACACATCATCCACTTCTTGTTGGCTTTATTGACTATAACCACATTTGACACCCATTCTGAGTAGTGCACTTCTTTAATAAACTTAGCTGTCATCAGTTTATCCACCTTGGTGTGCACTGCTTCTCTTCGCTCAGTGTTAAATGATCGTGTCTTCTACTTCACAGGTTTATACTGGAGGTTGATTGCGAGTCGACAAGAAATTACCCGAGGATCAATCCTTAACATATCTTTATGTATCCATGCAAACACATCTATATGCTGTCTTAAAATATCATTGAGTATCACCTTCTACTCCTCAGAGAGATGAGAATTAATCTTGATTGTTTTATGAGGAGCTTTTTAGTTCAAGATGACAGACTTAAGTTATTTTTCCTATTCTAACATCGATGGCTTGTCATTCTGCTCGGCTTATTTGTTCAATCTTTTCATTTCTTGTTCGTTTTGCAAGTTCTCATCATTGGATTCAAGAACTTTCCCCCTAAGGTCATTTCGATAGGCAGTATGAGCTTTTTGAGGAGGTTGTGAAATATGATCGAGTTTCCTTTTGACTTTCTTTGACAAATTCGATACCTTTCCCTGCTCTGAATTTCAGCTTCAGGTAATGAATGCTCTCTACTGCTTTATAGCTCTAAGAAAGGGCCTTCTGAGAATCATGGTGTAGGGCATTTTGAGGTTAAGTACTTGGAATTCAAACATCGTAGTCTTTTGGTACAGTTTTTCTCCTATAGTGATAGGTAGATGTACTATCACCAGTGGGTATACGCATGATTCTCCAAAGAATCTAAGATTTCTTTGAAGATGATGTCGGTCGAGCTTCCTGTAACTACCAAGATTCTGTTGACTTAAGCCATTCCTACCATCAACGTTATTACTAGAGCATCGTTGTGCGGGTAGTTTATTCCTACTTCATCTTTATCTATGAATATAATGGGTACCGGGGAGATCTTTTACTTTTTCTCTGCTTTGACATTCATAATGTGAATGTTTGAGGCAAAATTTGGTAGCTAGTATCTTGAATAGTTCTTTTTTGCCCTATTTGAATTTCCTGCTAATGTTGTTACACCCAAGATCACCATGGCCTACTCCTCATGTATCTTCTCACACCCGATCCCTTAGATTGAAGTGTTAAGCTCTTCACCATCAATTCGCTATGAAATCTGACAAGTAATTGTTTCGAATTAGTACTTGGACCTAATTCCTAAGGTCAAAATGTTCGTCTGTCAAGTGTCCAGCACTTTGGTGGAATTCACAAAATTTGTTTGTGGTGTTTCCACTTGGTTTGATTTTTATTGAACAAGGTTCCATCGATAAGGTTCCTCTTCTCTTGATTTCCTGCAAGACTTGTGAGAGTGGGGCATTTAGGGGGGTGAAGACTTTACCTCCTGGATATGAGCTATCCTTTACCCATCGTCCCTTCTCGGTGAAGGGTATCCTCTTGGGGGAATTCGTCCCTTTTGTCCGTTATTCTACCGTGCTTCTGAGTTTGCCTCCCCTTCCTGTCAGAGTCTCGGGAGTTTCTCCTATCCTCTCACCTTTTTCTCAAGTCCATCATTGGGTTTCACATCTCACTAGGAAAAGGTGGTCCGATGACTTTTTTTTCTTTTAGCATGAGGGCGACATGATCTTTGATTTCAGTCTCGTTTAATAGCTTTCTTCAAGTTATTTCATAGGTAGTAATAGATGGCTTTCGTATTGCATACCACCCTTGGTCTACTCGTAGACCTTTCTTGAGACCTTCCAAAGTTAGGGAGTGATGATAAGCTCCCAACTCCATTACCTCATCATGGTATCTCTTAATGAAGTTCTTGGGGTTTTCTCATTTCCCTTACTTCATAAGTAGGTACAAACTAGGGGTTTTAAGACTGACAGTCACCTCTCTGAACTCATTAACAAATACCTCATACAGTTGTTCGAAACTGTGGATATTATCAAGGGTTAAATTGGTAAACCACTTTCTTACTTGTTCTTCTAATGTTAGCGGGAACAAGTGACACATCTAGGATTCATCAAGTCCTTGGATTAGCATCATCTCTCTGAATGCAGGGACAAGTCAGTTTTTTCAGTAAAGGGATTTATTTACAACATCTTGAACTTCCTAGGAAGAACAAGGCTAAGGAGTTTTTGGGAGAAAAAGGATTTAGAGTGTAATTCCAAACGTGGTGCTGGCTCATCATCCCTTTTTTGTCTTTGCCTCTTTTAGTCCTCTAACTCCTTGACCAACTTTCTGACACAGGCTTCTAAATTATTGACCATGTTGTTATTTTCCTTAGACCTCCTCCCTTGAGATTGACTTAGTAGAAAGCATTCTCTCTTTTTTCTATGTTTTCGATTAAGAAATGTCCTCATGTCTTCTGGACCAGAACTATTTCCTAACCCTTGCTTGTGAATAATTGTCGAATCATCTAGAGAATATTGAGATTCTAGTTCAAGTTTATTGATAAACCTGAAGGCCACATCTTCCTCTTGCAACTCCCTAGGTAGATGATTGGAAACCTTTCCTTTCCCTTTCTCTGCAGTTGTATATCTCCTCCTGGTGGTATTTTGTCGAAGATTGGTTTTACAATTCTTGGTATGTGAAGCACTTGGAATGATGCTTTCCACAGCCTCTATCGGTACAGGTGTCTCCAACTCATGAGAGCCGACTTGAAGAATCCTCTTCATCCTCTCAACTTCCTCAACCAACGTCTGGATTTGCCTGTCTTTTTTTGTATGTTGTCTTTCGTTGTCAGCTAGCCTCTTAATCATCCATGCAGTTTCTATGATTCCTTGGTTGGAGGGATTTTGGTATAAAGATGAAACCTCTGGACTGTGATTTGTGTCTTTTAAGGGTGGCGGTTGACTATCATCATTCTAATTAGCCGTCGTTATCTCCTCGAGGGGATTATCATAGGGATTTCCTTTTATCATTGCTCGATTTTTTGTTGCATAAGTTCACATGGTCTCTATGATATTCTTTTTGCGATGGTTCTTGACTTTTTGTTCAGAATTCCCACAGACGGTGCCAGATATTGATGTAGCAAAAATCTTCGTGTGAATTTTTGTACACCAACGTCAATGTTTCTTCTTCTTGATGATACGTCGTCAAACCTGCAACCATAACAAACCTCTAGGGGGTGAAAGTAGATTGTCCGACGAAAATTCTCTGATGTTTAAGTAAAAGTTTAATTTTGTTTTGTGAAATGAGAGAGAAAAGAGAAAGATGAAGACTAATAAGTGTTCTAAACTCGAAATTAGGTTATCAAGTTTATCCCAAAATTTTTCACTACTCGTGCCTAGTTGTCCTTGGCCTTTTTTTATTGGTCGCTTTAAGTCTCTCAAAATTAGTAGAATTCTATGGAATTTGGAAATAAGGATCTTGTCGTTCGAGAATCATAAAGATTCCATTTGATAAGCATCAACTTTTTGAATTTTGTGAGATCTTAAGTCTTTTTTGCAGAATACATCTACTAGACTTAGAATTATTATTATGGAATGAGCCCTACTTGCAGAATATATCTACTAGACTAAGAATCATTATTGAGGAATAATCCGAAAAGAGTTTTGGAAATAATGAATCCTCCCTTGATAAGTAACTGTTGAGAGATCTCGGTGATTCTTGTTTGAAACTTCTCTATTCATCTGAGACGAGCTCCTATATTACGTATCTGAGACCTTTATCAATTGTTGCTGAGGCCTCCGTATTAGGAGAGTTCTCAAAATTAATACTCAAACTCGAGGCCTTTTATCTGACATTGAGAGGTCTCATCCCTACACTTGGAGTCCTTATTATCCCTTGGTTAATGGGCTTTAACTTTTGTAAGACTTTAACTTGAGCCTACAACTTATTGGGCTTTGGTCATGCCTCAAGTTGTATACCCAACAATTAGTTTTATGTATTAATAATAACTTACAACATATTTGTATTTGTATGTAGTCAATATTTCTTAAACATCACAAGTAGTTAATATTTTCAGCTCATGAAATTGCTTTTCTTATTGTCAACTTCTCTATCGATGCGATGCCCATCAAGATTCAAAATTACTTGGGAGTTTCATTATTGCATTTGCATATAGTTACTGGAGTATATTAATTCAATACCTATAACAAGATTTAATTTTGACGTTTTGTTTCCTGCTTTATTCATCTACTCTCTTTCCTTTGCTCGCTCTCAACCCTGTTTTCTTCTTTTGACAATCCTTCAGATTTCCTTTCTTAATTTACGGCCAACCATCAAAGAAAACTATACCAGTGGGAGAGCTCTTACTCTCTGCAGTCTTTCAAGTTTTGTTTGAGAGATTGGCTTATCGTGACTTGCAATTTTACTTTTTCTTAATCCCAATTAATCCTGTTTGTAATCTATCAATGTTAAATTTTATGCACTTTCTAGAACAAGTGCTAACCGATGATTTTTGCTTTTTTCGCCCCTATCTGAAAAGCAAGAACATTTGAGAAAGAAGTTAAAGCTCTTTGTATTCGACCATGCTTAGATCTGGGCTTGTTTCTTCTAGGGTTTTTTTTTTTTGACAAACTAGCCAATTTCATAAGCCCAAATTTATTTATGTCCTAAAAAAAACAAAACTTAATCTTAATTGAAAAATTAAAAATTTATTGGAGAGAATACACCAAATGGGAGCATTATAGAAGGTTTCAAATATAAATAACTTATTAATTTGTCAGAAAGAAGTAACAATAATATAAGTTTATTATCAAGTATTTAACTATTTAAATTACATAAGAAAATTATAACATGATTTGTTCATTTGTGACCATATTGGAAAAAAAATATGATCAATTTTTTGCTTTAAAATGTAAGACCAATGTAACAATTATTTTCAATTGTATAGTTGACAATGTTAATATGAAAAAAATTCATAAAATTTCATGTTATAATTTAGAATTCTTTACATTGGTAAATATTTTTACCCAAACGTCGAAAATATCAATGTTTGACCAAAAGTATCTATCAAACGTTGAAAATCTTAATGTTAGGGCAAATACTTTGCCAAATGTCAAGAATCTTAACTTTTAATAATTTATTTATTTTTACCAAATGTCGAGATTCTCGACGTTTGGTTGATATTCTTGATAAAATGTCGAGATTCTTGACTTTTGGTAAATGTTATTTTCTAAACATTGTAAATAAGGGTAATTTTATCCAAATTTTGATTTTTTGATTAAGATTAATTTTATTTCTACTTCTGCTTATAAATAAGTATGGACTTGTTAAATAGGCTATTTTGTAAAAAAAAAAAAAAAAAAAAAATCATTTTTTCTTGCCTCTTTAATCATATATAATATTATTGCAGAAGTTGGATTGATTAGGCAAATAACAACTGGGGATGATAATTTTGCTTACAAACCTGCAAATCTTCTACTATTTGACTCTCATGGGATGAGTTTGGTATGCCTCTTAATGGGTTTGAGATGGATTATGAATACAAGTGTGGATAGATATCCGCGACAAGTATCCGTAGAATTTTTTTTTTTTTCTGAAAGTAACAAAACGACGTCGTTTTAATATTAAACACAAAAATCCATAAACAAGTAAACAACTATACAATTTTGGATAGAGAGACCGGTGTTGTTCGTGATGCTGATATGCACGAGTTGCTTACCATCAAGCTCGAATAGATTGCGGAGTATATTGAGGATCTTAGCTATATTGGTTATTGATTCTCTGGAGCAGTAAGATGTAAGACCTCTTTGTTGGGCATTCAGTCTATAGGTATTGTAAGTTTCATCTCTTTTGTTTTTGAATATTGTTAAAATAATCAAATGTTATGAGAAGAGAAATTTTGGGTTTCACAATGATCAAAAAGCTAAATGTTTGTGATTAAGCAATCGTTAAAACTTCTAATCAGAAAGAAAAATGAAAATAATTGGTTAATGCATAAACTTACCCTATGTTAAGAAGCAATCAAGGCAATTATTTTGTTAGATATTATTGGTGAGAGTCAAGCGCATAATGTGATGAACAGTGTCTCTGTGTTACAGATGGTCTATTCAACATGACCCTAATAGGGTAAGTTTTCATTAGTCTCATATAGTGGTAATTCATGTGTAGGTGAAATTGAAGAAACAAACCAAGGAACATTTTGGTGTAGTTTTGCCGAGGTCTTGGTTCCTAAAATAGTGTATTAATTTATTTGTATAATAAGTTGCATATTAATTAAACAAGCTTTGAATCTTTACTTTTTGCTTTTTTATGGGCAATGTTACTTATGGATTTCTCTTTTCAACATACCGTGGCAATGGAAAGGCAATGAAATTTGGTCAGGCTAATCATTTGAACCAACCTCAGGAAAAGAAAAGGGAACGATGTATTGCTCATTTACTAATTATGTAGAAAAGTCTTATGGAATTGGCCCCTTGTGGTGACTAACAAGAAATGAAGTTTACACCAAAAATCTATGTGTGACAATATTATATTACTTGATTATTTTTGGAATAAGTTGGGCAATGTAATTCTAAGATTATTTTAACAATTGTTTTAGTTGAACCTAGGCTTTTAGCTGTCAAATATATATGCATTATTTGGCAAAAGAGCGGAAGCTAATAGGATTAGAGCTCTAATGAAACGTAGGACAGTAAGAAAAATTACCGGCCACATAGTTAAACAAAGTGAATACATTTCTCGCCAGGGATAGATCACAGCTTGAAATAGATCTAGTCTATTCAGAGTTGGCAAAATTCATGAATAAGATTAGACAACTAGATTTAAACTTTCCATTGCATAATGTGGAGGAAGAGACAAATGAAAAGATGTTGTGTGTGCACAGTTAGAAGCTGACCATTGTTTTTGGGCTCCTAAATTCAAGATTAGGGAGTGTGATTAGGATAAAGAAAAATCTTAAAGTGTGTGGGGATTGTTATATTGTTGCCAAGTTTCTCTCTAAGGTTACAGGCAGAGAAATCATATTAAAAGATGCTCATAGATTTTCTATAACATTTTTATCATATTCTTTTAAATTGATATAAAAAATCCTACTAAAAATCAGTTAAAAATTCGTGAATATTTGCATGGGTTTGGTTCTTGTTAAGTACCCATTTAAATAAGTTTAGTAATAAAATATCAAACCCATTACGGATTTGGTACAGATATGGTATTGAATTTTTTTTAGTAGATGCGAATGCAGGTTTAGAAATATCGTCCCAAACTCGATCCGTTGACATCTTTAATAACAATGACAAAGCAAATGCAAAGAAAGAACACAATTATTTTACGTGGTTCTGCTTTGTAGCCTACGTCCACATTTGAATGAAGACAGATGAAGATAATTTTGCTAACAAATGGTAGTTCACAGATATTGGAGTATCACACTCTTTACCTTAAACCCCAATACACCCTTTATTTCTTTCTTACTCTAGATTACACTAAGTTCCCAAATTTCATTCCAATGTAACACACCTCACATTTGGCTCGCACTTTATAGATGTTTAAGGCCATTTGACGGCAACAAAAATAAACCAAATCTCGCTGATCAAATCTTGAGGTCATCAATTCAACTTGAGAATATGGACCATGAAGGAATGCACAACAACGTTTAATTACGATGGCTTTGTTGCATGTATTTTACATACAAAATATTCATGAAGACAAGCCACAATAGTGGAGCAAAATCCTTACTCCATGAATGTATTTCATGGCCATGCAAAATCTTCAAACATCCTCTGCTTCACTCTGTTCTTAATGATTCTGGCTCGTACTCCGTTTCCTCCTTCCAGCTGCCACCATAACATTTCCACCATGCAAAGTTGATGAAATTGATAGTCTCATTTAATTATCTGACACTTGAACCAAGAACATACTAAAAATTTCGGAAATGAGTCCTTAATTAGGATAGCTAGGACTGTAAGTTAGAGGGTGATGGATTGTGGAATTTTACCTCATCAAGTGTATGATTGTTTTCTTCTGATGAAATCCTTTTTCCAGGGACGAGGGCTATATTTCATCAGCTAGTCTTCTCCTTGGAAGGCAACAAGCAGAATTGCATTTATTTGAGATTCTGCAGTTCATCTGATGAATTTCAACTATTTCAACTGATAATGCTGCTGCAACAAGGATATGAAGATTTCTTCTCAGCATTCCAACCCTTAAACAATGAACAGAACACCATAATTAGCAAACAAAACCAAACAGAAAACCTTGAAACAGAAATCGAGTTTAACAATAATTTTCAGAAACTGAATTTTGTGTTTTCCAAATACAGTTCCTATAAAAGTTTTTGGATTTAGATTTATAAAACTGAAAACAGGATTGAAAGCACAATTAAAAAAGATTGAAGTAACAAGCCCAAAGAAATGCAATTAATCATCTTAATTGCGTATGGCAAATTAGAAAATTTGGGTAAATCTCATTGCATCATATAGACTTCGTTAAAATTAATACACTGAAGCATATTCTTCAACAAAACTACAGATTCAGCAACTATATCAATAAGTGCTCAGGAGGACAAAGCTATCTCATTGTAGACAAAGATGGTAAGTGAAGCTTCAATCATTGAGTTCACTTGAAAGTTTAACCGAGGTAGACTGCAAATCCATTAATCTGCTGAAGAAGCTTAACAATTGAGAATTCCAGTTCGGCATTCTCACAGTACAGGAAAATACCTCACAGTTTTTCAGGGAAGAAACTAGAGAATTGTGGGTGTGTGAGACTGCAAGTTTGATGGCTCAAATGTTAACTAGCTTTTTACCCTCCGATTTCATTACCACAAAGCTTTTTGTTGCTGTGGTGTTTACAGCGTTTAATTTCCCGAAAACTCAGAATCAAGAACAAAATTTTGAGTCATATTCAAATCAGATTGAGATTATTTCCAGTTCACAAATATATGACATATAATGTACTTCAGTATTCATAAATGCAACTAAATGATAAGCCTTGTTACAACACAAGATTTTCCCCGATTGAGGTGCTGTATCTTTTAATTCAGTTGTAAAATGAAATTTATGGCTACTAAATAAAAATTGGTGTTTATGGTAGGGATGACAAATTGAATAGAGAATGTATCAGCAAAAATTTCAGTTACAGTTTGTCTAAAATAGACCTGCCTAAGATCACAGAACAGCTGGGATTTATTCTCTTAGGAAAAAACATTGTGAATACTGAAAAAGTCACCAGCAGTTTTCCAGGATGTGGATGGTATCAAAGTTCCACTTGTGATTCTCTCTGTTCATAATGATTCCAACATGTCTCCTTTTCCATCTTGATGTTGTCATTATGCCTCACCAGATGTTTCTTAAAATTTCTAGCAATCTTGGTGTTTGTTGAACTTTGATTCACCAATGGAATGAACAAGCCACCTGAAAAACAAAGAAAAAATCAGTTAACTGTGAAAATTAATGCTCAATCTCAGATACTGAAAACAAAAAGCCAATAAAAAAAAAAAAAGAAAAAGAAAAGAAAAAGAAAAAGAAAAAGAAAAGAAGAAAGTCTTAAACGGGCCAACTAATAAAGCCAAGATTATAAAAAAGCTGTGTATTTTTACCTCTTCAAAATTCAAATGTAACATTTTCTGCTTTTCTTCATAAAATATGGCTTTACCAACTAAGCTTTTTCCAGGGACATGGGCTATTCTGAAATCAGATCTTTATTTGGTAAATCATAACAGTTTCTTTTAGTGTTTCATACAAGGCAGACTTGATTTCATCAATTCAATCCTGGCATCCATCCTGAACTTAATTGAGCCAAATTAACTAGTCTAAACATGCTAATTAACCTTTAGCCATCATGTTCACATTCTTTAGTCACATGCAAAACAAACAAAAAAAAAAAAACTAGTGAAATATAACATTAAATGGTAAATTCCAGAAATTCTGAAAAAGAAAAAATAATAGTATATCAGATACTTCAATGAACAACATATAAATTTCTAAAGTGCACTTTTTAGGAAAGCGATTAGAAGTTTAGCAAGTGAGAATCATGAATTTTTTTATCTAATCAAGTGTATGTTTTCCTCTCAGCATTCCTTCCTTTGAACAATGAACAGACAAACTAAATTGAACATAAATCATGTATGTGAATTTAAATACAAGCATTCTGAAAACAGTACCATGCAATGAAAGGATAGGAAAGGATCATGTACCATTTCAGCCGTTGAATTTTAATACTAGGTACCAAGATTGTCAAGCATCCAGGGCTAGGCTCTATGGCATTAAGCCTCTTCAGATGTTTCAGAACCTAGCTTTGCATAATAATGATCCTGAAAATGCATCATCTAAACTGAAGGTGTTGGATTTAGTCACCGAAATCGAAGTCAGTTAATTCCACCGGATTGGTCTGCAACCAAAAGCACTAAAATTGAAATCCCAGAACCCTAAAACAACCAAAGGTCTTTTCGGTTTGATCAAATTCAGAAACATGCAAGGATAAACAATAAAGAATGAGAGGCTAATTACTACCCAGAAAAACTGTATTGCAACATTAAATTGTTCTAAGTTGGCGTATCAAGAAAGAAAATTTTGTAGCTGGGAAAGAAATTTCTTCACACATTAGGATATTTGCTAACCAGGAAATTCACTCTTAACATACATTAAATCGCCTTAACATACAATCTGATAAGTGAAAATGAAAACAAGTTAGTGGCACATTTTCAATTTATGGCGGAAGACAAATTATAAAAGACTAAACAGGATTAAAAATTGCAGAATCGAAATATGTGATATAAATAATACTCTGTTATCAGTTAAATGAATGAGTAATAATTCATAAGTGTGTTAGAAATCGACAGACTTCATTCTCGGTTCATAGATAAAAATAGAGCGCTTTCTTTCTCTTCATTCTATCTCAATGCGAGGGATGTGAGATATCTTGGACCACTCTTTTCCTTTGTCTCTTTTGCACTGTTGTTTTTAGCAATGGACAATTCTCTATCTTTAATGTAAAATTGAGCTTAGGGAAATAGTAGATTCTCAAATATTTAAGAGAGGTGAGACTTTGAACACATATGGTAGATAAACATTCCAAATTCTTGAATCCTTCAAGCGTTAAGTGAGTTAGAGGGGTGGGCAACATCACTTCCAGCTCCTCTTCTGTTAAAGACTCTGCGTCATGATATCCGCTGATCCAGAAATGTCTGAGAGAGTTAACCCTGTGCAATCCCCCTGCAAAAGTGCCCTATAAATTTTTGAGATTTCCAAGATGAATAGCTGTTATATTGTTGGGAAAACCTTCTTCTGCAAATGATGTAATACTTAACATTGGTTTATAGTTAAGAACTCAAGAGAGCGAGCTTGTGCATGTTGACGGATAGGGCTTCGATTTTCTCACATATTCGAATTGAAGAATCTGAAATGGCGTTGGTAAGCCTCTTTCTGCGATGGAAATGAGACTCGAACAATCCCGTATATCTATACAGCGATAAAAATAAGACTGTGCAGTCCCTTTGCTACAGACTCTAGCTTTGGACAATTCTTGTCTCAAGGACTTCAAGCTATCTATGAAAATTCTCAAAATAATTTTATTTCAACTTCTGTTTATAATTTGATTCATCTTAATTTAATTTTACTAAATAATTTAAATACTTTTACCAGCGTAAACCCTAAAACTCTAAATCCTAACTACAATTACAATATTTTTGCCAAAGTATTTATTATTATTATTATTATTATTTTAACTTATATAATAAATAAAAAAAAAGTTAAAAAATTTATTTATAATAAATTTTATTATAATAAAATTTATATAAAATTATAAATTTTTTTTAAAATTTTTTTTTATCAATTATTATTTAGTATATAAATTTTAAAAAATAAAGAAGTTAAAAAAATCTTATATTTTTATATAACTAGTAATAAAAAACTATAGTAATCATCTACTGTAAATTATAAAATAAAAAATAAAAAATTAATTTTACTAATAAAATAAAATATACACAATAAATAATAAGTGATAATTTTTTTAAATTTATAATTTTATGTAATTTTTTATTTTTTAATATAAAAAATAGATTTTTTTTAATTTTTATTGAAATAAAAGTTTTTATAATAATAATAATTTTTTATTTTTTTCTAAATAATAAAGTTATTTATTTATTTTAAAAATACTTAATAAATTTTTTTAAATAATTTTAATTTTTAAAATTTTTCTTTATTTTTAAATATACATAATAAGTAATAATGATGAAATTAATTTTATTTACAATAAAATTTAGTACACTCAAATTGTAAATTTAAAAAAAATAAAAAAGTTGTAATTATAAAAAATTAAAAAAATTGAATTGTACTAAAAGACAAATTTATTGTAGCTCGTAATGTAGCGTTGAGTTGATTATGAGGGTAAAATTGTTTAAATTATGTGAAACTAGACTGTTTGGTAACATTGAATTATGGTTGTTCAAAATTGTAAATAGAGGATCAAATAAGATTATTTTCAGAATTTTCTCAATTATCGTCCTCTTGACAACAAAAAGGAAGGAGAAGATGTTGGGAATTAAGCACATGTTGTAGAAATTTAAAATTTATTTTAATTAATTATATAATTAAATATTTATTAATTTTCATGTCAAGATAACGTTATTTGTCATACTTTATAATATCAATATAAAACAAAAGTATTAAGAACTTATCTTAAATTTTTACCACCAAAAGGGTTAGAATAATACTTCCTCAAATTTTCTACATATTCGTAATTTTGAATACCGTTTTGACCTTTAAAATGTTTGAATTTAGATTTCTTTGTGAAATATAAAGTTGCAAATTTTTGAGTATTCTTTCCAGAGCTTTTTGAATGGTATAATCCAATATCAAAATAAAAAATTATGACCCAAATACGAAAACTGCATGAATACCTTTTTCTAAATTAACTACTTAATTGTGTGATCTCTAATAGTAATCTACATAAGGTAGAGAATTATGATTTTAAAATTTTCTTAAATCTTAATTACATAGAGTGTCTTTTTCTTGAATACTAGTTCTTGAAAAGAGATAAACTAGAGAATTTTTTGTCAAGACAATTTTCTCTTAATTCTTGAAGAAAATTTTCTCTCTTATTCTTATTCTCATTTACGTATATTTTTAGGCCAAAACTAAAATTTATATATATTTCATATTTTAAATTTTCTAATCTTAATTCAAATAGAAAAATCACTAAATAGATTGTAATCTTATTAGTAATCTATTTTTAAATTAAATACTATTTAATTAATATAATTAATTAAATAACATTATTTTAATCAAATTAGGAAACTTAAAATTAAATAATTATAATTAAATATAAATACTTTGCATAATTATAATTTAACCCCAATAGTTTTTAAAACTATTAAATAAATTCTAAAAGATCATAAACTTAACAATTAAGTCCTTAATTATTTATCTACATAATTTAATTTTAATTCTTCAATGCTTTTTAGTGTATGACCCATTAGATTCTTTCTTATATTGGCAATGGATATAGTTATAGACTTCTTAAGTTTAAATAAATTAATTTAATAATTTATCCTCAATTAACTCTTTAATTAATAAACTAAATTTTATAAACCAAGAGCGACATTTAGAAATACATCATGACCCTCAATTGAGAAAAAAAAACTAAATTAGTAAAATCTAGTCCGTATACGATTACCGTATTATATATTCTTTCGCCTCATAATATCCCACCAAAGATTCTAAAGTATGGAAAATGTCTACTATATTAAATTATGGTTGTTGAAACTTTCGACTAAAGTTGATAATATAATTTTAGAGTTTCTGAAAATCCTTTCAGAATTCACCATGACCATGGACTTATATTATCACTTATGTAAAAAATGGCACTCTTGGGATATCGACTCTATGTTATCCAGAGCAGCGAATCCTTTATTGATCATATTGCCCAATCATTATCCTATGCACAATCTCGTTATGGATGACGGAAGTGTAATGTCAAAGCATATATAATCCACAAATAAGGTACTATGAAGATCTCATGTCTAAGGATTAGTCATACCATCGTAATTTAGAGAAATCTCATAGACACGTTGATAACACTCCATATGGGTTCTCAAATGGGTCAGTTTGATGTACTTGTTCTTTAACAAACATCTATATATTAGACTAAGTGAATACCTTTACTAGTAACTTATGAGGTCAACTACCTTCCTTCTCCTATACTGCTTCTTAGTATACTTGGATTTATCTGGATCATATAGTTTCTTTGCATGGTATACCTGTTTCTATCATTTCAGACCAGAGTTCTCAATTTACATCGAAGTTCTGACTGTCTTTCCAAGAATCTTTAGACACTAAACTTCATTTCAGTACTGCATTCCATCCTCAGATAAATGGGCAATTGGAGATGACAATTCAAACTCTAAAGGACATGTTATGGGCGTGTGTGATTGATTTAAGGGAAGTTGGGATCAACACTTACCTTTGATTGAATTTTCTTACAACAACAACTACCACTTGAGTACAAATGGCACCATTCAAAGCCCTGAATGGTCGAAAATGCAAATCTCTGGTTGGGTAGTTTAACCTTGGAGAACACAAGTTGTTGGGGCTAGATTTGATACAGGATGCTTTGGAGAATGTCAAGGTGATACGGGAAAGAATCACGATAGCTCATAATAGGCATAAATCATATGTTGATCATAGGTGACGATGTCTCGAGTTCAAAGAGAGAGATTATGTGTTTATGAAGATTTCTCCCTTTAAGGGAGTTATGCAGGTTGGCAAGTATTGGACCCTTCCAGATTCTCTGACGAGTTGGGGACAGTGCATATGAGTTAGCTCTTTCGCCTAGTATGGGTAAGATACATCCAATTTTCTATGTATCCATGCTAAGAAAATATCTCTATGATGAGTCGCACATCCTTGAACTTCAGACAATAGAGTTAGATCGAAACTTGTCATATCAAGAGCAACCCATTACTATAGTAGATAGAGAGGTGAGAAAACTTTGATTGAGACGATTTTTTCGGTGAAAGTCGTCTGGCAGCATTACAAGATTAGTGAGGTAACTTGAGAGTTAGAATATGTAACGAGGAAGAAATTTTCTCAATTATTCAAATATAAAGGTAAATATTTCTGAACCCTAGTTTGAATTTTAAATTTGAGGATAATTTTTTTTTAAAGGGCGAAAATATAATACCCTAAAATTTAAAGTAAGGGCATTTTAGTAATTTTATACACGAAGAACAATTTTATCATTTTATAAATTTCATGTTTGATTGTTAAAAACTGAGTTACTATCTCTGTATTAATGTTTACTTAGCTATTAAGAGTGATTTGATAATAATATGTTAAGTTTAGAATATTTTCCCTTTAGGCTTTATCTGCACACTTGATTTTCAAACATAAACTACCGTTGATTAAAAAATCTGATTGATAAATGATTTATTACAGCTGAAAGAGGGCTTGAAGACGATCGATATGAATTAAATTTAAGTTAAATCCGAGGTTATATGAGAGAGAATAAAAGACTGGAACATAGCATATGTGTAAGAAGGCAAAAAATGTCATATTTGCCCTTTTCAATTTCATTTTTCTTCATTCTTTTTAATTTGTCTAGGGCAAATGAGTCATTTCTTCATTCATTAATATGAATTTGAGATAAAAAGAAAACAAGATAAACCATTTCTTCTCTAGAGCTCCTTCTTCCCCATGGGTTTCATTTTCTCCCTTTTTAAGCTTACTTCAATTTTCTTCAAATCACTCATTTTATAACCGATTAAAGTCTTATTTCTTACTACCAATCACACAAACTTGACATGGGCTCTTTAGGAAATATTTTTGAGCTATTAGGTCAACGATTAAGTCGGGGGGGGGGGGGGGTGGGGTGGGGGTAGAAACCTCGTCATATATTAACGTTGTAATTAATTTTAAGCATGTGTACTTCAATTATTGTGTTGATAATTAATTTTAAGATTTCTTCAATTTTCTTCAAATCACTCATTTTATAACCGATTAAAGTCCTATTTTACTGCCAATCACACGGATTTGACACGGGCTCCACTTTCGAAAATTTGTTTGAGCTATTATGTCAAATATTAAGTCGGGAGGGGGGTGTGGAAACCTTGTCGTATATTAATATTGTAATTAATTTTAAGCATGTGTACTTCAATTATTGTGTTGATAATTAGTATAAATATATTATAAATACGTCGAGAGAGCGGCCATCTAGCCCACAATGATCCAATTTTTGTTTGATTTTTGGTGACACGTAGTAAATGAATATTTATTCTTTAACTTATTTCTATTTAAGTTTAAAATATTTATTGAGTGTTAATTGAAGAATTCATAGTAAATAAATTGATTTACATTATGCTTTATATGGAATATAAGATTTACTTTGAAATATATATATATATATATTGTTGTGGAGGGGTTATTGAGATATTGATCCTGAGGCCAGAAGATGGCCATTGTGTTTCAATTATGACCTATTTAATGATGTTTCTGTATTGCTTTTATCATTGACTATGTGTAATTGAAAATGAAATGATTACTGATGTGTACATTTTGATAAAACTTTGTCTGGACTAATTCTAATTCGGTTGTGAGCAAATAAAGGAATATATGTTCTGATAAGTTTATTTAGTTGATGTTTTGATTTGATATGTGATTTGCTAAGGCTTTGAGACATTATGACTTAATTCATCATTAATGTGTTTTATTTTTGATTTTTGTGTTTTTGACCTTATGTCTTAACTATTATTTTAATTTTTACTTATTTTTGCATACTTCTCTATTTTCACTTGACTTTCTTAAACTATAATTCTGGAATCATAATAGCATGCAGTGAATGTTCTGTTATTATAGTTTATATCTTAAATTGATTTTAACTTTAAGCATATTTTATGTCGAAACTGAATTTACTTATAATTTATTATTTTCTTATGGTTTTAGTATCCACTCACTGAGTTTCTCCAAAAAAACTCACCCTACCATAGTTTTTAATAATTGTAGGACGTATTTTTAGGTGAGGATTCGAGGAGATGTTCGTGAAAAGTATTTGGATTCCATATTCTTTATGCAATCACCCAGGAATTAATATTTTTGTTTGTTTTATACATCGAGCATGACGCCCAATAATGTATATACATTATGGGTGTGACTTTTGTATATTTCTGTACATATTAATATTTGTACATATACTATTTTGTATATGAGTATCATAGTATATGTCTAGTATGGCGTTGGTGAAGCTCATGCATATGATTTGTATTTATCTACATTACAGGTTTATATGTTTAGGTTTTGTTTGAGGTTTATAGGGGTAAAATATCCCTACCTCCATGCCGTTACGATACCAATTTTCGGTGTGTGACATAGAGAAAATAATCTACTAAGAAACAAACAATTATAAACACCAATAGACTTATACTAAATAAAAACTCCTTCTTACGATTGTCACCGCTATGTTGAATTTTCCTTGGTGGCCTTATTAGTGATATCCCTTTGTCTTGACGCATCGAAATCCCTTTAACTTAATTCAGTAAGATACCCTTGCTAGATGCCATTAAACTCCCTTTAACAAACACAAATTCTTCTCCCGAAGAATAAAATCGTTTTAGCACACTTATGAGAACACTATCCAAAATTTATAAAACTAGAAATTACAGACTTCTAATTCCCACCAAATTGTTTTCACTTTAAAGCACTAATAAAAACATTAACAAATTGGAAAAAAAAAATAAGAGGGAAACAAAAATTTACAAACAACTGTTATGTAAATATGAGACTTTGCATTCCATATATATCTAGGTGGCTTTACTTACCATATAATCACAACAATAAATAATAAAGATAAAAATAAGTAACACACAAATTTACGTAAAAAACTCTAAATTGGTTGGAATAAAAAACTACGGGTAAAGTAGAAGACTTCACTATAAGAATTGAGATTATAATTTCTCTCTAATTATAAGGAGAGTACAATTATATAACACTCTCTCAAGTAATAAGAGATTGAAAAGTTAAGAGATTACAAGAATTGAGAAGGGATGGACAAATAGAGTAAAAATATCTTCTATTTATTGGTAATTCATGACTAATCAATATTAACTAATGTATGTGAAAATTCTTCCAATTGTCAAGCCGCTAATTTTGAAGCCACCAATTTTGAAATCCAATTTTCAAAGTCAAGTCACTAACTTTGAAAATAATTACCTATATACAACAATTTCAAAGTTAAACCCCCAACACACTTACATGTAACAACAAGCTTATGCGAGCAAAATCCAACATGCATAGAGTTTGTAACAACACTCTTTGTAAAATTCTTAAAAGCAGTAAGATCTGGATCAGACAAGCTATTAACAATTATCCATGCAGTAAATTTGCGTCGAAGAGTCATCCGACAGTTCTCAGAATATAATATTGGAAATTTTGTATGGATAGCATCTACTATGCAAAGATAAGGAAGTAGAGTTGGAAGATTTCGTGTTCCAAATGAAGGAAGCAATAGCAAAATTGGATGGAGATTTTGTGAATGGCCTACAATGTGAGGGAGGATGGCTTAACTCTTTTGAAGCACTCAAAAGTTTTCGTAAAAATATTCTTTATGACGAGGGCCTTTAAATCTCATTGGCTAAACCTTAAATATTCTTTCTCTTAGTTAATGCAAATTGAGTAGGATCTACTTTATGTTTACCTCCGCCTCTTACATATATATATATATATATATATAATTACATCATTTATTTCATATATAATTTGAAAGACTTGGTATTAATGTAGTTACAAGTTTTTTATTTTTTCTTATCATTGTGATTAATAATAAAATAAAATGTATAATTATTTTAATAACCTAGTCTTTCAAAGTTGTGTTTAAAACTTTTGTTTGAAGAAATCGAACCAAAGCAATTCATAGTCCAATTTTCTTTACCCACGATATTATTATTATTATTATTATTATTATTATTATTATTATTATTATTATTATTATTATTATTGCTTTAAAATAAAAAGCTTGAACCCATAAGAATATTGTCTATCAAAATAATAAATCTTTTGAAACTATTTTACAAGTAATTGTATGTATTAAATATATATATATATATATATTAGTTTTAGAAAGTATTTACTAATTTTAATTAATTTTACTAATTAATTAAATTAACAAACCATACAACAAATAAATATAAAAGAGACAATCGATTTTAAAGTAGTTCAAATTTCTCAATCCTATATCCACGAGGCCACGATCAGAGAAAACAATCCACTAAGAAATAAATGATTATAAATACCAATAGACTTGTACTAAATAAAGACTCATTCTTATTATTGTTACTGCTATGTTGAATTTTTCTTGGTGGCCTTATTTAGTGATATCCCCTTGTCTTGATACGTCGAAATCTTTTTGACTTAATTCAATAAGATAACCTTGTTATATGATGTTGAACTCCCTTTAACAACCACAAATCATTCTCAGAAGAATAAAATCATTTTAATACACTTACGAGAACACTCTCTAAATTTATAAAACTAGAAATTATAGACTTATAATTTTCATTAAGTTGTTTTCACTTAAAGCACTTAAAGCACTAAAGAAAATATTAACAAATTAGAAAATAAAAAGAATAAGAGGAAAATAAAAACTCATGGCTGTTTCTCTCTTTTTAGATTCCAAGAAGGCAGTTGTACAATAAAAATAACTGACGTATATAGAAAACTTAAATCTTGTTTAAGGTGAATTTTGTTTCTTAATCCATAAAGGAAAAGATCTTCCTAAATAAATACGACTTTCTCCAAAATAAAAGATTTGTATTCAAAAAAATAATTATTTCTTTTGAATGGTAGAATTAGCACATAAGTTTCTTAATTATGCTTGAAGTCAAATTTTAACTAAAATAACTATTTAATTTGGAATCATTTTATTTGAAGATTAAAACCCGGATAAATAGTAACACGTCCAGTTTTATTGCTATAAACATGTGTAACAGATAAAAATATATTTTAAAAAAATCTCAATTCTTTAAACCCTAATATCAGTAAATTGAAAAAGTTGAAAGCTTGTTGGGAAGCCCTCTTTCTGGAAAGCAAAGAAGACGTGCACAATTATTTATATAAATCTCTTGTAAACAATTAAGATTGTGCAGGTCATCCGGTAATAACTATACCCTTGAAAAATGAATCATATTTTCCAACATTATACAAGTATAATTGACCTCATGTCCGATATGTTGAAAGTTAAATTATAATTATTTAAATTTACATAACAAGTCCATTAAATGAATTCAAGCTTATAGACGAGAGTGAACCTTAAATCACTTAAATACTATATTTTAAAATTATTATTTTTTTAAGAAAATAAACAAAAGTAGTAGAAGAGTCGATTTTGAATTGTTGTCTTACTGGAAAATACTGGCTATCTTGCCAAAATAATTAACAATATATAAGCAATTGTAATTTTTTTGAACTATATTGCCAAAAGTGTTTCAAATTTTAAAAATAGAATACACTCATTTGATAATTTTTATAATAAAAAATTGTGACTCTCTCTCTCTCTCTCTCTATATATATATATATATATGTATAATTGTACAAAATATGATCAAAAACAATCACAAATCTTGATTGATATCTATAAATATATATATTTGTACAAGTTTGACAAAAAAAATTGCAAATCTTAAAATATATACAAAAAACAATCACAAATCTTGATTGATATATATATATATATATATATATATTTGTACAAGTTTGACAAAAAAAATTGAAAATCTTAAAATATATATATATATATTGGATTAGGATTAGTACCCTTAATTTTTACATATAATATTTTACACTTAATTTATAGATGATTGGATTGATCTACATTAAATTATTGAAATTGTATTTAATATACATATTAATTGCAGCACAAATTAATTACACATGCTAAATTTAGAAATAATTTCTAGTATTAAAATTTTATTTATTTAATAGTATAAAAATTGTGTAAGAACTTGTATATAAATAGAGTGCCGCGTAAGAATCTTTAGATTATTTTAATGCATAGACATAATTATTTCCTTTAAGCTTTCCACATTAAATAGCACCGGTCGATTAGCTTACATATCACCTTTTGAAGAAGCTCTAGGAATTATTGGAAATGGAGTTTGAAATAATTTCCAAGGAGTGCATCAAACCATCTTCTGCAACACCCATTCACCTAAAAATCCACAAGCTTTCTTACATGGATATGCAGTTTGGTCATTTTTATATTCCTGTCGTCCTCTACTATCCTATGAACCAAGACACAAATCTTTCCATGTCCGTTATTGTTTCTGAAAGATTGCAAGTCCTAAAGCAATCTTTTTCAGAAACGTTATCTAGGTTTTACCCATTTGCCGGAAAAATAAAAGACTCTTATTCCATTGATTGCAATGACGAGGGGGTTTATTTTGTAGAGGCCAAAGTGAAAAGTCCTCTCAATGAATTTCTTAGCAATCCTAATATCTCTTTGATAAATAAATTCCTTCCCGATCAGGCCAAATGGAAATCAACTCCGGGAGATTACATAGCTGGTATTCAGGTAACAACATTTGCTTGTGGTGGAATTGTTGTTGGCGTATGTGTTTCACATTTCATCGCTGATGGAACAGCATTTAGCTCATTTCTCAAGAGCTGGGCTGCAATGGCTCGTAAGAGTACTGAGGAAGCGATATGTCCCAAATTTGATGCTTCATTTTTGTTTCCTTACAATGATGCATACTCCGGAGAAGAAAAATCTAATCTCGAAGGAATCGTACAAACGAAACTTGGAAGATGCATTACTAGGAGATATGTATTTGATGCTTCAGCAATAGCCAAACTAAAGGCTAAGGCGACAAGCTCATGCGAGCAAAATCAAACACGTGGTTGTAACAGCACTCTTTGTAAAAATCTTGCAAGCAGCAAGATCTGGGTCGGACAAACCATTATCAGTTACCCATGGAGTAAATTTGCGTCGAAGAGCCATGCCACAGTTGTCAGAATATAATATGGGAAATATTGCATGGATAGCATCTATACTATGCAAAGATGAGGAAGTAGAGTTGGCAGATTTTGTGTACCAAATGAAGGAAGCAATCGCAAAATTTAATGCAGATTTTGTGAATAGCCTACAAGGTGAAGGAGGATGGCTCAACTATCTTGAAGCACTAAAGAGTTTGCATGAAACTTATTCTGATCCAGTAAATGTGATTGGGTTTGGCAGTTGGTGCAACTTTGGATTTTATGATCTTGATTTTGGATGGGGGAAGCCAGTTTGGGCGAGTATGACTAATATAGGTGATGCGGGAGGTTCATATATTCGTGGGATTGGTCTCATGGATACGAGACATAAGGATGGTATTGAAGCATGGACGCGTTTAACAGAGGAAGACTTGGCTATTCTAGAACGTGATAAAGAATTTCTTGCATTTACTACTGTAAATCCAAGTCCTCTGAATATTATATAGGTGATTGATGATCTGTCTCGATTGTAACTGAATAAGGACTTTCATCGGCTAGATCAATTAAATAATTATGAGCTTAATTTGTTTTTTATAATAATCATTTGTAATGTTGTGGTGATCAATAAATAAATAAAATTTTATCAATGTCGAATAATTTAATTTTGTTGTGTAATTATCAAATGTAAAATCATAAATGCTCATCCAAGCAGGATAAATTTTTATCCATGCAGTGGTGCATCAATTCAGTTATGAAATTTTCATTTTTGTAATAATTTATCAACTTTAATTAATTCTATCAATTAATTAAACTAACAAACCACACATTAAATAAATATAAAAGAAAAAAATGATTTTAATGTGATTTGAATTTTCCAATCCTATATCCATGAGATTACTCCTAAAGAAAACAATCCACTAAGAAATAAACGACTACAAATATCAATAGACTTATACAAAATAAAAACTCTCTCTTATTATTATTGCTGCTGTGTAGAATTTTTTTAAGTGGCCTTATTCAAAGAGATCCTTTCTCCTTGACATGTCGAAATACATTCGACTAATTCAACAAGATCCCATTGCTAATGCTTTTGAATTCCCTTCAATTATCACAAAATTTTTACTTGAAGAATGATGTGTTTGTCTATCGAAGAAAATATCAAGAAGTCTTAAAACCACTTAAGAGAACGCTCTCTAAATTTAAGAAATTAGAAATTATAGACTCATAATTCTCATTCACTATATATACAAACCTTCAATAATTTAAAAATTGCAATAAATTATAATGACTTTTAAACTCAGTAAATATACTATTTTTTTTATATATAAAATACACACATACTTATATACAATACATGCATATGATATAGTATGAGATGAAAACCGTAGTCGTTTAAAAAAAAGAAGATGATCAGTAACTCCTGCTATTGCTTTTTCTATTTTCTATTCATTTATTTTTATTTTTCAACAATCAGTAGCTTTCTTTCTATCATTGAGACATCCCTTTTCTCATGCTAGATCATCCTTTACATATTTTCGATACATAGGCTCAGATTACTCATGGATAGGTTCACACAACAATAGAGGTAGCTTTTTCTAATTATAAAGTATGTATAAATTAGGATATTTTGAGATAAGAATCTAGGCAAACATTCATGGTTCAAGCTAACATTTTTTCTAGAATTATATAAATCTAAAAAATTAATACAGAATCAAGTAATCAATCATGAAAGTGCATAAAACAAAATCAGCTTAAGATTTATCTATCCAACTCATAATACATAGCATTCAAGCTCAAATAACAAAGTTCATACATTAAATTAAAAATTTTAGACCATGCAATACAAAAATTCTTCTCAAGAAAGTTCAAGACAATGAATTTTGAGAACTAAATAGAGTGCATGCCTAAAACTTTGCTCAATAAGATAAATCTAGATGTATAAAGAGATTTGGTAAAAATATCAGCAAGTTGTTTCTCGGTTTTTACATGCTTTAAGGTGACAATTTTATTTTCTACCAAGTCACTAATAAAATAATGTCTAATGTCAATATGTTTTATCCTAAAATGTTGCACAAGGTTCGTAGAAATATTTATTATACTCGAATTATCACAATAAACAGTTATAAGAACTTGTACAATATTGTAATCCTCAAACATTTGTTTCATCCACAATAGTTGTGCACAATAACTACCAGCAATAATGTAATTAGCCTTTACAATGGATAAGGATATTGAATTCTGCTCTTTGCTGCACCATGAAACCAAGTTGTTTCCAAGAAATAAACAACTTCCGATGGTTTCAATCATTTATATTACTTGCCCAATCAGCATCACTAAAGCTAACAAGATTAAATTTAGTGTTCTTAGAGAAGCAATACCATAATCACTGGTCCCATTTACATAACGAATAATCTTTTTAACAACAGATAAATGTAACTCTTTAAGATTTGCTTGAAATCTAGCACACACTCCTACATTAAAGCTAATGTCAGGGTGACTCGCTGTCAGGTACAACAATCTACCAATCACACTTCTAAACAAACTAGGATCAATATTAGAACCCCTATCATCTTTTGTCAATTTTGCATTTGTCCCAATAAGTATCCTCATGTGTCTAGCAGTGTTTGACCAAAACATTTTTACTAGGTTTTTGGCATACTTACTTTGAGTTATAAAAATACCATCCTCAAGTTGTTTAACCTGCAAACCTCGGAAATAAGTTAATTCTCCAACTAAATCCATTTCGTATTTTTTGTTCATGTGATCAACAAATTCATGCACTTTAGCTTCAGAAGTAAAACAAAAAACAATGTCATCAACATAAATTAGAGCAATTATTATTTCAAAATTAAAATTTTTGATGAACAAAGTTTTATCTACTCTATCTCTCTTGTATCATTTCTCACACAAAAAAAGTAGTAAACATCTTGTACCATAACTTAGAAGCTTGTTTTAACCCATAGAATGCCTTCTGAAGTTTAAACACATAATCAAGAAAGTTAAGGTCTTTAAAACCTTCGGGTTGTTCTACATAGGCTTCTTCATTCAAAACTCCAGTCAACAGTGCACTTTTTATGTTCGTTTGAAATAATTTTAAGCCTATAACACATGTACTTACAAGAAATAATCTAAATGATTCTAACATAGCTACATGAGCAAAAGTCTCATCAAAATCAATTCCCACAATCTGTGTGCACCCATGAGCAACTAACCTAACTTTGTTTCTCATTATGTTACCAAATTCATCATTTTTATTCTTAAAAATTTATTTGGCTCCAATAACATTAGTTTGCTTAGTTCTAGGTACTAATGTCCACGCATCATTCCTAAGAAATTGTTCTAATTCTTCTTGCATGGCTTTTACCCAAGATTCTTCTGACAAAGCTTCTTTTACATTTTTAGGTTCAATCAAAGAAGTGTAACAAACATATTTGGTAATGAGAACATACATTTTCCTTGTGACCATGCTCTTATTGAGATTACCTATTATAAGATTGGAGGGATGATTCTTCTTTATTTTGGATAATGGTTCTCTTATGATCTAATATTTGATGATGTGATATGGTTCGAATTCGTAATCTATTTCTATATGTTTTGGAGTTTCTGTTGCAACAGCATCTTTAATTTTTGTTGCAACAACATCTTCAATTTTTGACACAACAAACTAAGAGTAAATTTTTTTTCGTTTTTCAGCATCTTTCTGTTCACTCCAAATTTTATCTTAGATTTCCTCAGTGATACTAGTGACTTCTTAAAATCATTAAAATCGTCAATAATTATATTTGGAGATTCCATAATAGTACGGGTTCTCATATTATAAACACAATATACATGGCTATTATTCGAATATCTAAGAAAAACGCCATCATCGCTTTTATAATCAAACTTACCACGCTGTTCTTTATAATTCAAAATATAACATGTGATTCCAAAAATATAAAATAGCTTAAGTTGGATTTCTTATCTTTCTAGATTTCATATGGAGTCTTACCTGAATTTGGATGTAAATACACATGATTAATCATGTAACATGTAGTGTTTATTACTTTAACCTACAATTTGTTGGACAATTTCTTTGAGTTTAACATTACTTGAGCTATTTCATGCAAAGTCCTATTTTTTCTTTCCATAACACTATTTTGTTCAAGTGTTTTAGGAGCAGAGAATTCATGTGCAATCCCATTTTATTACAGTAACTAGCAAAAATAGACTTTTCAAGTTCGTTCCTATGATCAATCCTTATCCTAATTGATTATTCTATTTTTATAGCGTTACTTTATCTATTTAAATTTAAATTTTAACTGAGATCTTGTTGATTTTGTTATTATTAATAAAATTATTACATTTTTTTGTATTTTTTATTTTTAGAATAAAACTGATGAAAAATCGTATATGGACCCCACCAAATGTAACTATTCATGACGAGATCATCGCTGTAAAATTGAATCTTATTTAAATCAGCTCATTGTTTCAAATATTTTGAAAATAATAACTCGAATCGAGATCGCTCAAAGAAGTTATCGCATTTTAAAAATCGAGTATTCTAAAGATAAATATTATATCATGCTTATGTAAGCACGTATGTCATTAATTATTTATAATATAAGTAATAATGTAATAATTCATTATAATGTAAGTAATGATATATAATGTAAGCGATGATGCAGAAAGGTGTATTGAGAAAATTAGAAAGCTTAATGGATGATGATGCATGCGATGATGTAAATGGAGGTGGACTTTACCTATAAATAGCCATTAGAATCACTATTCCAAGACACTAATATTGAGGAGAAGAAGAACACAAAATATTAGAGAGAGAGAGAGCTTGGAGAGGAGGAGCAAAGCAAATGAGGAAACTCTACGACGAAGCTTCAAACCACTAAGTTTTCTCGATCTTTTATTATGTTTTGTAATTCAATAGTTGTTGTATTTTATTTTGTTATGGAGTAGATTTATTTTTCTAGGGTTTTGATGTAGCCTAACTTTGATATTCTGACCCTTTGTTTCATTTAATTATGGATTTTATATTTTAGTTGATGCATTCAATATTACTTTTAATGCTTCTAAATAATTGATTATTATTTAGTTGAATTGTTAACTATAAAGCTAATTAATGTGTCTTAATTCATTGTATCGAATGTCATAAATTACATATAGGATAGGAATATACTTGTATGGTTTGTGTAGTTTTTAAAATAGATCCATCAATCTTAGTAAATCCTTTAATGTTTTAATTTTGTATAGGAACATAGCAATTAAGCTTTATACGGTATTTTTTTAAACCTCGGGAAGGGCTATGTGAATAATTTAGGGATACTCAACTAGCAACCAAATAATTAATTCTTGTTAAAAAAAACAAAAGGGAGGAACTAATTAATTACGGTGAAATCATAACCATAGAGTTTTTAGCTTATTAATTTAATCTCATTTATTTTATTTGCATTTAAATTTACTTTTAATTTTCTACCAATCAAACTTTAATCACCAAATAAAATTATGGTTATTTCAAGTTTTGGGAATTAGTTTACAATAATCTTCATGGGACGATACTCATCTCATCACTTTATTACTTGTTCTACTCGTACACTTGCGATTTTGTACAATATGTTTTTGGCGCCGTTGCCGGGGAGTTTCACGATTCCTTACACCATTGGTGATTCATTCTTTGATAAAGCATTATGCGATCTTGATGCAAGCATTAACTTAATGTCATTCTCTGTTTTCAGGAAACTTGGTTTCGGAAAAGCAAAACCTAATACAGTATCCTTACAGCTAGCTGATCGATCAATCAAGTATCAAAGGGGAATTGTAAAAAATATACTGGTGAAAGTGGATAAGTTCACATTTCTTGCAGATTTTATCGTGCTAGACATGGAAGATCAAGAAATATCCATCATTTTGGGTAGGCCATTCTTAGCAACAGGAAGAACTCTCGTTGATATACAGAAAGGTCAACTCATATTGAGAGTTCAAGATGAAGAGGTAACCTTCAATGTGCTAAAAACGCTTAAATATCCACATGATATTGGCAATTACATGAAGGTAGATATAGTGGATGGATGCGTCAAAGAAATACTTCAAATCAACACTCCACAATATTCGCTTCAAACTTTCCAAATTGGAACGCCAAACTCAGAAAGTCCGAACATCATTGAATGTGTTAACCAATTGGAAGCTTCAACCCCTATCTTTATCAAACGACCATTTGAGAAGCTTGGAATGAGTAAAAGACAACTAGTACCATCAATAGAGAAATCACCGGAGTTGGAGTTTAAGCCACTTCCGATTCATCTCAAGTATGCATTCTTAGGTGATTCATCTATACTACCTGTTATTGTTTCGTCTTCTCTAAGTATGGAACAAGAGAAAAAGCTTTTGAGAGTGTTACGAAAATACAAGATGGCTATTGGATGGTTAATCGCGAACATTAAATGAATTAGTCCATCTATATGCCAACACAAGATTCTAATGAAAGATATGTATCAACCATCCATAGAGCACCAAAGACGTTTAAATCCAAACATGAAGGAAGTTGTCCGAACAGAGGTACTTAAACTTTTGGATGCAAGTATCATTTATCTCATTTCGGACAACAAATGGGTGAGCCTGGTACAGGTGGTACCAAAATAGAAGGAATAAGGGTGGTCACCAATGAAAATAATGAGTTAATTCCAACACAAACAGTAACTAGGTGGAAAGTGTGCATTAACTATAGGAAACTAAATAAAACGACTAGAAAAGACCATTTTCTTTTACCATTCATCGATCATATGCTCGACAGGTTAGCTGGACACCCTTACTATTGTTTACTTGACGATTATTCTGGTTACAATCAAATTTCTATAGCACCTGAGGACTAAGAAAAGACTACGTTCACTTGCCCATATGGAATGTTCGCATTTTGAAGAATGTCATTTGGTCTATGTAATGCACCAGCCACCTATTAACGGTGCATGATGTCAATTTTCTCAAACATGGTAGAGTGCTTCATCGAGGCATTTATGGATGATTTTTCAGTCTTTGGCTCATCATTTGATTCTTGTTTAGATAACTTATACAAGCACTGAAAAGATGCGAAGAGACAAACATGATTCTTAATTGGGAGAAATGTCATTTCATGGTACAAGAAGAGATCGTCTGGAGTCATAAAGTTTCAGCTAAAGGCATTGAGGTTAATAGAATCAAGATTGAGACAATTGAGAAGCTACCACCACCAATATCTATTAAAGACGTTCAAAGTTTCTCAAGGCATGTAAGGTTTTACAGAAGATTCATCAAGGACTTCTCGAAGATCACAAAGTCATTGTATAATTTGCTCAAGAAGGATGTTTCATTCCACTACAATAATACATGTAGAGAGGCATTTGAGATACTGAAAAAGGCCCTTGTGACAGCCTCAGTCATTGTTGCACCTGACTGGGCTTTGTCTTTTGAGCTGATGTGTGATACTAGTGATTATGTGTCTACCCTTCCCACCTGTGAGGTCCACATGTGACAACCGCCACAAACCTTCGAGATACATTCTTATCCTTGAACATGTCCCTCAAGCTTGTAAGGCTGCTTGGGTATCTGTATCCTGTATATTCATTTATATGCATCTCAAAACAAGTTCCAAAACAGTTCATAAACACATTCACATAAACATGTCTCTCTGAGACAGTTTCCAAATAATCCTACCATGGGCATATATTTAATTTAAGTTATATGTAAAATACTTATCAAATTACATCACATCTATTCATAATTACATACATAAAACAATTTTATAAAAGATACCTAGTGAACTAATCTGTCTAAGTCTGTGAGTAGAGAGTACCAACTGTACCTGAAGGCGTTACACCCTTTATTGATCACCACCACCTGCGCAATGCACTTCTTAATCTCGAGCTCTGATAATTCTATTTTTTATAATATTATTTTATCTATTTAAACCTAATTTTAACTTAGATATTATTGATTTTGTTATTATTAAATAAATTATTACATCTCTTTGTATTTTCAAGATAAAACTTATGGAAAACAGATATTAATGAATAAATAAGTTTATTAATTATTAATTAAATAAATGTTATTTAATCAAATGGTTCCTTGGTTGACAAATGACACCATATAATGTTACCAAGTGTCAAAAATTTTGATTAAATCTTAACCATCGATTTTGACAAATGACACCGTATGATGTTACCAAGTGTCAAAAATTTTGATTAAATCTTATCCATTAATTTTGAATCGATGGTTAAGATTTAATTCTTTAATTTTCATTAAAGAAATCATTAGTGAAAAAATATATATATATATATATATTATTGTTAAAGTAATGATATTAATATATATGTGTTTATATCTCTTTTTAATATATTAATAAGATTAATATATTATAATGAAGCATTAATATGATTAATGGCCATTTAATGATTATTGTTTGACATTTGGTATGTTTTTATTAATTTGATGAATAAAAGGCATGTGTGTGTGACACATGGATGAATTGAAATCATTCATTTAAGTGGAGAATTAGGTGAAGAATTATTCAATTTGGAATTGAATAAATAAAAAGACTTAAATGTTAAGTGGATAATTAAGTGCTAAATGGTTGTTGGCATTATTATTTAATTCTTCATTTTCCTCATTTTTCCATCTACAATAGTGAGCAATGAGATTGTAATTGTAAGTTAGTTTTGGTTTTGAATCAAATAAGAGAGAGAGAGAGCTTGAAGAGGAAGAGCAAAACAAAGAATGAAACTCTACAGGTGAAGCTTCAAAACACTAAGTTTTTCCGATTTTTTATTATGTTTTGTTATTTAATATTTGTTGTATTTTATTTTGTTATGGAGTTGATTTATTTTTTTAGGGTTATGATGTAACCTAACTTTGATGTTCCGACCCTATGTTTAATTTAATTATAGATTTTCTATTTTAGTTGATGCGTTCAATATTACTCTTAATGCTTCTAAATAATTGATCACTATTTAGTTGAATTGTTAATCATAATGATAGCGGAAGTTAATTTATGTGTCTTAGTTCATTGTATTGAATGTCATAAATTACATATAGAATAGGAATATACCTGCATGGTTCGTGTAATTCTTAAAAGAGATTTATAAATCTTAATAAATCCTTTAATGTTTTAAGTTTGCATGGGAACAGCAGTTAAGTATTATAAGGTATTTTTCTTATACCTTGGAAGGAGCTATGTGAATAATTTAGGGATACTTAACTAGTAACAAAATAATTAATTCTTGTTAAAAAGAACAAAGGGGAGTAATTAATTAGTTAAAGTGAAATTATAACCTTAGAGTTTTTATCTTATTAATTTAATCTCATTTATTTTATTTTGATTTAAATTTACTTTTAATTTTCTACCAATCAATCTTCATTCATCAAATAAAATTAGGGTTATTTCAAGTTTTGAGAATTAATTTTACAATATTCCTTGTAGGACGATATTTATTTCATCACTTTATTACTTGTTCAACACGTACACTTGCGATTTTATACAAAAAACTCCTGAAAACTAGGAGATGAGGGGGGTGAGTATATGAAGATATACTCTGTGAGTGGACAAAAACATAGTTTAATAAAATAATTGTTAATGCACATAAAACAATTCTATGTTAATAAAACATGGCATGTTAATTAAATCATTAGGCTGGCTCTTGTTCCCGGTGGTTACCTTGACTGTGATAACCCCGAGATTATCAGTGGGTTTTATTCAAAGAAAACAATGTTCATTTGTTAAAATATATTCTTTTTAAGGTAAGGAAAACATGCACATTTTCAAATTTGCCCACCATTGACGTTTGCCTTGAGTAGTCATGTAGTGATACTCATGATTGTCGCTGACAATCTCACAAGTGGGCAACTCTCTATCATCATATTCACCTATATAACTGCCCCACTTACGGCGCACTCACCTAAACGGCCTCTCATAGATCCGTCCTTAAGCTACCCTGTAACTACAGTTGCTTACAACTCTTGACCCTCCCGGCCATATCACCATTACAATGCCACAAGCATATATATATATATATATATATTCAAAATCAATTCATTTCATTCTCAATGTCAATATAAACATACATTTTCATTTTCAAATTAGGCCTCTTGGCCATTCAAATATCAAATCAATAATAGGCCATCGCATGTATTTCAAATCAACAATAAATAGCTATTACTTAATTCATAAAACATTAAGTCCATAAAATAGTTTAAAATCATAAAAACTTGTTTAAAATCCACTTACAGCTATTTGTTGTTGATTTGAATATCCAAATAATTAACAATTATGCCTTAAATGCAATGTTCATGAATATTACGTTTAGAACTCTTTCATTTGACACATTTCACTTCACGAGGCTTTATTAGCTAGGCCATTTATCCGATTCCCAATAACAAAATTCCATAACCGATTTATTCTAATTCATATTTCTACATTAAACTCTTGATATTCATCGAATACCAAAATCCACTTAGAATCCGATAATAATTCACATATTTGTCCATCAAACACGCTTAATAAACTTAGATTATTACACATACAACCTTTACAATACTTAATCTAATACCAATTTATTATTATTAACTATTTCCATGCGAAATCATTAAAATTCTCAAATTCGTATTTCCGTTTACAATGGATATACACATTTCCAAGTAATATTCAACACATATACTATTCATACATCTTCAATTCACCCAAATTAATATGAATTCTCGATTTTCTATGCAAATTTAAACGAAATTTTCGGATAAACAGTAACCCTAACAATTCAATATACTCAAAATTCTTAAAATCTTGTTTAAAATGGGTAATTAGACTTACCGATATTCTTAGAGACATATAAAAACCTCAAATCACCGTTAAATCGAAAAAGTCCCAATTTCCTCTCAAAACCCAAATTCATTCATCACCGTTTCTTTCTTTTCTTGACTCAAATGTGGTATCAATAAGAAGATGAGGAGACGGGGGGTCATTTGGTGGTGGAAATTTGACGGAACATTGGAGAAATTTGAAGAAATGAAGAGAATTAGGGAGGGAGAGAAAAACTTAGAGAGAGAGTTTTTTAAACTTTCTAGAAAGAGAAAACAATGAGGGACTATTTGGGGGGCTTGATATATATAGAAAAAAGGGTGTAATAACCAAAATGCCCTTAAAATTTAAAAAAATTAAAAAAAAAAACCCATTTTTCCCAGCTAACCAGTTGATCATTTTCTCCAACTGGTCGACCAGTTGCTACAGTAACCGTAAATAGTGCTACAGTACCCCTTAAAATGGTCGACCATTTTCTCCAACCGATCGACTGGTTCCAATTCGGCTACTGCTGGTCGACTGTTTGCTCCTTTCGGTCGACCGGTTGCAACAATGACTTACTATAGTGACTTACTACAGCACTACAGTAACTCAGCTTCTACTGTTTGAAAATCTTGGATTTAGTCCCTGAAAACCTTTCGGTTTGGTCCATTATCAGATTTTGAAAAATACTAATAAATCCATATTAATTATTTCATAAAGTCAACTTAAGTTCTCTTAAGCCTTATAAATGTGTCAAATAAATCTTAAATAATACATGTGTGATACTAAATATCATTAAATAACCATTTTACCATTGTGTTCAAATAATAGGGTTCTACAGTTCTACCTCCCTTAGAAAAATTTTGTCCTCAAAATTTTATATAACAGATACATTGTATTAAATAAAATATACATATTGCTGGGGCATGGAATGCTGGAATCTCAAGTTATGCCCTCAACATTTGTATACTACCACATCGTTTACTTTAGAAACGGTTTTATTCTTCAAAACTCAATACTGCCAGCTATCCATCCTTATTGGATAAATCTTATAACTTAGATCACTTCTTGACTTTACTTGAGTTGTCTCTGAAATATGTCAAGGATTTGACATGTATTCTTTTAACCTCGAAATATAGAACACATAATGATTTATTTTCAAGTCTGATGGCAATTCCAATCAATAGGCTATTGTGCCTTCACATTATACTATTCTGTACGGTCGCTTAAAACAAGGATACAACTTTCTTAATTCCATAAACCAATCACCCATTTCCAAGGAGATACTTTCTAAAACCTTAACATGACAGTATTCATTACTTTTTAAAAATATTTATTGTCAAGTAGGCTAATATTAGATGAATAACTATTATTATATACAACTTCAGTCAACAACAAGCGTATATCAAGCTACCTTAAAATTCTATAATGCATGCCTAAGGAAAAGTTCAGTTCTCTAAGATATGATGTAGTCCAATACATTGCCATCTTTTCTCAAACATAAAACAATTTATCAAGGAATTCATTAACAAAGAAGCACTCTCAATTATGGCAGAGTATTATGTTCACCTAAAATTTATACTTGAAATCTAAGAGTAATGGCTTACCTTCGTCAAATTTTCCAAATTCATACCTCTTTGCTTTAGCCTAGAATATGCCGCACCTACTAGACATTCTGAAATCTCTAGATTTTCATCTTGACTTATTTCTATAATCACTAAATATGTCTCATGTGGTTCTTTAATATTTCAAATCTTAAAAATCTCATTGATCGACTCATATATAACATTCATTCTAAGCATATGATGTAACGCCCTGGCCCTTGACCTAGTTATCGTCAGTTCCTTGCTGACCTAAGTCTAGACTACCGAGTTACCGCATTACAACCCAGTGTTCCTCATAAGCCCACTGAATAGTCATCTGTCCCTCGACCCTCTGTGGTCTCTCGCCCCGGCTACCGAGGTATTTGTTCTTTCTCTTACAACACTAACTATTTTACTACTCATCTTGGTCTCATGAACCTCAATTTCACCACTTACCTCACCAAGTTTGTTTACCACTTCATAAAGTGACAGCCTTACAATGTTCTTTTAGATTTGACTACTATCTTACTAGATAATCTACCATATCTATGAGGCTGAATGAAATTGGCTAACTGCCTCTATTGTATCTTCATATTTCTGTTCGAATTTGCAATATGGTTAACCTTTTATTCTAACCTCTAAAATCTATCTAAGGTTGTATTTACTAACTTCTCAATTGCTACCTCTTAAGGATGTTTATTTTCTGATTGAGGTTACCTATTAAAATTATAAACAAATTGAGTTTGTTTTACTTATATACAACCAGAATTCATGTAGGCATCTCCACTAATCATAACTCAACCTAGAAATAAAATTCACTTTATTGTACCTATCAAACATTTCTACCAAGGAATTAACCTTGGCATTCACCATACTTATGCCATCTAGATCATACATACCTAGAATTTTCTTTGGCATACCTCTTTCATTTGCCTACTAAAAATTATTTTAAGTTATTTCCTCTAACAACCTATATGCCTCTTCTACTTGTTTGGCCAATTAACTCACCTCTTGTAGCTATAATTATTGTAATCCTAACTGCATGAGTTAATCTATTATAGAGAGTCTCCACAAGCAGTCAATTAAGAAGACCATGATGTGGACATTTCCTCAGCAACACCTTAAATATTTCCCAAACTTGATATAAAGACTCACTATCAAATTGCATCAATGATAATAATAACAATAATAATGATAAATTTCAATAACATTCTTACATAACTCAACTCCTGAATAAGTATCATGATGTTTATGAAAATGATATTAACTAAAACTTCAATTCTTCACTCTTCTAATTATCTTATTATATAAGTATCTCAAATCTTACACAATATTATCACTCGAATCATAACATTGAGATTTGATTTTACTTATAATTTGTATCTTATGAAATATCACATGAAAAACATATATGTTTCTTAATCTTTTACCAAACTAATACCTTTGATTAATACACGTATCATACTAGAAATTCTCACAATGATTCCATCTTATTCTGAAGGGAGTCTTATAAACATTATTCTCCCAAATCCTTGACTAATAACACCCATATCTCAAATCGATTCTAGAAAATACAGTCGCTACTTGCAACTGATCAAAGAAATAGTCTATATGGGTATCGAGTATCTATTCTCGATGGTTACCTTGTTCAGCTAACGATAATCAACACATACCTTAATGTACCGTCTTTATTCTTTACAAACAAACATATGTACCCCAAGGTAAAACGTTGGGTCTATTGAAACCCTCATTAATCAATTCATACAACTAAACCTTGAGCTCTTTGAGTTCTACTGGTGCAATATAGTATAAAGGCATCTAGGTTATATCCAAGCATAAGGTCTATACTAGAAATTAAGAATCTCATTATAGAGATATTCTAGGCAGCTCATCTAGAAATACATTTAGAACTCATTTATAATTGAAGTATACTCTAGTTGGTTCTTCTAAAATAACATGTCCACCATAACTTAACTTTTACAATAACAATCCCATTTTTAACATGGCATCGAATTCCCAAATCCTTAGAATAATATTATTTGCCTCCAAGGCAATATTTCCAACTATGATCTTAAAATATCTACACACAGCTTTTGCTAAGCAATTCTTACTCCAATGTATATATTTTAATGAAAAACTTATTAGATCTAGGGTCTATAAGAATGTATGTGAGCTTACCAAAGATCAACCCCATATTTGTGATCACATCTGGATTTGCTTGAACCTATTTCTTGGTTCCAAGCAATACTCTAGTCTGAACCCTAGGCTAGTTCCTCAATACACCTAAGGGAGATGCCTGGTTAACCCAGGTCTTTCTATACTTAGGCAATTCTTTTTAATATAACTGATCTGTCCATAATGGAGGTATGTCATGCATATTACAATAAAGACATCTATTAATTTCCCGTGTCCATTGGGAACCTGAAGCAGACTTCAAAACATTAAATCCCTGTCTAAATCCATATCCAGGGAATTCATGTGAACATAGAAAATTACTAGTAAGTCTAGAAACAAAATTTTACTGCTCAATAGTTTAGCTTACATACAACTTACTGCCTTTTATTATTATTATTATTATTATTATTATTATTATCTTTGACCATACACAACCATATAAACGAACAATCACAACCCATTTTTCACATGTCAACTTCTTAGTTTCGTAACATAATACTCAAAACTCTTCCAACAGCTTCTGACCTCAACTACATATGGTTTAACACCAATTTCACCTCATTTAATACCTATACTATTCACAAACATTTATATATATAATCCATTCACATGATTTATTGTTTTCAAACAATCAAATCAACAATTTCATTTTCTTAACAATTTCCATATAAAACAATTACGAAATAAAGAAATCAAATTTCGAAATCATATACACTTTTACTTACCACTTGAAAATAATTTCCATTCTTTCTCTTTTTTACATAGGTTCTTCTTTAGTGATTTGCTCATCGAGATATTTAAATCCCTTCTCTTTTAAAGGCCTATTCTTACCTTTATTTCTCTAATCAACTTTTCTGTCCGAAATGCTAACTGAACCATTCCTCAGTAACTCTGAGTACCGGTCACTGACATCTATTGTCTAATGTTTAAATTCAATTTTGCCACAATCTAGGCGTAAGGTTCTCTCATGGATACCCGGAGATCAAACTCTATTAGTTTCTCTCAACTAATTTTCATATTATGTCATTATCTTATATCATTATTACATGCATTATTATTACCTTTACATGTTCTGTAGAGGGTGTAGCTACCCTCTAGCTTAACCCGCATTCTGCGGTATTTTATCATTTCTTAGTCTACTCGGGACAACATTATTTCTCAATAAAATAACCACATAATAATTATGTAAGCACTTCTAATCTCTTTATACAAACTTGGCCTACCCAAAATCGAAAGTAGTTTGATTTTTTACTGAAATTCAATCTTAATCAAATCAACACATCATGTCCGAATATACATCGAGATAACAGTATTTAATACAAAAAGAATTCATAATTTCAAAGCCTCTATACATATATATATATATATATATTGGTGGTGATTAATCCTTAAGACTTGACTCACTTATTTTTCATTGGGTACTTTTCAAAATTTCATTTAAAATCATGTAGGCATTTTCAAAATACTTTTAAGCATATTCCCAACTATATTTTTCGAAAACTTGGGTTTTAATACCAATCTAATTGTCACGCCCCCGCCGGTGGGGTCCACAAGTGACAACTGTCACAAACCCTCGAGACACATTTTTATCCCTGAACATGTCTCTCAAGCCAGTAAGGCTGCTTAGGTACCTATACCATGTATACTCATTTACATGCATATCAAAACAAGTTCCAAAATAGTTCATAAACACATCACATAAATATATCTCTCTGAGATAGTTTCCAAATTATCCCACCATAGGCATATATTTAATTTAAATACTTATCAAATTACATCACATCTGTTCATAATTACACATATAAAACAGTTTTATAAAAGATACCTAGTGAACTAATCTGTCTAAGTCTGTGAGTCAAGAGTACTAACCGTACCTGAGGGCATTACATCCTTACATGTTCTGTAGGGGGTGTAGCCACCCTTTGGCTTAACCCACACTTTGCGGTATTTTATCATTTCTCAGTCTACTCGGGATAACATTATTTCTCAATACAATAACCACATAATAATTATGTAAGCACTTCCAATCTCTTTACACAAACTTGGACTACCCAAAATCGAAACTAGTTCGATTTTTTACCGAGATTTAATCTTAATCAAATCAACTCATCATGTCTGAATATACATCAAGATAACATTATTTAATACAAAAAGAATTCACAATTTCAAAGCCTTTATACATATATATTGGTGGTGATCAATCCCTAAGACTCCACTCACTTATTGTTCACTGGGTACTTTTCAAAATTTCATTTAAAATCATGCAGACAGTTTCAAAATACTTTTAAACAATTCCTAACTATATTTTTTGAAAACTTGGGCTCTAATACCAATCTAATTGTCATGCCCCCGCCGGTGGGGTCCATAAGTGACAACCGCCACAAACTCTTGAGACACATTTTTATCCTTGAACATGTCCCTCAGGCTAGTAGGGCTGCTTAGGTACCTATACCATGTATACTCATTTACATACATATCAAAACAAGTTCCAAAATAATTCATAAACATATTCACATAAATATGTCTCTCTGAGACAATTTCCAAATCATCCCACCATAGGCATATATTTAATTTAAGATACATATAAAATACTTATCAAATTATATTACATCTGTTCATAATTACACATATAAAATAGTTTTATAAAAGATACCCAGTGAACTAATCTGTCCAAGTCTGTGAGTCGAGAGTACCAATCGTACCTGGGGGCGTTACACACTTTATTGATCACCACCACCTAAGCAATACACTTCTTAATTTCGAGCTCTTGAAAACTGGGAGGTGAGAGGGGTGAGTATAAGGGGATATACTCCGTGAGTGGACAAAAATACAGTTTAATAAAACAATTGTTAATGCACATAAAATAATTCTGTGCTGATAAAACATGGCCTATTAATCAAATCACTAGGTTGGCTCTTGTTCCCAGTGGTTACCTTGGCTGTGGTAACCCCGAGATCATCAGTGGGCTTTATGCAAAGAATATAATGTTCATTTGTTAAAATATATTCTTTTTAATATATGGAAAACATGCACATTTTTAAATCTGCCCACCATTGACATTCGCCTCGAGTAGTTATGTGATGATACTTTCATAGGTCCGTTCCTAGGTTACTACCCTGTAACTATAGTCACATATAACTCTTGGCCTTCCCGGCCATATCACTATTACAATGCCACAAGCATATATATATATATATATATATTCAAAATCAATTCATTTCATTCTCAATGTCAATATAAATATACATTTTTAATTTCAAATCAGACCTCTTGGCCACTCACATATCAAATCAATAATATGCCATCATATGTATTTCAAATCAACAATAAATAACTATTACTTAATTCATAAAATAGTAAGTGCATAAAACAGTTTAAAATCATAAAAACATGTTTAAAATCCACTCACAGTTATGGGAGGGTCACCACTCCCATAATTAATCCTTGCGTTTACTAAGTTCCACTATCGTGTGTTCGGGGCCTAATATCACCCATGCACAGTCTCCTAAATTTCAATATCTGAATGATTAACAATTATGCCTTAAATGCAATTTTCATGAATAATACGTCTAGAACTCCTTAATTTGACACATTTCACTTCACGAGACATTATTAGCTAGGCTATTTATCCGATTCCCAATAACGGAATCCCATGATCGATTTATTCTAATTCATATTTCTACATTAAACTCTCGATATTCATCGAATACCAAAATCTACTTAGAATCCGATAATAATTCACATATTTGTCCATCAAACATGCTCAATAAACTTAGATTATTACACATACAACCTTCACAATATTTAATCAAATACCAATTTATTATTATTAACCATTTCCATGCGAAATCATTAAAATTCTCAAATTCGTATTTCCATCTATAACGGATATACACATTTCCAAGCAATATTCAACACATATACCATTTATACATCTCCAATTCACCCAAATTAATATGAATTCTCGATTTCCTATGCGAATTTAAACGAAATTTCCTGATAAACAGTAACCCTAACATTTCAATATACTCAAAATTTTAAAATCTTGCTTAAAATAAGTAATTAGACTAATCGGTACTCTATAAAGACCTATAGAAACCTCGAATCACCGTTAAATCGAAAAGCGCCAATTTCCTCTCGAAACTCAAATTCGTTCATCATCGTTTCTTGCTTTTTTTGGCTCAAATGTGGTATCAATACGAAGAGGAGGAGACGTAGAGTCATTTGGTGGCGAAAATTTGATGGAACATCTGAGAAATTTGGAGAAATGAAAAGAATTAAAGAGGGAGAGAAAAACCTAGATAGAGAGTTTTTTAAGCTTTTTAGAAAAAGAAACAATAAGAGACGGTTTGGGGGGCTTGATATATATAGAAAAAAGGGTGTAATGACCAAAATGCCCATAAAATTAAAAAAAATCCCATAAAAAAACCCGTTTTTCCCGACCAACTGGTCGACCAGTTGCTACAGTAACCGTGAACAGTGCTACCGTACCCCCCAAGTTATGAAATGCTAAACTCTCAAGTTATGCCCTCGACGTTTGCATACCACCATACCCATCTTTTACTTTATAAACGGTTTTATTCTTCAAAACTTAATATTGCCAACCATCTATTCTCATTGGATAAATCTTGTAACTTAGATCACCTCTCGACTTTACTTGAGTTGTCTCTGAAATATGCCAAGGATCTAACATGTACTCCTTTAACCTCGAAACATAAAACACATAATGATTTATTTTCAAATCTGATAACAATTCCAATCAATAGGCTATTGTGCCTTCACGTTCTACTATTTTGTACAGTTGCTTAAAACAAGGATACAACTTTCTTAATTTCATAAACTAATCACTCATTTCCAATGAATACTTTCTAAAACCTTAACATGACAGTGTTCATTACTTTTTAAAAATATTTATTGTTAAGCAGGCTAATATTAGATGAATAACTATTATTATATACAACTTCAGTCAACAACAAGTGCATATCATAGCTACCTTAAAATTCTATAATGCATGCCTAAGGAAAAGTTAAGTTCTCTAAGATATGATGTAGTCCAATCCATTACTATCTTTTCTCAAACATAAAATAATTTATCAAGGAATTCATTAACAAAGAAGCACTCTCAATTACGGTAGAGTATTATGTTCACCAAAAATTTATACTTGAAATCTAAGAGTAATGGTTTACCTTTGTTAAATTTTCAAAATTCATACCTCTTTACTTTAGCCTATAATATGCAGCACCTACTAGACGTGCTGAAATCTTTAGATCTTTATCTTGACTTATCTCTATATTCACTGAATATGTCTCATGTGGTTATTTAATATTTCAAATCTTAAAAATCTCATTGATCGTCTCATATATAACATTCATTCTAAACATATGATGTAACACCCCGACCCTTGACCTGATTACCGTCGATTCCTTGCCTACCTAAGCCTGGATTACTGATTTACTGCGTTACAACCCAGTGTCTCCCATGGGCCCATTGAATAGGAATCTGACCCTCGGCCCTTTATGGTCTCCCGCCCTGGCTATCGAGGTATTCGTTCCTTCTCTTACAATACTAACTATTTCACTACTCGTCTTGGTCTCATTAACCTCAATTTCATCACTTATCTTACTAAGTTTGTTTACCACTTCACAAAGTGACAGCCTTGCAATATTCTTTTAGATTTGACTTCTATCTAGTACGTGAACAATGCTACAGTGACTTGCTACAGTTGTTACAGTAACTCAACTTCCATTATTTGAAAATCTTGTGATTTAGTCGCTAAAAACCTTTCGGTTTGGTCTATTTTTAGATTTTGAAAAATACTAATAAATTCATATTAATTATTTCATTAAGTCAACTTAAGTTCTTCTAAGCATCGTAAATTTGTCAAATAAATATTGAATCATGCACGTGTGATACTGAATATCCTTAAATGACCAGGGCAATGTATCGATAATATCCTAAATAACAGGGTTCCACATTATACTATCGGAGCCATGCTAGGGCAACGTATCGGTAAGATTTTTTATACTATTTATTACGTTGGTCGTATACTAACTGATGCACAGGTCAAGTACGCTATCACTGAGAAAGAGCTAATGGTCGTAGTCTTCGCATTTGATAAATTTCAGCCATACTTGATCGGCTCCAAAGTCATTGTATTCACGGACTACTTCGCCATCAAATACCATTTGGTGAAAAAAGAAGTAAAACCACACCTTATCTGATGGGTTCTTCTACTACAAAAGTTTGACTTAGAGATTCAAGACAAGAAGGGAAGTGAAAATGTGGTAGCCGACCATCTGTCTAGACTAAAGCAACGAGGGGATGAAGATAATCTCGACATAGCAATCAAGGAAACTTTCCTCGATGAATAGTTTTTCGTTTTGGATACAAGCAATATACCATGGTATGTTGATTTTGTTAATTTTCTTTCTCACAATGTTTATTGATAACTCTATTTTTAAAGTATTATTTTATCTATTTAAACCTAATATTAACGTAGATATTGTTGATTTTGTTATTATTAAATAAATTATTACATCTCTTTGTATTTTTCAGGATAAAACTGATGAAAAATAGATATTAATGAATAAATAAGTTTATTCATTATTGATTAAATAAATGTTATTTAATCAAATGGTTCCTTGGTTGACAAATGGCACCATATGATGTTACCAAGTGTCAAACATTTTGATTAAATCTTATCCATTCATTTTGAATCAATGGTTAAGATTTAATTCTTTAATTTTGATTAAAGAAATCATTAGAGGAAATATATATTATTGTTGTTAAAGTAATGATATTAATATATATGTGTTTATATCTCTTATTAATATATTAATAAGATTAATATATTATAATGAAGCATTAATATGATTAATGACCATTTAATGATTATTATTTGACATTTGGTATGTTTTTATTCATTTGATGAATAAAAGGCATGTGTGTGACACATGGATGAATTGAAATCATTCATTTAAGTGGAGAATTAGGTGAAGAATTATTTAATTTGAAATTGAATAAATAAAATTAGGGTTATACCAAGTATTGGGAATTAGTTTACAACAATTCTCGTGGGACGATACTCATCTCATTATTTTATTACTTGTTCGACTCGTACGCTTGCGATTTTGCACAACAATTATCCACCTGACCTTTCATGGTAGCAAAAGAAGAAATTTTTTGCGGATGTCAAACATTACTATTGGGATAAGCCATTCCTATACAAGCTATGTCAAGATCAGATCCTTCGACGATGTGTCTCGAAAGATGAAGTATGAGATATTCTCCATCATTGTTATGCTTCTAAATATGGTGGACATTTTGAGCCTAACAGAACTGCAAGCAAAATTCTTCAATCTGGATATTATTGGCTTACCATTTTCAAAGATGCTCAAGCATATGTTACAGTATGTGATCAGTGCCAATGCATAGGTAACATTTCACGAAGATATGAGATGCCTCTAAACAATATTTTAGGAGTGGAATTGTTCGATGTTTGGGGTATTGATTTCATGGGACCATTCCTATCGTCTTTCAAGAATCTCTACATTTTAGTGGCCGTAGATTATGTTTCAAAATGGGTTGAAGCCATTGCTGCACCAACCAATGACTCTAAAGTAGTGGTGAAGTTTCTACGTAAAAACATCTTTACCATATTTGAAACTCCAAGAGCAATCATTAGTGATGAATGGAAGCATTTCTACAATAGATAATTGGATGCTTTTCTAGCCAAATACGGGGTCAAACACAAAGTTGCTACAACTTATCACCTGTAGACAAGTGAATAAGCTGAATTCTCGAATCAGGAACTAAAATGGATTTTGGAAAAAACTGTGAATGCATCTCAAAAAGATTGGTCGAAAAAGCTTGATGATGCACTATGGGCCTACAAAACAGCATTAAAAGCACTGATTGGGATGTCTCCATACAAGCTGGTATTCGGAAAAGCATGCCATTTACCCATTAAACTTGAGCACCGTGCATATTGGGCTATCAAAAAGTTAAATTTCAATATAGGAGCATCAGGAGCTCTGCGAAGGTAGGTGGACGAATTTCATCATGGTGCATAAAAAAACGCCAAACTTTACAAGGAATGCACCAAAAAGTGGCATGATTAGTGTATCATAAACAAGGAGTTAACACCAGGACAAATGGTTCTTTTATTTAATTCATGTTTAAGTTTATTCCTAGGTAAGATATGCTCTAGATGGTCTGAGTCCTTTACAATTGTTCAAGTCTTTCTGTATGGTGCCGTTGAAATTCAAAGTGTGCATCGTCAATTCAAAGTCAATGGACAAAGACTCAAAGCTTATATAAATGGTGGAGAACATCAACAGAAATCCACCATCACACTTTCAGACCTAAATTAAAGTGTGTTTCAATAGTCTAGCAGACGACTATAAATTAAACGCTTATTGGGAGGAACCCAAGCTTTTCATCTCAAATTAGTTTTCATTTGTTTGTTTGGTTATTTTTTTTCTTTGATAATTTTCTTTTCTCTTTTTAGTTATGGAAGCAAGTCTTGCAATACTCAAAAATTAGTTCCCTACTCTTCCGCAAGACGTACTTAAAAAGATTTACAAATCCAGACTGGAAAAGATGAAGACACTAACATGAGTAGGTCTTCCTGAGCATATCCAGTGGATCATTAAAGTTAAAGTACATCTAGCTGATGAGTTGAATAATTCATTCATTAAACGTTTACTAGGTTTAGGAAGAAGTTGTTACTCGAAGAAGAGGAGAGCTAAGAGAATGAGAGTCTATCATAAGTGTGCAAGATTGAACTGCGACACACGTTGTAAAAATCCTGGATATGTGTCCATAAAGAGAGAAGATAAAATTAACTACATAAAATATGGGCTGAGTAAGGAGTCTCTGGATGATATCCTTGAGACTCTTGAGATGCATCCTTGTGGAGTGATTTAACGCATTCTTTTAAATTTATGAGATATATTCAGAAAAGAAAAACAGCGTTACAGTCTAGGGAATCTGACGTTAAAAGACTCTGTTTGCAAGTTAATAAGAAAACTAGATGAGAAGCCAATCCTCGACTCATAGAAGGCATTTAAGCCGTTTATGGACGTAAAACCAAAGGAAGATATGAGCTACAATCACAACTACCATAACACATCGGGTATACTATTTACTTTTTGAAATTTTTATGCATGTCTATAACTTTTTGACTTTTTCTTACAGATTTTTCTATGTTTAGCAGCTCATTTTAAATTTTTTCGATAATTGTGCTTACTTTTTCTATAATTATGCTTACTTTTTTTACTATTGTGCTTATTTTTTCGACAATTGTGCTTACTTTTTGATATTTATACACCTAACTTTTTTTTCCCAAATCATAGCTATTTCCCCTCATAGAACTATTCTTTTACTCTGTTCTTTTCTTTAAATGAGTATTCATTACTGATAACAAACAATCTGTTTTAGCAGAGAGATAAAAAAATGGCTAAATCCTCGAACTGCAAATTAAAAAAAATGAGGGATATCATCGGTATGACTATAGGTAATGAGTTTCATGTCGTGAGCATGCATAGGAGAATGACATTTATGTTACTAAATGCTGATGCCTTTGTTGCATTACTTGGTAGTTTTGAAACGTTTGAAGAAATCTTTAACATTGCGTCCTGGACCCATTTCAACATTCACAAAAATCCATTAAGTTTGCTTAATGTTAACGATTTCTATGATGGTTTATTGTCTTTTCTTGATCATGCTGTGGAATAGGCTTTATGACACAAACGAACCAGCGCATTCTCATCTCATGCTGTGGAACAGGCTTTGTAACACCCCATTCTCATACTTATTCAATCAATCATTATTACATTATATTACAATATTTTATACAAAGAGTGTTACTATTACATAATTCTTAAATGTCTATCATATCATAATTCCTTACACATACATAAAGTTATCTACATAACAAGTTATGAATCTTACAATTACTCTATTAATTACCTATAATGAAAATTTCTTCTACACCTAACCACCTATTATGCCTCATTTCTTCCTTCATAAATATTATTCTCTGGAAAATAGAATTTTTACAATTAAGAGTGAGATAAAATCTCAATAAGTAAACCATGTAAGTTTTTTATATGTCGATATGATACAGAATAAAAATGCTCAAATAGATCAATACATTTTCAAACATTTCATATTTCTTTTCTTGTCAAAGCAATCATATTTGCACAACTGGATCAATGAATTTTCAAACAATCAATTAACATGGAAATTCATTCATATTTCAAACATTTTCAGAATATCTCAGTCAGTTAGTATCACCTGCATCCATGGTGACCCGGATTCAGAACGTGATCACGTGTTTCGCTTAAAGTGGACATTTTCATATCAGTTATAACAAAAACGTGCATTGCACATTAAACAGAAATACGCATTGCGCGTTAAACAAAATTCTGAATAGCTTAGAAAAACATTAACTAACGACTAGAGCCATAAAATCATTTTCATTAATTAACATTTATACATCGACATCATTTTCAACAATCATTTCATACATGCGATATCGGCATATCGAACATTAAAATTCATCATTTTTAATTTTCATTTCATAAAAACAATCTCGGCATACCAAAACATTAAAATTCACCATTTTTAGCATAACATTGTATGTCGCATGATTTTCGAAAATATTAAAAATACATGCACGATTTACTTACAACAATGAGAGTGTAACTACTCCCACTAATAATCCTCCCACCTAACCTGATCTTTCTTCCGGATTCTCGTAACCTAATACTACAAATATATAAATCATATTTTCTATTATTCAATAAAACAATGTAAATATTTTAGATACGGTATTCGTGCAATTAGTGTTAAAATTTCCTTAGTTTTACCCTTATCACAAAATTTAACTGACTAAGTCTTTTATCCGATTTTTAACAACGATTTCTATTACTAATTTATGCTAATTCATATTTTCGACTGCCCTAAATTTATATATTTTCACCTAAGTAAACAAATACGATTTTTATTTAAATACTGTATTAAAAATACTGTTTACGCTGAAATTACTGTAGCATAATATTGGTCATACCGGTATTATAGCTAAGCACTGTTTATATTGAACTTACTGTACAAACAGTTACTGTATAGATTAAAGTTACTGTGCAAACAGTTACTGTACATATTAAAATTACTGTGCAAATAGTTACTTTGCAGATTAAAGTTACTGTAGTAATATTCAAAAATACTGTAGCATCTTCAAAATTACTGTTCATCTGGGAGAAAAAATACCAATTTTCTTCCACAAACACCTCAATCAATGTCAAATCAATCCAACACTATGTTTTCTATTCCAATTTAACCCAATTTAACATTTCTTAAGTAAAATTAATGATAAATTTCTTATGTAAATAGTAACTCAAATTCAATTTCATACACCAAATCTAAAAATTAAGCTTCTAATGAATCATTAAGCTTACCTGTAATTGAAATTTGAAAGAAAAATGCTTGAATTCGAAGGAATTAAGTCGAAATTTGAGAAAAAAAAGGGAAAAGAAGCTTTTGGTTGAAGATGACGGAGGCTACTAGAATAGAGAAGGATGAAGCAAATTGTGTTATATTGTAGAATGTAAAATATCAATTAGACCTCCTGTTCTTTTTAATATTGTAAAAATAGCTTAAAACTTTTATTTTAGTCTTTTTAAAAAATTTCTAAAATAACCTTTAATGTTTCAAAATCTTTACAATTAAGTACAAAATTAATCTAAGCACTATTTCCTTAATTTAAAATTCACTTATAACTCAACTTTATAACATTAATTTTGGACCTAAACAAATAACACTATTTTGAGTCTAAAATTCAATTATTTATCTAAAAATTACAAGTTACATGAAATTTTAATTAATCAAATAATATTAAATTATTTGATTAAATTTTCTATATACTGTAGATGCTACAAATACAAATTTCTAAAATTACAGGCGTTACAATTCTCCCCTCCTTACAAAAATTTCGTCCTCGAAATTTTATAAATTTCTTATTCATCATATATACTCAAATAATACCCCTTGCATTTATATAACATGATCACCTTATGAAACCTTTATAAAGTAAGTAATTGAACTGACGCACTCGATTAAACCCGTTACAAGTTACTTCTATCATTCAAAACGTATAGTAATTTAGTCAAATTAATACATAATTAATGAGCCTATTCTTCTAATATGAACTCATTGATGGTAATAGCCATTATCATTCTTAATAAATCATACATCTACAGAGCAACTTCAATAACCAGTTCTTATAAAATCGTATAATCTTAAATCATAGATCTTATTGACTTGTAATCCAATCATTATATTTAAACTTAAAGTCTACATGTTGTTGATACTTAAACTTTATTGCCATCATCCCATATTCTAAAATATAACATCAACGTCCCTTATTTTACGATACAACAGATCTTATAAATAATTCTTCCAAAATCCTATGTATTATAGATTAACTAAGATCAATATAATATATAACATGTATATTGTATATGTATAAGTCTAAGATCTGAATCTAACATATCAAAGACATTGTCTTTATAATATAATTCAACTTTATTCTAATTGCCTTGATCGTTTAATATGAATCAATTGTACAACTTATTGACATATTGCCAAGAAAATTTT
>JAXCLQ010000007.1:3147930-3205531 GCA_035584115.1 Cedrela odorata
CCTGGAAGGACAAGAAATTCAGTTACAGGATACTCTTGTAGTACCCACAAGCATCTTCTTATAGCATCAGCATTTCCTTGATATTTAAGAGAACATACAATTCATAAAGTATGATCTCTCTGGCTCTATTTATATCTCATAGACACCATCACTTCCGAACCTTCCAAACGATACCCTCGAAGATTGCTTAAGCCCATACAAAGCTTTCTTTAATCTGTAAACTCGATTCTTCCCCAGACTCCTACCATATCCAGTTGGGATTTCCATGTAGATTTCTTCTTCAAGATCTCCATTTAAGAAAGTATTTTTTTACATCAAACTGTTGCAAATACCACCCATAATTGGCTGCCAAAGACAACAACACTCTAAATGTATTCATTTTAGCAATTGGAGTAAATGTTTCTTGATAATCCACTCCGTATATCTGAGTATACCCTTTGGCTACTAATCTCGCTTTATATCTCTCCAAAGTCTCATCTGTTTTATATTTTACTGTGTAGACCCACTTGCACCCCACCGTTTTCTTTCCTACAGGTAAATCTACTATCTTCCAAGTTTTATTCTTTTCCAATGCTTCCGTCTCTACATTCATAGCTTCTTTCCATTTTTCATTAGATAATGCTTCAGACAATGTGGTAGGAATGGAAATATTGTTTAAGCTTATCAGGAAACTTCTATGAGATGGTGAGAATCTTTCAAATGTGACAACATGAGAGAGTGAGTAATGGGGATGTTTGATGCATTCTCTTGTTCCTTTTCTAAGAGCAATAGGAAAATCTTGATCTAAGTCACTACTCAAGTGAGGTTCAGGCTCAAGGAGTTTAGGCTCATTTAATATAGAAGAATCAAAAGAAGGATTGAGATTAGAAATTGTTACCTCGGTTTCAGAATTCGGTTTTGATTCTTGGGCCTGCACAAGTTCAGGGATCAAAGGTGCTATTCGCTTTGAATATACTTGACCACTTAATCTTTTGTTATCTTGAACTGGAGTAGACTTAGGATTTGTAATGACTGGGTTAGACACCGACATAAAAGGTACAGAGTTAGACAAAGAAGGAGAACGATGAGATCTTCTTTATCATCTATCACTAAATTCTCCCCCTGAAGATAAAGAGTGGTGAAGTATGATTGACTCTTATGAAAGGTAACATCTGCTGAGATAAAGAATTTTTTTGAAGGTGGATGATAACACTTATACTCTTTTTGGGTAGAGGAATACCCTACAAAGACACACTGAATTGCTTTGGGATCCAACTTTCTCCTATTTTGACTGTGAACATGAACAAAGGACATACAACCGAATATCCTTGGTGTCAAGTGGTTGATAGTTTGGATATTTGGATTTGACTCTGAAAGCATTTCCACTGGACTTTTGTAACCTAGGACTCCAGAAGGTAGACGATTTATGAAATGTATTGCTGTTAAAACAATCTCCCCCCAATAAGATTTAGGCATATTATTTTGGAATAAAAATGTTCGGGTTATATCAAGTAGATGACCATTTTTTCTCTCAATAACTCTATTTTGCTGTGGTGTACTAACACAAGATGATTCATGAATTATCCCTTATTGTTGAAAGTATGGAGTTAAAATTTGATTGAAATAATCTTTAGTATTGTCAGACTTAAACTTTTTGATTTTTACCCCAAATTGATTTTGAACCATGGTATGAAAATTTGGAAAAACAAAACTCATATCAGACTTATTTTTAAGTAGAAAGACCAACACACTCTACTATAATCATCAATGAATGAGGCAAACCAACGTGCTCCAGAAATATTAGGAATAGTAGAGGGTCTTTAAATGTCACTATGGATTAAATAAAAAGGAAATAAGCTTCTTTTATTACTAATTGGAAAAGGGACACGCTTGTGTTTTGCAAATTCACAAACATCACATGGAAAACACTCAATATCTAATCCCTTAAATAGACTAGAAAACAATATTTTAAGAGTTTTAAATGACGGATGTCCAAGTATATGATGATGAAGCCAAATTTTTTCTTTATTTGATGAATAAGACTCAGAAAGAAATGACACAATTGACTTGTCTTTAAAAAAATTTAGATTACTTAGTGTTTCAAGATAGTGTAGCCTGTCCATTTCCTTAGCATGTCCAATCGTCTTCTTCGAAGCTTGGCCTTGAAATATACAATAGGTATAATAAAAAATCACACTACAGGACATGTTTTGAGTAAGTTTTTTTTTTTTTTATAAAGATCAGATTTGTGGATAGTTTTGGTACATGAAGTACATGTTTCAATGTGAGTGATGGACTAATCTTAATATCTCCTATTCCTGCTACAGTGATAAGTGAACTATTGGCAATGACAATTTTCCTAGTACTAGGACAAGGAGAATATGTGTTGAATTTATATGATGAATGTGTAATATGATCAGTTGCTCTTGAGTTTACGATCTATGAGTTAACAAAAGTTTTATCTAAAGCATTAAATCCAATGGAAATAGGAAATTTACCTGAATCTGTCAAAGAACAAATACCTGAGTGAGTCCTTAGCAAGGCTCTCAATTTTTCTATTTCACTCTTGTTGAATTGTCCTTGAGTTATATGTTCATTATTTTGCAGAATAGTCATATGTGGATGCGATGCCACTTCTTTAGTTCTGACAACATTGTTGTTGATTTTGAATGTTTCTGATATGATTGAAAAACACAATTTGAACGGCAATTAGGGTTGAAGCAAGATTCAAGAAAAATGTTAATTAAGGCTAAAAAGAAATATTTTCAACAATGAAGGTTGATTAAAGAATGACAATTAAGGCCGCAACAAGATCCAAAAGGAGTGGCAATTAAGGCCTAACTCAGAAATTTTTTCAGCAATGAAGGCTGATTAAAGAAGGGCAATTAAAACCGCAACAAGATCCAAGAGAAATGGCAAATAAAGCCAAAGAGAAACCCAAATAATTGGGCCTAATTTGGTGTGATTCCGGCATTCTCACTATTTCGCCATAAACAGCATTGTATATATGAACAGTGATCCGTACTTAAACAATACCTCCGTGAACAAGTTTCAACCACTTTAGCCAAACCAAAGCTTTGATATCATGTTGAAAAGAAAAATATTGAGAGGAGAATGTTGAGAAGAAAAATATTCAGAGAAGAATGGGTTTTTCATAAAATATTTGGATACATTGGTCAAGTGAGACCTTTTTATTTATAGTGAAATGCATGTATAATGAATAGTTAAGATTAATTCTTTATAGTGTGATATACGTGCACAAAAAAAGATGAGTTAGACACTCTTAAAGAGAAATAGACAAAAAACATTTAGGACACGTACACTAAAATAAATTTTTGAACAGTGAAATCGGCCCGCCATAATTTTCGGTTCGAGCCAATTCTATTTTTCCTGATTTCTTAATCAGGACTAAACATGTTTGAATCTGCCGATTTCAAACCATTAGATACCACTATCCTCGTCTTGTATTAGTTCAAGGAATTTTTAAAAATGTTTGGGTTTGATAAACCTACATGATGTCTTGGCTGAATGCAACTTTAATAAAACACACAAAACCCTGTGTATAAAAGTTCCTGGTTATTCTTCGATTACGGTATCGACAAAGTCCGCATGGGGTTAGGGATGACAAAAATACCCGGGTAAAATAAAATGGGCTTGGGCTTCAATTTTCAAGCCCATATTGTTCCATGCCTGAATCCTAATATGATTATGGATACCCAAATGTGATCCAGCCCGTATTGAAAAAAAACAAAAATATTATAAAAATATTTAATTAATTATTTTTTTTGTTTATTTATATTGTTTTAAATTTATTTTTAAGTGGTGTAATTATTGAAGAAAAGATTTTTACGGGAGAAGAATTAATAAACGATGAAGACTTGGAGCCGCAACAATTAGACTAGTTGAATGTTCAATTTATGATTTGAACTCTTTAGTTTTTATTAAACTTTGTAGTATTTGTATGTTTTGAATTGTTTATATTAAATATTTGGACTTTTAATATGTATTTAAACTTGTGTAGTTATATTGTATGTTAAGAATTTTATATAAGTAATGTTTTTAATTTTTAAAATTTTTAATGTGTTTTAATAATATTTGTTAACTTTAAATAGATTGTAAAAATTTTAAAATTTGATATGTTTAGAAAGATTTTGTTTTATATTTTTAAAAAAAATTAAAAAGAAATTGAAAAAAGATCCAGGCCTGTCAAAAGCTGGGCCTGGCCCAGGTCTTATTTGGACTGGGCTTTTGCGGGCTTGGACTTTATGTCTTCATTGCGGGCCGGTCCTGGGCTTGGACTTTATATCTTCATTGCGGGCCGGTCCTGGGCTTTGTCAAGCCCGGCCCGGACCGGCTCAATTGCCACTTCTACATGGGGGTTCAGCTCGAACCGGATCGAATCGGATGACACATTGGTCTGCTTTCCATTAAAAATAACCCAATTGAGCGGAGCAACAGAGTTTTAGGTTTATTTTGGAGGGTTTTTGGTTAATATGCTTTTTTTTCTTCTTCTTCTTTACTAGCCGCCCTTTTGTTTTATTTTTCTTTTTAATTACAGAAAACTTTCTCCGTCTCTCTCTATCCAGGTGTGTATTCAAATGTATTTCTTTTATAATCAAATATATATATATATATATATATTTTTTTTTTGCATTCTTAGTTGAAAACTGAAGTGATTTAGAACTGTAGTAGGTATGAGATAATGACATCCTTGTTTAAAGCTCCATCCAACGGCAGTTTTGAACTACAGAAGTTGGAATTCTTCACTGGAAGCAGAATCAGAGGACAGTGTAATACTAATAACAGTGTGTCTTTCTCATAACCAAGATCTTTGGTTCCAAATGTTCTGTCGATGTCAACATCAGCCTCAACAATTGAGCATTTGGAAACACCCATTTCCAAGAACATCCAAATTCCAATCATGGAACCTTCACCTGAAATTGTTTCCCCTCTATTTTTTACCTCATGTTTTTTATCCTTTTATTTTAAACTTATTTTAAGTTTCTGCTGAGTATGCGGTCAATATTCTTAACATTTCCAAGTTCAAACATACAATTAAATGATAAAAGAATGTTATTAGAATCATGGATTTGATGTTGATTGGACTTGCATTAATTAACCAAGATTTTGTTATGGAGTTTATTGCCCAGGAGTTGGGCTAACTTGCTATTCAAAAATTGGTTAAGTTAGTTACTACTTTTGTGCACTTGCAGAAGGACGATAATGAAGTTTATTTTTGGTCTTATTTTAAACTTACTATGATGAGAAATATTGTAAATATGCTTCAAAAATCTCCATTTCATTTTTTTTTTTCTGGTGATTTCTTCTTATTAACTTGCTTAATTGATTCAGAACATGGAAGTAAGGATTCACTCAATTTCCTTTTCCTGGATCACAGAATCACAATACTTCTACATGTAGATTTCTGTCAATCAGAAGCAAATGAAAGGCTTTCATTAAAATTCTCGTAGAATTGAGAATGAAGTTTTCATTCTTGTAGATGTATTTACGATTTACCTCATGCTTTGGAATTTGCTTTCTTCATTACAGGTTAATAGTTGTACAGGAAAAATGGGGATGGCAGTTATGAAGGCGGCAGATTCAGCAGGACTTGAACTGGTTCCAGTATCATTTGGCACAGAGCAGGAATCTAGACAAACATTGGAAGTTGTGGCAAAGAGATTTGTGTGCATGCTCCTTCTGACAGAGAAAGTATCCTAGCATCTGTCCTTGATAAATATCCAAACATGATCGTTGTGGACTATACCACACCTGCTGCAGTGAATGGTAACCAATCATAGTACATGTCATTTGAATTAGGAAAAGAAATCTGAAATTTGAAACTTATGCAAAGAAAGACTGGATTTAGTAATTTTATTTTGACAAATTGAGTAGTTATTGGATTCTATTCAAGCTGTTTCAAGTCACTGTCCCGAGTTTCTTTTCTTAAGGTTCAAGTTTTACTCAAATGCTTTCTTTTAACTTTTGTATTGGACCTTTATGAGGAAATATTTTATGTACAATTCAGCCTTCATTCAATTATTTATATGTGGGTTTCTGCCTATTATTTATTTTATTTTAAATTTTTATTACTTGCGTTTGTTTGAAAATGTAGATAACTCGGATTTATATTGCAAAGTTGGAGTACCCTTTGTTATTGGAACTACCGGTGGAGACAGGGACAGATTGTATAAGACAGTAGAAAACTCAAATGTTTATGCTGTGATATCACCCCAAATGGGAAAACAAGTAATAAATTCTGCAACTGTAATCTAATGTAAAAGCTATAACGCTTTTAGGTATTACATATCCTAATAGTATGTTCATTTGGTAGGTTGTGGCATTCCTTGCAGCCATGGAAATAATGGCCGACCAATTTCCTGGAGCCTTCTTTGGGTATTCTCTCCAGGTACTTCTTCTGTCTCTTAATCTCTTCATACAGTTTATATCCATGCAATAATGGTAGTGATCAATGTATTTTTGTTTTTAGGTTTTGGAGTCACATCAAGCTGGTAAATTAGACACATCTGGAACTGCCAAGGCTGTTATTTCATGCTTTGAGAAATTGGGGGTGTCTTTTGATATGGATCAGGTGTGTTCAAGGACATTTTAGGTCATAAAACTCGTCAATATTATTGTACGGCAAATGAGATTTGTAGATATTTGTGACTCTTCTGTTTGTAATTTTGAAGCTTTACTGTTTTATCGCTTATAACTCGTATATATTGTAATAATGTGAATATAAAATGGACATATAGTGATAAAAACAAAATGTTGCATAAGTTTATGTATATGCCCTGGTTATGTTCTCATGACGATGGATATTTTCTTTATCCTCTCTGTTAGCTTTGGAATCATTTATGGCTCTGACTTTTTTGTCAGATACAAATGATCCGGGATCCCAAACAACAACATGATATGGTGGGAGTTCCAGAGGAGCATTTATCTGGTCATGCATTCCATATGTATCACCTTACATCACTTGATCAAATGTAATCGCAAACATCCTGATTTCTTTGCCTCTTTTTTTCGTCTTGTATATTTTGTTTTTCTCCCATCTCAACTTTTCAGCATTAGATAACTTGTTTCCTTTTCCTTTTCTTCTTGGCAGAGTTTCTTTTGAGTTTCAGCATAATGTTTGCGGTAGGTCCATATACGCTGGGGGCACTGTTGATGCTGCGATCTTCCTCTCCAAGAAGGTGCCGTTACTCCCTTTCATATCCCACTTTTTACACTACACGCTTGATTTCACTATCCTGTCTTATCATTCAATGATACAATGAATTCTTAGTTATACGATAGTGAAATTTCTGATGATTGATCATTGTTTTCCTTTGGGACAAGGAATCTCAAGTTGGCTTTCATGAATAACCTGTTACACGGATGCCTTATTACTGATTATGTTCATGTAAAAACAGTTTCAGTCGAAGCCGGAGAAGTGTATCTACAATATGATAGATGTCCTGTGGGAGGGAAACATGCGATGAAATTTTTGTTTTCCGATTCTTAGTGTTGTTTGTATTAGTACATATTTAGCATAAGATTGTTAAAGATTATGACGAAAAATATATGCCAAGGTAATTTTGGATTGGTATTTTCAGCCTTACACAGCGTTTTGTATTCTGGTCTCTGCTTACTGCTAATTCATGAAAACTTGCCTGGCTAGGTGATGCTTGTTTCTCTCTGAATGTTATACGTATGTATGTACTGTTGTATGAGTAAATTATGTTTTTTTTGGTTACTTGCATTATAAATTGATATTAATAGCTGAAATAAAGAAAATATTTCCGAAAGTTCGGATGGATATTTCCGAAAAGAAATAAGGAGAACTTGTTTGGTGAATTCATGCTAGTTTGGAATTTCAGTTGACTAATGTAATAGAATGCAAAGGGAGTTGACTATTCAATTTTGCTTAAAGTGAGCATATTCTGTAAATCAATATGTGCAGCAACGGGTGGCTAACTTGTTTATACTTTGTAGTGTCTTTCTTTTTCCTTCGTGGATGAATAACTTTTCTCTCTGGTATTCTGTTATTATTTTGCCTGCCAATTTGCTTATGTTCGAATACAAACAGAGGAAAATTTAAGGAAGGATTGGCTTTCTTCATTGATTTTATCAAAGCAAGTAAATTCTGCTCTTTACTCTTTGGCATTTGTCCCTGCTCTCAATATAACTGCATGAAAGGAGTGTTTGTGAGCCAATGTCATAGTTTTGCCTTAGGAATCGTGAACAACTTTTAGGTTATCAAATCATGATGTACAACAATGGTGCTCTTCTATAGGATATCTGGATGGGCAAAAAACCTTAGAGCAATGATCAACTCATTGCTATTTACATAAAGGCTTATCATTGAAGCCGAATTAAGAGAACTTGTGCTGCTGATTTCCTGGGCAGAAGCAGCAGAGTGGTTCGGAAAAGTTGTCCCAGCACTGGCGAATCTTCTCCTAAAGTTTCCATTTCTGTAGGAAAGTCACCATCGAAGTGCAGATTATTTTCTTGGAAAAGATGGCATCAAAACTGGTCTCTGCTTATTGGGTCCACAAGAAGCAGGCATGTTGTTCCTTAGCCAGGTATCTGCGTGTTTGGTTTATCAATTCTTAGGCACTGCACGCTGTTTTGTTTGTTAGGATTTCTTAAATTCTTTATTCACCAATTTTCCTGAAACTAATATTAGATGAGGAACAGTGACCTAACATGATGGTGTAGAATGACTATGGTGAGGAGAAAAGTGAATCTAATATGATTTGCTCATTTTGATTGAGAATTTTTTATTATGTATTGTTGATATCATCTGAGCGGGTTGAACTGAAACTTATTTTCTTATAAGATATTAGTATATCAGAGAAGAATCTGAAATCTGTATAATGTTTCATCTAATTCTTAACAGTTGATTTGGGTTGTATGATTGGTGTGGAAGGAGTAATATCTCTAAAAAATCTGAATGATTACGCACCATTAATCACATATACCATTATTGGCTGGTTTTCATTGTCCTTTTTCACTCATTCATTATTAATTCTTTCTTCAATTACAAATTTTTTACTTTTTGTCAAATGTAATATAATCTCTGATAGTGTAAATGTTGCTTTTCAGGAATTGATTGGTGCTCTTCTTGCATGTGCTTTCTGTTGTTCGTTCCCAGTCACTAGTAGAGGTGCAAACCGTCTTCCGACTATCAACTTTGATGAATTGTTTGCTTATGTGACCTTTTAAGCTTTCTTTTGTGGACCATGTGGACCCTTTTATGCGTCCATATTTTAAGTATCATAATGAGTTATGAATATTGCAATATGATTCATGTTTCTACTAGTTGATCTTTGCATTGTCCTATAATAGAACTTCTTGTCCCAGGAACCAAAGCTTGAAAGTTATTACTATTGTGGTAATATCATCATTACGAGTCGTGGGTGGAAAATAAATAAATAGGAAGACTCTTCATATGGGTAAAGAAATTCTTCTATCCTGCTTAATAAACAAATTGGCAAGTTTGGTTTTCGGTGTTTGATTGAGAGAGAGATAACTCTTTTTGTCTCTGTAGATATATGCACTTCTCCCCGTGGGACTGAGTAACCTGTAGCTTTTAGTGGATTGAACTTGTGTTGGTGCTTCTTTCAATTCTTACAGTGGGACTGCTGGTAAGAATTGAAAATAAAAAGAAAATATAATTTGGCTTTATTCTGCTAGATATGATGTAAAATGAATGTTTTGTTGAGTGCAAATCTTGTGTAGGAAACATGGTACTGTAAGAAAGCAGTGTTTTAAGAGAAATCTTGAAGCAACAATATCTTGTGTTCTTGTCAAAAGGAAGTATGTATGTCTCAATTTGTTATGGTAGAGGCTTGGATGCTTCTGGATTTATGGTGGAAATCTGAATACTGCATGCACAACATGTTCCTTAAAGATTCAAGAACTTTCTTTATTTTCTCCTGAACCCAGTACATTAATCATGTCAAAATTGCATTTCTTCAGGAGTCTTTATGAAAGTTGCAGTGAAAAGCTGGAAAATAAATTAAAGTGCATTCGGCATTATTTTAAGTGGATACGCTCATGCATACCTCTTGGTTTTGTCTCTTTTGAGTGGAAAGTTCTTCCTCTGGACCATCGTCATTTGTTCATGTCTTATCCTGAAGCGAACTTTTGGAGCAAATCTGTCGTGCCTCTTTGCCCTTTTGAGGTAATTGAATTAAAATTTAAGTACTTCTATTTGGAATGGTGAATTTTAATTTATTTAATGTCATAATTCTAAACACTATAGGTTCACAATTTTGGCTACATAGAAGATCGATCTGTCGATGCTCTTGAAGTGGATTTTGTTAACATATTAGAGGCGGCTATCACGGGACGCAGCTTTTTGCTTGTCACCGTGCAGCACTTAGTTAGGTTTTATGTACAGCGCTAACTAAGTAAGCTTTAGATTTTGTGCGGAAGTTTGATGTGCTAGCGTTAAAAGACTTGGAGGTTATGCTTAGCAACTCAAAGAGAGAGAAAACACAAGAGAGAGCTTTGTAGGAAGAAGATTTTATAACTTCACAAAGAGTTACAAGATTGTAGAATGAGAGAATGGTAGGATGATTTTGCCAAATGAGGCCACCTCCTTTTTATAGGATTTCTATGCCACCAAATGTGTAGCCATAATGCTATGTCTAGAAAAATCTATAAGATATTTACAAAGAATACTCTATAATCCTAAACATGCTTGTATATTCTAGAATACTTTAGGGTTTACTAATTGGCCTAGAGTTATCTTCAATATTCTAGAATTTTCCGAAATGTACTAGAATTGTTCGAAACACACTAGAGGTTCTAGAAGGTTCTGAGGGCATCTAGATGGTTCCGGAACGTTTTAGAAGGTTATGAAATGCCTTAGAAGATTTTGGAACTCTTGAGAAGTGTCTTCTCCTTTTTGGATGCCCGTGCTTTGCGACGAGAAATTATACCTCTTAGAAGCGGTTCGTGACACGGCGCTCTTAATTGGGGTTGTGTGCTGGTAAAATTTTCATTAAAAAATAATGCTATACTTTACACCGTTAATGTATTTTATTTTTCTTTCTTATATAAATAAAAGTAAGACTATAAATTTCCTTTGTGATCTACACTTAAAGGAATTTTTCATCTCCTATATATAAATTTAATATTCCTTTTATATTTTCCTTCGACATGTATGCCTTCTCATTCAAATTGTTTTCCTGTAATATTTACCTTATCACTTATCATGTGGAGCATAATCTTCTTGAAATCTCACTCAACATTTAGTTGCCGGTTCCTTAATATACTTGTTGTCATTTCGATTTTATGTAGGAAGAAATCTGTTTCATGTTTAATCCAGAACTAATTGCTGGTATGCTTTTGTTGCCTTCCATGGCCGAGAACGAGGTTATGGAGAAGTCTGAAAGATTCTCAGATTATAAAGGGTAAGTCTCAGCTAGTAAGGATTCCAAGACTTGAGTCAATGTAGACATAGAATCAGGATAGGTTTCTTTAAATTCCGCTTCACAGAATGGATATGTTTTTTCAATTTTTGTTTGTCAGAGATTATCATTACTTCAATGGGTTTCTTCCAACAGGAAGACAAATAAGGCATTATGTGGGTTTATTGATCAATCTAAATATTGCAAAAGTTGGGCACATCATATGGAACTGTAGGCTGCCCGCACCACGAGTAAGTAAAAGTATTTAAATTGTTTCCAATACCTTTCATAACTGTTTTTTCTTTTTCTCATAATTCATTGTTTCTAATTTGATATTATTTTGTAACACTGTGTTGCAGTTGATGCTAATGCTGAACATGACTTGGTTTCTGCTCTACAAGTTTCTGTCTTTCTAGATGCTGTAGTTGTGTATGAGAAATGATGTATAGTTGATATACTTAATTCATTGCTATTCAAAACAATATATATGTACTTAATTCATTGCTGTTTTGTATTAAGTTGTGTAGTGCGATTTTATTTTTCATAAATCCCAATTAAATCCTCTTTGTATGCTTCAATATTAAAATGTATTTAATGAGTGAGACTGAGGGCAGGGTATTTTTACCTCGCCATAATTTAAAATGTATCATTCTCTGTTTATTTGGTCATCACCGGTACAGAAGAACAAAATAGACACAAATTCACTAAACTAATACTCTCATCATGGGTGGGTTTGATAAAAGAAAACACAATAATCAACAGAAAAATATAATAGATACAAATTCACTAAATTAATACTCCCATGGGTGGGTTTGATAAAAGAAAACACAATAATCAACACAAAATATATTAATTGCCACATCAAACAACAATTTCCTTGACATAATTAATTAATATGTTAAATGATAATTTTCAATTTTTTTTTAAATGAAATAAAATATTTCTAACTGTAATAAGAATGAAATTAAAATTTGAATATGTTTTAAGCATATAAATATGAACAATATGTTTCTTTTTCATTCCTAATATAAACATTTAAAAAATTATCCAAGTACTTGATATTGGGTTAATGAACAGAAAAATATAATAATAATTACCTCAACAAACAACAATTTTCAGCTTCACAGTACATAATATCTGATACGTGAAAATGAAAATAAGTTAATTAGTTGTTTATTTATAAAATAAAATGCAGAATCATTAAATAAATAAATAAAAAAATCTACATACATACCTTTTTCTTCTTCTAATACATATCATTCTTCCTCGTAGATTGAATATCCATCTATCTTAATGCATGGGATGTGAGATATCTTGGACCACTCTTTTCCTTTATCCCTTTTGCACTTTTTTTTAGCAATGGACAATTGTCAATTTCTAACAACTAAAGTGAGGATGGAAGACCCGACTCTGGAAAGGATTTGAGCTTTTGGACAATCTATGATCCACAGCGATTCAAGAGAGGTGTGGCTTTGAAAAACCGTTGAAGATAGGTATTTCAATTTTGGGAATCTCGATATTGTTAAATGAATTAGAGAGGTGGGCAACATCATTTCCATCTCCTCGTCTGGAAAGGACTCTGCCTCATTATAATCACAATCACAAAGGTAGAGGGCATCAAGAGAGGTAAGCCTGTGAAACCCCCACTGTATCAGTGCCTTGTAGATTTTGTGATCTTCAATGTTAAGCGATGTGAGACTGGTTGGGAAACCTTCTTCTGGAAATGATACAACATTTGCATATCGATCTATTATTAAATATCGAAGAGAGTTGAGATTGTGCATGTCGTCAGGAAGAGCTTTAAGATTCTCACAATACCCGATTGAAAAGTATGAAGTGGAGCTGGGAAGCCCTCTATCTGGAAAGCAAACAAGACTTGGACAACCCCAAACATAAGTTTCCTGTAAACAGTGAAGATTATGCATGCCGTCAGGTAATGACTCAAACTTTGAACAATTATATATGCAGAGGGATTCAAGCGCCTCAAGTAATTGAATTCCTGACGATAAAGTGGTGAGCTTAGGGAAATCACGAATCTCAAGATGTTTCAGTGTCAGCAACGAAGAAAAAGAAGAAGAGGCATCCTTTAGTTCATCATCCACCAAACGCTGCAGGTTCTGGCAATCAACTATCTCAAGCCATTTAAAAGAAGAAGGTAGCTTCCCTTGTAATGAATGTTAGAGAATTGCAACCGCTAAGACACAACCCTTCCAGTTGTGAATTGTTGCGCATCATTTCCTCCGGTAAAGGATTTTGAAACGTCGTTATTTCCAATCAAAAGAGACCGCAAATTATTTGGTAGAAAATTTATCTCTGGAAATGAAACAAGGCTTCGCAATTTTCTTCTATTGAGACCTCTTTAGGGTAGGTCAGCAAATGTATCCCTTGCACTTGCTTCCCAAATATAAAACTCCAGTCCTGCCTCTTCTTAGAGTCTCCAGTCGCCAAAGTATCTACTATCCGAAATCCTTGCTTCAAACATTTTCCATACTCTAACAAATTTGAAATAGTCAAACTTTAACAACTCAGTTGTACCATTGTATAACATCCCATTACATCCGTATACGTTTAGTACACTATTTGAAATTCACACTAATGGAATGTGTTGGTCTAGTTGGCAACACCATGAGGGGGTGAATTAAGTTATTTAAAAATTTAAAGATTAAGATGTATATAATACAATGAGTTGAATGAAATAATAGATAGATAAAGTAAACACTAAATTTATAGTAGTTCGGCAATGTCTGCCTATGTTCACTTTCTCAGCTATGGCTCACCACCGAAATTCTACTATCTCCTTGTTTTTACGGATAAAGTAAAATTCAATATAACTCTTTCTGAGGTGAAGAGCAACCTTATACTTGCTTTTTCCCAGATGAAGAGAAACCCACTACAATCTTCGTTAGATTCAGGTAAAGATAAACCTAATACACTTTAGAATATTAATTCTGTTTTAACAACTCTCACAATAGAGCATATGTATCAATATGCTCGAATAAATAAATTTTCTCTCATAAGAAAGAATGAAAACTTGTTATAGTAGAGAGAGAAAGAAAAATACTATCCACATTGAGAATGTTTTTGAGAATATTCAACAATTTTCGCAATGAGCTCTGTTTTTCTTCTTTGTCTTTTTAAGTCTTCTATTTATATTCATTTTTTTTGAAGACCTTGATGTCCAATGGCTTGATTAGGTGCATTTAATGTCTACCATAAATGTTGTAGAAGTAACTATTGAGCTTTAAATCAACATGAAGTATCGATCCCTTTTTGGCAGTGGATCGATCTGTTTGTGCAAAAATAAAATCTAAGTTAGACTTCAATCCTGAGTATCGATCCATTCTCCTTTACGTATTGATCTTGTTCACTTCGTAAATAATTTTCAACTCTTTGGAATTGCCATGTATCGATCTCTTCAGTCTGGGTGTCGATCTGGTCTACTTTGTAAATATTTTGCAACTCTCTGAAATTACCATGTATCGATCTCCTTGGCTCAAGTATCGATCTGATTTGTTTTGTGAATATTTTGCAACTCTCTGGAATTGTCAAGTATTGATCTAATCTGCTTTATAAATATTTTACAACTATCTGAAATTGCCATGTATCAATCTCTTGAACTCTGAGTGTTGATTTTCTCTGAACGTATCGATATACTTTGATTGAGTATCGATTCATTTGACTTGGTGATTTCATCTGAAGCTTTTGCCTTTGTGGATATTGATATCTTCACTTCCTTGTATCGACCTTCTTAAAGTGTATCGATTTGTTTATCAAGGGTATTGATCTGTTCACTAAATATATCAATCCTTTGTCTTCAAGTGTCGATCATGTTAAACTTTAAAGGTACTTTCACAGAATTTTGTTAAGGCTTATCACAAGCACATTCACACACAATTTAATTGATTCTCAACATGTCTAAATCCATTTTATCATCAAGAGTTAACTTGACATAATAATAAACTCAGTTATCATCGAAAACACACAATTACGTTTTAGGATATTATCAATTTGATATTTAATTTATTATTATGATACCATCAATCTCCCTCTTTTTTATGATGAAAAAAACAAAGTGTATCTTAAGGGTTTTAGTCAATTAAAGTTGTCTATCTTCCCCTTAAGAATAACTAAGACATTATGAATTTCTTCTTTGCTTTAAATGTCAAAATTTTGTCATTTCTCCCATTTTTTTGATATGTTTTAAAAAAATCATTTTTCTCCCCGTTATTCTTTTACTTCTCCCCCTGTTTGTTATGATTTCACTTTAGATTTCAATTCAAAAATTTAAGATCCAAGTTATTTTTCCCCCTTTTTGTCAGCAATCAAAGAAGGAAATTTAAACAATACAAATATCCAAACACAAAGGAAGTCATAGAAATTTCATTAAGCAACATGTCATCAATATAATGTAAGTTCGAAAATCACAAAACAATGATATTTCACAAAGCCAAACACTACAAACAACCTAGGATAACGTTATCTAAACTATCGCTATCAACATCTAATTCGACAAGATGAGATGAGCTTGGTTTTGAGGCATGTGGAGGAGGAGGAAGCTGTAAGTCCGCGATGTTGTGGTGCAGGCATGGAGGCTTTGGCTAGACTTTGCATAAAACGCTTAGTTTTGCTCCGAAACATGAGTCCAAACTTGCAGAGCTGAGTGATGCCCTGATCAGTCCATACAAGTCGCTCATCAATCTTGTGCATTGTAGTGGTGACCATAGTTTCAATGTCGATGATCCTTTCATTGATGGTGGTCAAGGCGGCGTTTACCCGTAGGTCAATGCGCCGCATATTGGCCTGTATGTCCTTTAAGATAGTGATTGGTGCTGAGTGAGGTGGTGATTGAGATGGTAGTGCTGTCGGGGTTGAGAGCGAAATCGAAGCTGCGACCTCAGGCACTTCTAGTGAAGCCGGTAAGTCGTCTGTTGGTGTGTGTTGCTCTGCCGTTTCCATAGGCTCTTCTTGGCTCCTGTTAGGTGCCAAATGCCGATACCGAGCTTGAAGTACCTATTCACCACTCGTCGTCAGCTCGTAGTGCATATGGTGGAGAGTGGTTTCCGATAGCATCACGACCGCTGAAGGCTCAATTGTGTCAGTCTCTGTAAATATCCATAAGGGACTTTTATGGATTATGGCTGAGATAACGTAGCCATAATGTAGGTGGCTAGCTCTCGACATAGTTGTCCTCACCATGGCGTTCAAAATCCATCCAACTAGGTCAGGCTTTATGCATTCTATGATGCATTTAATCTACCACATGTCCTCATACGTCATTTCCGAGTATCAGTCGAAGCGACCGTTAAGGTTGTACGAACAATTAAGTGCAGTATCCTCTCGTGAAGGCCAAGGCGAATAGGCTTGTTGTCAATCTTTGTAAGGTTTGGTTTCTTGAACAATACCTTACAGGCTTCGAGAGGCTGAAAAGCGCTTACTGGGTACGAGATGCCACCCTCTGACACATGAGTTATTTGCAAGAGTATACTGGCATTGAATTGGAATGAATGTCTACAAACCGAGCTGCTGAATTCGGTCATCCTCATCTTCTCTGACTGAGGTTCCTTGGTGTCCAGATTTGAGTATAACGTTTTGACAAAGTTATCAAAACATTTACCCCTTTGACTGAGGTAATGAATCCACCCAAATTCCTTAAAAGTTCTGATATTTAAGAAATTAATAGAGAGTAGAAATTGAAAGTCCAGTACCCTTTCAGGAATCACCTTTCAGTTGAGATAAAGGGTGAGGTAACGTTCCTCAGCTTCTAAGTTGGGAAAGGTAGGATTTGATGAGGAAGCTTCGTACATTATTGGTCTTTTGCGTTAAGCAACTTCCAGATTTTTAGTCCTAGGCATTTTTGAAGTGGATCGAATGATTTAAGAGCTTTGAAAGAAATGCTAGGGTTTTAGGAAGAAAGAGTTTAGAGTTTTAAGTGAGAGAAGAAAGATTCAGATTTTGCCCATTTTTAGAAGAAAAAACGCTTAAAGATTTCGATACTTTTAATTAAAGTATCGACTTGTTCTTAGATTTGAGAAAAGGTATCAATTTTTGTTAAAGAAATATTGATACTTTTGCCTTTAAATGTATGAGTATCGATACTTTTAATAAATGTATCAATACACACTTGTTGGAAGATGAACAGATATCGATATTCGAGCATGTCCTTTAATGCGCATTTAATTTTGTGGGCTAATCATTGGTCTTTTGAATTTCTCTAGGTACACGTGGTCATCTTATTAATTAAAACCAAAGTGTTGATCGAAATGGGAGATGTATCGATACATACTGGGAATAGATTCCAGTATCGATACATACTGGGAATAGATTTCACTATCGATACATACTGGGAATAGATTTTAGTATCGATATATTTATGGGTTGTGTCGATTATAGGTCAGAATTCATTAGAATATCAATACATTCATAAGAGCATATCGATTCATTAGCAAGATATCGATACTTTGTGGTCAAAGTATTGATCCGAATCCTTCCAGAAACAATTTTCAATCTATTTTCTTACACAAACAGGTTCAAACAATATTCAATCAATTTCCATCACTCTTAATTCATTTCTAATTGCACAGAAACGATTCATGTCAAGTGGCTTAGTGAATATGTCAGCTAATTGAAGATTTATGTTTACATATTTTAAGCATATGTCTCATTTATTAACATAATCTCTAATGAAGTGGTGACGGATTTCTATACGCTTAGTTTTTGAGTGATGCACATGATTTTTATGCAAGTTTATGACACTTATGTTATCATATAAAATGAGAATTTGACTGATTTCTAATCCATAGTCTAACAATTAATGTTTAATCCATAAAAGTTGAGCACAACAACTATCTACTGAAATATACTTTGCTTCAGTAGTTGATAATGCAACTATACTTTGTTTCTTACTAAACTAAGATACTAGTGCATTTTCTAGAAAATAACATATACCACTTGTGCTTTTTCTATTCATTTTGCATCCTCTATAATGGGCATATGAATATCATTTCAAACTAAACACACAATCCTTTAGATAAAACAATCCTAAGTTAGGTGTAACTCTTAAGTATCTAAAGATTCATTTTACCGCTACAAGGTGTGATTCCTTGGGATCAGATTGAAACCTAACACATACACACACTCCATAGAAAATTTCGGTTCTAGAGGCGGTCAAGTAAAGTAATGAACCTATCATACCTCTATACAATTTTTGGTCTACATTCTTTTCTATTTTATCTTTATCTAAAGAAGTAGAAGTGCTCGTAGGAGTTTAAATGGGCTTACCCTCGATCATATCAAATTTATTTAAAAGCTCTTTGATGTATTTTGATTGAGAGATATAAATTCCATCATTTGCTTGTTTAATTTGAAGTCCCAAAAAGAAATTTAACTCTTCCATCATACTTATTTCAAATTCACCTTTCATAAGATTTGAAAAATCAATACATAAGGACTTATTTGTGTTTCCAAAGATGATATCATCAACATAAATTTGAACTAATAAAATATCATCATCTTTGGTTATGTTTTAATAAAAATTCATTAAATCTTTCATACCAAGCTCTAAGTGCTTGCTTTAGACCATAAAATGCCTTAGTGAGTTTGTAAACATGATTTGAAAATTTATAGTTCTCAAAACTGAGAGGTTGTTCTACATAAACTTCTTCATTTATAAAGCCATTTAAAAATGCACTTTTGACATCCATTTGATAGAGTTTGAAATTCTTGTAACATGCAAATACTAAGAGCACTCTAATGGCTTCTAATTTAGCTACGGGTGCATAAGTCTCATCATAGTTTATTCTTTCTTCTTGACTATACTCTTGTGCTACTAGTCTAGCATTGTTTCTAGAGATGTTCCCATTTTCATCGAGTTTGTTCCTAAACACCCATTTAGTACCAATAATTGGATACACATTAGGTCTAGGTACTAAAGTCTATCTTCATTCTTTTGGAATTGATTTAACTCTTCTTGCATGACTATTAGCCAATTTTAATCTTCTAGAGCTTTTTCAATTCGTTTTGGTTCAATTTGAGAGATGAAAGCTAAGTTTTGAATTTATTTTATATTTTCATTCATCTCTCTTGCCCTTCTTCTAGTCTTGACCCCTTGTGAGTGATTTCCTATTATTAACTCTTTTGGATGGTTAGATGCATATCTCCATGCTTTGGGAAGTTCTTTAGTGACTCCCTCTCCTTCTAAAATTTCATTTTCTTTTTTTAAAGATGTATCATTTAAGTTCAAGATTTCAAAGTTTTCAATAACTTCTAATTCTTTTTCTTTTTCTTTGACAATTAATTTAGCTAATTCGGGATCAAATTCATCAAATGTTACATACACACTTTCTTCTACGACTTTAGTTCCCATATTGAAAACTCTATAGGCTTTGCTTTTGGATGAGTATCTTAGAAATATTCTAATATCAGATTTTGGTTCAACATTTCCTATATTGTCTTTAGTATTAAGAATATAACAATTGCATCCAAATACTCTAAAGTACTTCATATTGGATTTTCTTTGAAAGATTAACTCATATATAATTTTGTTTAATATTTTTCGAATTAGAACCCTATTTGTTACATCATATGCGGTGTTTATAGCCTCAGCCTAAAAGTATTCAGGTATATTATATTCACTTAGCATTGTTTTCCCAATTTCTTGTAAGATTTTATTCTTTTTTTCGGCAAATCTGTTTTGTTGTGGGGTTCTAGATGCGAAAAAATTGTGAGAATTTATATTCTCATCACAGAGATTTTCAAAGTCTTTGTTCACGAACTCATCATCTTGATCACTCATAATTTTCACAATTTTGTAACCTATTTCATTTTGAATATTCTTTAAGAATTTTTCAAATGTCTCAAATGTATTACTCTTACTATCTAAAAAGAATACCCAAGTAAATCTAGAGTAATCATCAACTATTACATATGCATAAAGTTTTCCTCCTAAGGAAGCAACTCTATTTGGTTCAAAAAGATTCATATGTAAAAGTTCCAATGATCTTGTTGTGGAAACTAAGTTTTTGGATTTAAATAATATTTTAACTTGTTTTCCTAGTTGGCAATGACCACATATTTTGTCTTTTGTGAAGTTTAGATTAGGAAGGTCTCCTAACAGGCCTTATTTAGCTAGTTTTCACAAAAGATCCATACTACAATGTCCTAATCTTCTATGCCACTTTCAAGAATTATCATATAGAACTTGCAAACAAATATCATTCACTTTATCTAAGTTTTCTAGTTCTATGATATACACATCATTGTTTATAGGTGCATAGAATAATTTATTTATACGCACATCTAACACTTCACAACCATATTTAAGAAATACAATTTTATATCCATAGTCACACAATTGACTAATAATAAGCAAGTTATATTTCAAACCTTTAACATATAAAATATCTTTAATTAATATTGAGTTAATACCAATGGTTTTAATACCTTTCACCTTGCCTCAGCTATTGTCTCCAAAAATTACATCTTTTCGTTCCTCTTTCTTTAGATGGAGAAATAACCATTTGTTTTCCGTCATATGTCTTAAGTAACCGCTATTTAGAAACCACTTTTTATTGTACTTGTTGCTCTTCACATGAGGTACTTACACAATAGAAAAGTTTATTTTGGTACCCAAGTAACTTTGGGTTCATAAACATTAGTTCTACCCTTAAAAGTTTTGATCATTTTAGCATGCATGATTTCTTTAAGTTTTGTACTCTTAGGTACCCACATCATCTTTGATTCATTGTATGCATTTTTCTTATATCGACATGTGTTAATGTAATGCCCTTTCTTATTGCAATAATGATATGTAATAGATGAAGTTATTTGTTGAGTGGATTTCACAAAATAGTTTGCATAGACTTTTTGTTTAGTTCCTTGTTTGTAGTTAAGTCCGGCTTTATCAAATACTGATCTTTGGCTACATAAAAGTTTATCTAAGGACTCTTTCCCTTGTGTAAATTTTGCTAACACTCCTTTAAGGGAAACTATTTCATCCTTCCAGATTTTGTTCTCATCTTTTAATGCATCAAACTCTTTAGACATGCTAGATTCATTTTTAACTTCAAGTTCTTTAATTCTTAATTTTAATGAATCATTTTCCTTTAGCATTATGAAATTCTTTTTCTTTACTTCTTTATGTTTTGCATACAACTCATGAAAATCATCCCTAAGTTCTTCATACATTGCACCCAAATCATCATCTAATAAATTATCACTATCACTACTTGACCATGTATCATAATATAAAGAGTTTTAATATAGGAAAATTATCTCATTTTCTTGTTTTCCCATGAGGCATAAGTTTGCTCGCACGTTTTTCGATGATGAAGTGTTTTTTTCGCTAAATGAGTCATCCCACATCACTTTCATTGCCTTTTTCTTTCTCTTGTCTTTTTTATCTTTCCATAGAGGACATTCGGGTCTTATATGCCCTAGTTTCTTGTACTCATAGCATATGATATCTCTTTCTTTTTCCTTCTCTTTCTCCTTTTCATTGTTCTTTTTGAATTTTCCTTTTCTCTGATATTCTCTTATTTTCCAATTTCTTCTATTGGGCCATTCTTTGTTGAAGTATTTTTTCAATTTTCAAGCTATAAGAAGAAATTCATCCTCATTAGATTCTTGTTCACTTTCATCTTCATCTCTTTCTTTTTGGTACTCTTTAAGGCGACGTTTTTCCTTCCTTTTTCTCTATCTTCGTCATCATTTCGTCTACCTTCTAGCTCGTACGACATGAGTGATCTGAGAAGCTCCTCAAGAGGTAAAGTTTTTAAGTCCTTTGCTTCCCTAATTGCTATCAACTTGGCTTCCCAGCTTCTAGATATCTGCATTTGAGTAAGATCTACCAAGAGCTTTCAATTCATTAGTAATATTAATAAAGTGAGTAAACATGTGTTTTATGCTTTCTTGTGGTTTCATTTTAAACAATTCATAATCATGAACTAACATGCTAATTTTTGAGTCTTTAACTCTATTTGTTCTTTCTTGTGTGACTTTTAACATGTCTCAAATTAATTTATCCGTTTCACATCCTGAAATAGTATTGAATTCAGCTTTATCTAAGACACAATAAATGATGTTCATAGTTTTTCTATTTAAGGTGAACCTATTTCTTTCTTCGGGAGTCCACTTCCTTTTTGGCTTTAGGTTTCTTTTTCTAGTGACTACATCTTCGATTGTGGGTGGAAAGTATCCATCTTCTATTATATTAAGATTTCAAAATCTAATTGAACCTATTTCTCTCTTCGGGAGTCCACTTCCTTTTTGGCTTTAGGTTTCTTTTTCTAGTGACTACATCTTCGGTTGTGGGTGAAAAGTATCCATCTTCTATTATATTAAGATTTCAAAATCTAATGTTGTTAAGAAGATTTGCATCCTCTTTTTCCAGTATGCATAATCTGTTCCATTAAAGAATGATGACCTATTTGTAGATTATCCTTCAACTATTTGTCTTAGATTGCTGTTGGATGTCATTTTAATCTACTCCTTGAGGTTGTAAATCCTATTTAATTAAGTTAGGCTCTGATACCACTTGTTGGCCCAGTTGGCAACATCTAAGAAAGGAGGTAAATTGGGTTATTTAAAAATTCAAAGATTAAGATGTATGTAATTGTAACATCCCAAATCCAGGAGTGTTACCGGCAGGTGATAGGTCCCTCCTATCACTCTAAGCCTATCACAACCTGTTCATACACATCTGCTAATGCATTCATGCTTGACATCCAACCATGTAAAATAATACATGTCACTACTCAAGGGCATCATGCCACCACTGAAAATATCTACAACTCAGTTGTTTATAACAATCTTAAAACAAAGCTGACTATACATTTGTCAGTTTATCTATATGCAACCCAAAACCAACAACAACCCACATAACATGACTATACAAAATACAACTGTCACTCTCGATATGAGATAGACCCGAACACAGTGGTGACTACGACTGATAACCTTTCCTCCAACTTGTGTCTCCAGGCCGCTATGTCTACTCACCAAACTACGGGGTCCTGCAAAACTGAAAGGTGTGGGTGAGGGGGGGGAGAGGTGGGGAGTAAGCCTAACAGGACTCAGTTAGTGAATGTTAAACACAACATTATTTCATATACATATATATATATATATATATCTTGCCATCACTTTTATATTCATATGAAATATACATATAGGTATCAGTTATATGTATTTGAACAGAATTACTTTACAAGGCATCAACACAAAATTTCATCATACATCGTTCAACAATATACTTATGTTTAAGGGGGTTCCCTCAAACACCCAAATAAATACCATAGTGCCTTGGGTCGTTACACATCATCATCCCCAAAACACTCGAAAATAACCTGCAAGTACCTTGGGGCGTCTCGTTCCTGCCGTCCCCCAAGTTATAACACCAATTGTCAGGTGCATACATCTGTGTCTAGTCCATGTCCCAGGCTACGCACTTGACCGGATAGATGGACAATCCATACCCAAGGATACACATTTGTCTAGGCAGAGGGTTTATATCCTGATCCATGGATCCATCATTTATCTCACGAACCTGTACACGCACACGCATGTTATCATAACAATAATTATAAACACCACATTAAGAAAATAAGGCAGTATTCCACAATATCAATATAATTCACTTTTCTTCATTACATATTACCACACATCATACCAAGTTTATCATGCATAATCACTGACAAATCAACACAGACTGTCATTTTTACCGCCAATATACCACATACATTCACAATACACACAACACTCCACAATATTAATGAGTTTACTCTTCTTCCTTTCATGTCATAGCACAATATATCGTGTTCATTATTCATAAAAAATAGTAAATCATTTCAAGCTATCATTCTCTTTACGACCAATTCCATTCATACAACATGATTGTCCTTGTACAATCAAATGACAACATATCAATATCACTTGTATGTATTCATCTCAAAGCATATTTAAATCATTTTAATCAATTTATATCACACACACTATCAGTACTGTTTCACATACATATAGGCATATATACATACATATATACAAACAAACACCCACTCACCAGTCATGGCTATGGTATATTCGATCTACTATGGGGTCAATGAGTGATCGTCCTGACGATCTACAATATATAAGTTCTATGTTAGATTCTTTCATTGTAACTGGATAAATACATAATTATATTGTACATATAATCAGCCCCCAGAAGACTAAACCAATTTTACACATTTTAGAAATCCATACGGTGCTCACTGCACATTGACTAATTTCAAACTCGCGATAAGTCACACCAATAAGGTATCATAACCTGAGTTTCTGAGGACACATTTTACTGCGTGTCTAGTTTCTACCACTTTTCACGGATTTACATTTCGAGTTTGAACGCTCAGGTTATAATAAGTTTTCGCCACCTTACTCAGTGTAACTGGCTGTGACCTCTCAATAGGACAGGTGGATTCCTACAAAATCTAGTATTACTTCGCTCAACGTCATGACCTTGTTTTTGGCTATGTTGGGCCTCTATATGTCTGATTTATATAAAATTTTACTTTTCCTCAATCTGAGACCTGGAACTTACTCAACCCCCATTTTACTAAACCCTGTACAAAAAGTTTCTACGACTAACACTTACGCGTTTCACTTGCACTCTCCCCCGTTCGACACTTTGCTTGCATATGATACCCTAAATATGTCTTATAACACTTCTATTTAACATGTTTATCAACTCAGAACACTTTCCATATGAACACACAACTGCGAGCAACCCGTGTCGCATGTTTGTGTTCCGATTTTTCGGCGACACCACACACATCACCTTAATGCTTCTCAAACTCATTGGTTTCTCCTTACACCCCATTTTCCACAACAACAACACTTCTCTCACCCAGCAACACTATAACAAGTTTATTTCATGCATTTCTCAAGTAATTCATTACCAACAAATTATACTATACACACCATTACATACTTTAATCACTTACATGCACGTAGTTTACCATTAACTACCAAATCAACACATATAGCTTACCTTTTGTTTGTTGAATTTACTTCCTCACCCTCTCCTTCTCTCGATCTGGTTTGTTTCCCCTCTTCACTTTGTTTTCCAGCCAGCCCTTGCCATTTCAGGTCTAATTCCGGCCATTTCCCATGCTCCTTTCCCGGTTTCAACTTCATCCAACAATTCCCCTTCTTCTCTACCCAATTGCCGACCAATTCAGCCTTAATCAACCGAAATATTCCTCTCCCTAACCTGTTCAGCCAAATCTCTTCCTTACTCACCCGATTTTCGGTCACTTCATCACTTTTTCGACCACCACAATCTTGTCTCCCCTCAGTTCATCACCTCTCTTTCTTCAAGTGCTTCGATTAGCTGGTGTCTTTCTCTCATTGAATCAATTCGGCCATAATCTAACTACCACTCAACCAATTTCTTTCATGTATGCAAGGATGCTCTCTGTTCCTTTATGCTCTCTCACCCTCTCTCGATTTCTCTTAACAATTTCTCTTCAATTGTGTTTGTAAAATCAAAATTGGATAAGAATGGAAGTGAAGACCGAATGGAGTTTTTAAAGCCATGGGTTATATTTATGTATATATACATGTATGGTAAACAATTCAACATGTGTTTCTTTTCCATGTATTATATTTGTTTTGTTTTAAACATGTAATTTGAGTTATGTTTATGTATACATGCATGTATGGTACAAGGGTGGGTTTACATGTTTCATTAATTTGGCTTGTTTAAGCATTTAATTTTATTTAAATTATACTTACTTAACCTCCACCTTAATGGGTATTATTTTGCTACTTGTAGTATTACAAACATGTACCATATATTATAAGCTTGTATTATTTTTTTAATACAAACTTTTAAATTTTATTTTATGGCTACATTTGTATTACATAAACTATTATTTTATGCATTATTGTTATACAGAAAAATGCGGTCATGACAGTAATGCAATGAGTTGAATAAAACAGTAGATAGAGAAAGCAAACATGAATTTATAGTGGCACGGGAATGTCCGCCTACATTCACTCTCTCGGCTTTGGCTCACCATCGAAATTTTACTATCTCTTTGTTTATACGGGTAGAGTGAAACCCAATACAATTTCTTCTGAGGTGAAGGGAAACCTTACACTTGCTTTTTCCCAAGTGAAGAGAAACCTACTACAATATTTGTTAAATTCGGGTGAAGATAAACCCAATACAATTCAAAATATTAATTTTGTTTTAACAACTCTCACAATAGAGCAGATGTATCAATATGTTCAAACAAATAATTTTTCTCTCACAAGAAAGAATGAAAACTTGTTACAGTAGAGAGAGAGAAAAAAAAATACTATTTATGTTGAGAATGTTTTTGAGAATATTCAGCAATTTTCACAATGAGCTATGTTTTTCTTCTTTGTCTTTTTAAGTCTTCTATTTATATTCATTCTCTTTGTGAAGACCCTGCTGTCCAACGGCTTGATTAGGCGCATTTAATGTCCATCATAAATACTGTAGAAGTTACCGTTGAGCTTTAAATTGACAGGAAGTATCAATTCCTTTTTGGCAGTGTATCAATTCGTTTGTGCGAAAATTAAATTTAAGTTGGACTTCAATCTCGAGTATCGATCCGTTCTCTTTTACGTATCAATCTTGTTCACTTCGTAAATAATTTTTAACTCTGTAGAATTGCCATGTATCGATCTCTTTAACCTGGGTATCGATCTGGTCTATTTTGTAAATATTTTGCAACTCTTTAGAATAGCCACGTATCGATCTCATTGGCTCAAGTATCGATCTGATTTTCTTTGTAAATATTTTGCAACTTTCTAGAATTGTATCGATCTTCTTAGCTCAAGTATCGATTTGATTTGCTTTGAAAATATTTTGCAACTCTCCGGAATTGCCATATATCGATCTCCTAAACTCAGAGTGTCGATCTTCTCTGAATGTATCGATCTGTTTTGATTGAGTATCGATCCGTTTGACTTGGTGATTTCATCTAAAGCTTTTGCCTTTGCGGATATCAATTTTTTCACTTTCTTGTATCAACCTTCTTAAAGTGTATCGATATGTTTATCAAGGGTTTCGATCCGTTCACTAGATATATCGATCATTTGCCTTCAAGTGTCGATCCTGTTAAACTTTAAAGGCACTTTCACAAAATTTTGTTAAGGCTTATCACAAGCACATTCACACACAATTTACTTGATTCTCAACATGTCTAAATTATTTTATTATCACAAGTAAACTTAACATTACGATAAACTCAGTCATCATCGAAAACACACAATTACATATTAGGATATCATCAATTTCATAATTAATTTATTAACATGATATCATTAGAATGAACAAGTCACCTGAAAAATATAAAGAAAGACAAAAATCTATCAAATGTGATTCTAGGAAAGCCAAGACTATAAGATTTTGAGTGAGACTGAGGGCTGTGTATTTTTACCTCATCGAAGTTCAAATGTACTGCTATTCTGCTTTTTCTTTAGAACAAATGTCTCGTCATCTATCATTTTTCCAGGGATACTGACTATGCTGGAATCAATTGTTTATTTGGTCATAATATCGGAAATAGCCAGGAAATGATCCCATTCGTTGCCATCACAAATTTGACAGAACCAAATTTGTGATGCTTTAATTCTTCATGACATAGTTTGTAATACTAATGACCTGATATTTAACTTGTGTATGAGAAATGTTGTATAGCAGATGTTCTTAATTCATTGTAATTCAAAAAAATATATAGTATGTACTATATATGCTATTTTGTGTTAAGTTATGTAATGCAAATCTATTTTTCTTGAATCTCAATTAAATCCCGTTTGTATCCTATTAATGATAAAATTTAAGCTCTTCCTGGATAAGTACTAGCCGATGATTTCTTTTTTTCACTCACTCTAGAATGCAAGAACATTTTAATAAGAAGTTAAGTTATACATAGATGTTAGCAGGCGATCATGGATATGTATTTTTACCTCATCAAGTGTATCATTGTTTTCTTTAGAAGATATCATTTGCCAGGGACATGGGCTAGCTACTTTCAATCAGCTAGCCTTTCGCTTGTTTCTTACTCCGAGTTATATGAAGGCGACAAGCATCAATATCAAGGAGTGGAGGAGAGCATTTACTTGAGTGATGTGAGTTTGTGCACCAACTATTTCAACTGGCAGTTTGCATGAACAGTGAAATGCCGATGCTGAATCACAGATTTTGCGCTCAGCATTCCTTCCCTTAAAACAATGAACAAAATAACATACTTAAACTTTGACATGGGCCCGGGTTTGGTATTATTTATCTGTCTAAAACAAAAAAGTCTTTTTGTATTGATCAAATCCAGAAACTTGCAAAAGGTTAGCAATGAAAATCATTATTACCCTTGGTGGATACTTAATTATTACCCTCCTTTGACCCTTCTAAAAACTACACATCTCACTGCACTAGCTAAGGATAGTTACTTCCTGTAGCCCATGGGGGCACACAAAAAGCTGTATTACAACATTAAATTATTAGAAGTTGGAAGATCAAGCATGAAAATCCAATAATTGTTTGCATAACCGACTATTTCGGGAAAGCATGTAAATAAGGTGACTAGAAGTTAACGGTGATGGTCATTGACTTTTTACCTGATTAAGTGAATCTTTGTCTTTTAGCAATCCTTCCCTTAAACAATGAACAGAACAGAGAACAAACTTAACTTTGGCAAACACCCTGAAAATCAACAAAAGGAAATCATCAGGTCGGGCTGACTTCAACCAAATTCTTAATTTTTGTACACAGTCACACTTTTAACAAATAAAAATCAATAGAAGATATACTAATTACCTAAACAAACAACCAATTTTATCATTTTTTGAACATCTAATTAGTAAAAATGAGAATAAGTTCATTAGTGGCATTTTGATTTAAGGTAGAGGATTCATAAAACAGTAAAATCATTAAATAAAAATTTACAAACCTTTTTCTTTGATTCTTAGCTTGAGATGAAATAATGCTCATTCTTCATCCTCTAAATGATAGATGAATTTGTAATCAATCATAACGCTGGGGATGTAAGTTATCCTGGACCACTCTTTTCCTTTATCCCTTTTGCAATTTCCCCTTAGCAGTGGACAGTTATCGATGAATAATCTCATAAGTGAGGATGGCAGCCCCAACTCTGGAAAGGATTTGAGCTTTGGGAAATTTGCAATCCACAAATGTTCAAGGGAAATATTCACTGAAGATAGGTATTTCAATTTTTGGAATCCTGAAAATTTCAAATGAGTTAGAGAGGTGGGCAACATGAAATTCATTCCCACCTCCTCATCTGGAAAGTACTCTCCATCATGACATTCATAAATCCAAAAGCTTCTAAGAGAGGAAAGCCAGTGAAACCCCCACCGGGTTAGTGCCTTGTAGAGTTTGACATCTTCAATGCGAAGTGATGCGAGGCTAGTGGCAAAACCTTCTTTTGGAAATGACACAATACTTGGACATTCGCTTATTGTTAAATCTAGAAGAGAGTTGAGCTTGTGCATGTTGTCGGGTAGTGCTTTAAGACTCTTACTTCTGTTGATTACAAGACTTGAAGTGGTGGTGGGAAGCCCTCTTTCTGGAAAGGAAACAAAACATGGACAATTCCGTACAGAAATGTGGTATAAACAGTTAAGATTATGCAGGCTATCCAGTAGTGTGTAACAGTTCGGGTCCAACAACTGAGTAGATATTGTTCGTTTTGAGCAAATAGCCTATTACGGATTTGTTCTTGGGCTTTACAACCCAAAACGCGTCTACTGAGTTAGAAGAACCCAAACTATATAACCTATAGCCCATACTCACCCGCTAGCAATGTGAGATGTGACACTTTGTCTTAGCCATCTACATCCAAAATAAAACATAGTTAGATCCCACAAAATATTTGTAATTATACTCAATTAAATAATAATTGTCAAATATTTATTATTATATTACTATTACATGCATATATATTTTTCCTACAATTCCTAATCAACCTAAAGTCTACAGAATCATAACCTAAGCTCTGATACCACTAAATGCCACACCTGTTTCATATTAACTACAAATACATACTCATATATACTATATACAATGTTACTCTTTTATTACACAAAACTTAAACAATTATAGTTAACAATCTATTTTTTTATATATACATACAAATATACATACATTACAACTTCTTGTAATACAAATAGCTTATTAACTACATATTCAAAATATTCATACTAGTCTACAAGTCTATACATATTACTTAGCTAATCTACAATTACATATATCCAAAAACTTCAAATACGCATAGTACCATCGCTTGCATACTTGATCATCCTTATGTGCTATTATCTGAAAAAAAAAAATTTTAATAAATGGTGAAATATAACCTCAGTAAGTAAATCGTGCAGGTTTTATATGTCGATGCAGTATAGAAGGTAAATGTTTTAAACAACCGATGCATAACACAATATGACAGTATAAATAACCAAAGTATTTTCAAACTTTTCCAATCACAGATACTTTATTTATAACATAAACACTATCAAAACGACTTAGTCAGTTAATGTCACCTGCACTTACGGTGACTCGGATTCAGAATGTGATCACGTGTTATGCATACAACGGTCATTCTAATTTTCATATAACAAAAGCGCGCACGGCACGCTAAATAAAATTCTTACTAACCTGCGAGTCTCGCTTTTAATACGAGATCCGGCTATGTCAGAATAACAGAACTAATGACTAAGCCATAAAAATGCATTTTATTCAAATTTTCACATATTGACAACATTTCATAATCAATTTCTATGTGCGATATCGGCGTACAACATTTAAGTTCATAATTTTTCAAGAATCATTTCATAAAATTCATGTTGGCATACCAAAGCATTAATATATACATTTCACACAACATCGAGTATCGCACAATTTCAAAAACATTAAAATGTATGCATAATCTACTTACTTTTGTTTCCGTTCTTCCCGAGTATGTTCGTATCTTAATATTGCGTACCTGAAACAAATTAACACAATCTATTTCAATTTCATGTTTTATACTCGTCGCTACCTTCCTATAACATTCACCTTTCCAAACTCTAACATTTCATAAATTTTAAAGTAGACTTATGGCCATATTTACGCCATAACATCATTTCATATATGCTTCTACATACATACACATAAATATATATGCATATTATAACAATTTTTCGGAAAACACATTCGGCATAAAATTTTTGAAACTAGTCAATTTTGTTGTTTTACGCCAATTCACTTTTCAACACACCCACATTATCAATTCCGAGCACTCCCAATTATTTTTATAAATAAACTTGATTTACCGAAATCGCTGAGATTTAATTCCACTTCAACAAGTCACCATTCCAAATCCACAACTAACATCAATATATATAATATTTGTTACTACATTTTCATTAAATTTCCACCAATTAACACAATAACAATTTCTTATTTAAAACACTATATAACATTAACACAATTCCATTTTCACAATCCACCATTTCAAATCATCACCAACTTACACCATTTTCATAAACATGATATACATATGTTAATAATCATTACAAAAATCACCACCAATTCTACTTATTTAACATACTATATAATCTTAACTTAATATTCATTTCAAATTTCCAAAATACAATTAATTTATTCACTAAGCATGCTATAATTAATTTTCTACTACAATTTTAATTAAAAGAGTTTTAATTCCTACTACAATTAATTTAATTCACTAAGTATGCTATAATTAGTTTCCTACTACAATTCTAATTAAAAGAAATTTAATTTCCTACTACAATCCCATGACATACACATGTTCTAATTTCCACCAATTTCCAAAATCATATCCAACTTGTAACAATATTCATTTCAAATCTACTAATCATAATTTAACATAAATAATACAAATTCTACTACAATCTAGCTTTAACAATTCATTAAACATGTTATACTAAAACAATACTAATTTTCTAGTACAATTTTAGCATTAACAATTCACTAACTTACTACATCAAAATAATAATACTAATTAAAGCAAGTTTACTATACATACTTTACTAAAATAATACACTTATCATTAAAAGGAACTTACCAATTCTTTCTTTCTTCTCCTTTTTCTTTCTTCTTTCTTTCACTCTTTTTTCTTTTTCTATTTTGCCTTATACGTATGTCTCCTTTGCATTTCCAATTTGAAATGTTAAACACTAATCTTTTTAACTTATTAACACATTGAGTGCTAAAATTACTTTAATCAAATCCAATGGCTCTCGTTTTTCTACCCAATTTTCATTAAATATTAATTAATTTTAATTTTCTTAAAACACATGAATGACTTGGATTATTTCAATCAAATTCAATGGTCATCCTTTCTCCACCACATTTTCCGCTAACTAACACAAAATGTTAATTAATTTAATCAATAAAACACATGGATGGCGAGGATGGTTTTAACCAAATCCAATGGACCGCGTTTAGCTACTACATTTTCTACTAACTTAGCTTTTATGTTCATCTTTATCCATTTTACAAAACATATTTAGAATTGTGATAAATGAATGGTTATGATTAAAGGAAATGGATGGTTAGGATTTTGTAGAGAATTTAAGCAAAAACTTAATATTTTATTTATTTATTTATTTATTTATTTTACTTTGTTTTATATATATATATTTATATATATTTATACTTAGGTTTGGGTTTTGGCCTATTTTAATATATATATATACACACATATAACTTTGGGTTTAGGTTTAATTTAATTAAATTGAGTTAAAATTATGTATATATAATACTAGCCTACTTAATTACATATGTATATATTTATTTATAAGTTAAAATTTTAAAAATAACTTTGTTAATAATGAAATTTTAATTCTACTCTTATAAATTTACTTTATATTACTTTCTAAAATTTTAATATTTAATATTTTAATAAGTATATTTACAACCATAATTATCCTCTAAAGAAATTTCGACAGTTAGAATTACGTATTATATAGTTAAAAAGCTAAGTCAAAAATAATTTACATGCATTACTATATATGTATGCAATAAATGTTCATTTTCAGTGCAATAATCAACCAGCTCGTGAAATGAAATTGCTTTTGTCATTATCAATTTACAGAATTCTGAAATTGCTTCCTTTATATCTTATCTTATCTTATCAACGCTATTCTTTTTTTAACTATTAAATACATGACTGTAATCCTTCCTCTGAAGTTTCATTATTGCAGACAGACAGATGGTAGAGTCCATATGTTGTTCATCTAACCAACTCTATACCAGCCGGCTTTAATTTTGACTTTTTGTTCCCACAAATTCACCTACTTTCTCTTTGCTTTGCTTGCTCTGTCAATCCCGTTTCCTCTTTTGATTTCCTTTCTTTCCGGCGAACCATCGAAGAAAACCATGCCTGTGGGAGAGATCTTACTCTCGGCTTTCTTTCAGGTTTTGTTTGACAGATTGGCTTCTCGTGATTTGCTCAACTTTGTACGTCAACTTCAAGGTGGGGTTGATTCAGAGCTCAAAAAGTGGGAAGACACTTTGATAATGATTCAGGCGGTTCTCAGTGACGCCGAAGAAAAGCAATTGACGGACAGGGATGGTGCTGTGAAGATTTGGCTTGACGATCTCCGGGACTTGGCTTACGACGCTGAGGACATTCTGGATGTGTTTACCACCGAAGCTTTGAAGCGCAAGCTGAAGGCACAAGTACATGAACAGACTAGTGCTAGTAAAATTTACAATTGCTTCCCTGCTAAATGTTTCAATTGTTTCAATCCAAGCAATATGAGGTTGGACTCCGATATTAAAAGTATCACTAACCGATTCGAACAACTCTGTAAAAAAATAACTCTTCTTGGACTGCAAGGGAATACTGGAGGAACATCAGCGGCTGCACCCCCACCTGCACCTTACAGACCACCCAGTTCAAGTGTACCAACAGAACGTGCTGTCTATGGGAGAGATGAAGATAAAGCCAAAATTCTTAAATTGGTGTTAAGTGATGAACCCAGTGACGCCAACTTTCTTGTAATACCGATTGTGGGCATGGCAGGGATAGGAAAAACAACGCTTGCTCGGGAGGTCTACAATGACAAGATGGTCGATGATTTCAAGTTCGACATAAAAGCATGGGTTTGTGTCTCTGACGTCTTTGATGTTTTGAGCATATCAAGGTCACTTCTCTCATTAATCACTTCCGCAGCTTGTGATCACAAGACTCTAAATGAAGTGCAGGTTGAATTGAGAAAGGCAGTGGATGGTAAAAAAATATTGCTAGTGTTAGATGATGTTTGGAACGAAGACTACAGCTTGTGGGAAGTCCTGAAAGCTCCATTCCTGGCTGCTGCAACAAACAGTAAGATTATCGTGACCACGCGCCATTCAGGTGTTGCATCAACAATGGGAACAATCGACCATTATAATCTCAAGCATATATCAGATGACGATTGTTGGTCTCTGTTCAAGAAGCACGCATTTGAAGTTAGAGATATTAATGTGCAACAAATTTCAGAAATTTGTAACAAAGTTGTTGGAAAGTGCAGAGGCTTGCCCTTGGCAGCAAAGACTCTTGGTGGCCTTTTGCGTTCTAATAGAGGTGATGCTTGGCATGATATATTGAACAACAATATATTGAATTTTCCTAAACAAAATGAAATTCTTTCGGTGTTACAATTGAGTTATCATTATCTTCCATCTCATTTGAAGAGATGTTTTGCTTACTGCGCACTTTTTCCCAAAGATTATGAGTTCAATAAAATAGAGCTTGTTTCATTGTGGACGGCTGAAGGTATTGTTCAACAATCAAGAAATGATAATCAAATGGAAGATTGGGGCTGCGAGTGTTTTGATGATCTAGTGTCAAGGTCAATTTTTCAGCAATCAAATAATGATAGTTCTAAATTTATAATGCATGACCTTGTTCATGATCTTGCTCAATTGTTTTCCAGAGAAACTATTTTCAGGTTAGAGGAGGCCAATAAACCATCGAGAAAATTTGAGAGGATTCGTCATTCTTCCTACACTCGTGGTGTGTGTGATGGGAAAATTAAATTTGAGGTTTTCTATAAAGTTGAATATCTGAGGACATTCTTGCCAGTACTCAAAAGAGGTGGCCCTGATACTAGTTTCATATCTTATACGGTTCTACATGATCTGCTGCCAAAGCTCAAAAAGTTGAGGGTGATATCTTTACAAGGATACCGTATAACTCAATTGCCTGATTCGATTGAAGATTTGAGACTCTTAAGCTACCTTAATCTTGCTGGCACCATGATAAGATGTTTACCTGAGTCCACATGCTCACTGTTCAACTTGCAAATTTTGATATTAAGAGATTGTTCTCATCTAATAAAGTTGCCATTGAATATGAGGAACTTGATCAATTTGCATCATCTTGATTTAGAAGGTGCAAGCTTGTTGAAAGAGATGCCATTCGGAATGAAGCAGTTGAAGAATCTCCAAAAGTTGTCTAATTTTATTGTTGGTAAAGGTGCAACTGTATCCGGTTTGAGTGATTTGAAAATTTTGAAGTTTCTCCGCGGAGAACTATGTATCTCAGGATTAGAGAATTTGACTGATACAAAGGATGCAAGAGAAACTGTATTATGCGAGAAGCTGAATCTAGAAGCACTGTCATTGCAATGGGGGTCTCAATTCGACAACTCACGAGATGAAGCATTGGAAGAAAATGTACTTGACATATTGCAGCCGCATAAAAATATAAAAAGGCTCACCATCACAAATTATGGAGGCGCAAGATTTCCAATTTGGATGGGAAATCCATTGTTCTCAAAGATGGAGGTTCTTACCGTAGAAAATGGTGAGAATTGCAAATCCTTGCCTTCACTCGGGGTGTTGGGTTCACTTAAACACCTCACCATCAAAGGTTTTACGAAACTAAAAATCATAAATTCTGAGATCTATGGGAAGGGTTGTTCAAAGCCTTTTCAATCCTTAGAGACTCTTCGTTTTGAGAATTTGCACGAGTGGGAGTGCTGGGACACCAATATAAAAGAAAATGAGAATGTTGAAATCTTTTCCTGCCTCCGTGAGCTGTCCATCGTGAGATGCCCAAAACTATCAGGAAAATTGCCTGAGCTTGTTCCTTCATTGGAGACACTTGTTGTTAGTAATTGTGCAAAGTTAGTAGTTTCATTTTCAAGCTATCCAATGCTCTGCAAATTAGAAGTTGATGAATGTAAAGGAATAGTGTACAGCAGTTCTTCAATTGACTCCAAGTCGATCAAGTGTGTGACAATTTCAAATAGTGCACTAAACGTATACGGATGCAACGGGATGTTATACAATGGTAAAACTGAGTTGTTAAAGTCTGTGACTATTTCAAATTTGTTAGAGTTTGGGAAATTTATGAAGCAAGGATTTCAGATAGTAGACACTTTGGCGACTGGAGACTCTGAGCAGAGGCAGGACTGGAGGTGGACTAGTAGGTATGAACTTAAGAAGAGAGTGCAAGGGCTACATTTGCTGACCTACCCTGAAGAAGTCTCAATAGAAGAAAATTGCGCAAGTCTTGTTTCATTTCCAGAGATAAATTTTCTACCAAATAATTTGCGGTGTCTTTTGATTGGAAATAACGACGCTTTAAAATCCTTACCTGAGGAAATGATGGGCAACAATTCACAACTGGAAAAGTTGTATCTTAGGCGTTGCAATTCTCTAACATTCATCACAAGAGGGAAGCTACCTTTATCTTTAAAAGAGCTTGAGATAGTTGATTGTCAGAACCTGCATCGTTTGGTGGATGATGATGTAAATGATGCCTCTTCTTCGTTTTCTTCGTTGGTGACACTGAAACGTCTTCGTATTTTTGATTGCCCTAAGTTCACCACTTTATCATCAGGAATTCAATTACTTGAGGCGCTTGAATACCTCTTGATATCTAATTGTTCAAAGTTTGAGTCATTACCTGATGGCATGCATAATCTTAACTGTTTACAGTATATTTGTATTTGGAACTGTCCAAGTCTTAAAGCTCTTCCTGACGACATGCACAATCTCAACTCTCTTCAATATTTAGAAATAAGTCTATGTCCAAATTTTGTATCATTTCCAGAAGAAGGTTTCCCAACCAGTCTAACATCGCTTTGCATAACTGATCACAAAATCTATAAGGCTCTGATACAGTGGGGGTTTCACAGACTTACCTCTCTTAAATACCTCTACCTTTCTGATTGTGATTATAGTCAGGCAGAGTCCTTTCCAGACGAGGGGATGGGAATGATGTTGCCCACCTCTCTAATTCTTTTAATAATTTGGGGATTCCCAGAATTGAAATACCTATCTTCTACGGTTTTTCAAAGCCTCACCTCTCTTGAATCTCTGTGGATCCTTAATTGCCCAAAGCTCAAATCCTTTCCAGAGTTGGGTCTTCCATCCTCACTTTTGGACTTAGAAATTGACAATTGTCCATTGCTAAGAAAACAGTGCAAAAGAGATAAAGGAAAAGAGTGGTCCAAGATATCTAACATCCCATGTGTTCGGATAGATGGAAAATTCATCTACGAGGAAGAATGATGTATTAGAAGAATAAGGTATGTAGATTTTTATTTATGTAATTATTATGCATTTTATAAATAAACAACTAATTAACTTATTTTCATGTTAACCTATCAGATATTATGTACTGTGAAGCTGAAAATTGTTGTTTGTTGAGGTAATTATTATATTTTTCTGTTAATTAACCCAATATTGATGGAGTTGAAATAAATATCCAAGTATATCAACTACTCGTTGTTTGTTGTGGCAATTATTATATTTTCTGTTGATTATTGTGTTTTCTTTTATCAAACCCACCCATGGGAGTATTAATTTAGTGAATTTGTGTCTATTTTGTTCTGCTGTACTGGTGGTGACCAAATAAACATCTGATTCCAAAATAGTTTTGTTTTCTGAAGACAAAACGGAAAATGATACATTTTAATTTTGGCGAGGTAAAAGTTTCCTCAGTCTCATCCATTAAATACATTTTAATATTGATGCAGCAAACAGTTAAGCTTCAAGCAGTCTTCACGGAAGCTGTATCAACATGCAAGGTTTTTAGATGGGTACTCATTCTTTCTCCCAACCCCATTGCCTTCTTTCTCAGTAGCATGTCTAGTGACTTTTGGCTCTGTTATGTCCAGGATGAATGTCAGGAATGAAGTGATGAAATCAAGGCTTACAGATTGACGAAACAAATCAAGAAAATGTCCTGCTTGACCATAGAAAGATTTGATATTCAAAATAGCCAATGTCCTTTGGAAAAATGATATTTAGATGGCAAAGACGTGCCTTCAGAAGAAAAGCAGAAAAGAGAAAGACACATTTGAATTTTGAACAGGTGATGACTAGAAGCCCATTTAAGCATTTGAAAGATACAAATGTTTCTGAATTTGATCTCAGATACCAATTCTGGCTTATGTCTTTATATATGGACGAGTAATAATTAGGCTTTGTATTCTTTTTTCAGGATATTTGTTATGTCAAAGTTAATTAGTTTATTGAGGAAGAACTACCATTTGAAGTAGTTGAAAAGCGCACCAAATGAACTAAACAATCCATGCTACATGTCCCCTTCCTCTTCAACTGATCAGTGCACGAAAGAAGGCGAATGCAAATTTGATGCAGTAACAACCATGTTTTTGTGGATGCAGCAAATAGTTAAAACTTACACTGCAGGTTTCATTGATGTTGTGTATATCATTTCCCTTGAAAAAGTATGGATTTTGTGAATGAGACAATGACACCTACAAGCTGGAACAGACTGAAGCAGGGGATGTTTGTTGAAAAAGTTGGCTTCAATAGTGTTTGCCAACTTTACATGATTAATTTATAAGAGTCTTCTCTCTGAGATTAATTTATCAACATGATCTTACAAAGAGCTTAACTTCTTTCTCAAATGTGCTTGCTTTCTAGATAGGGGTGAAAAAAGAGAAAGGCACGCCTGCAGGTTTATATTTCTGCGAGGGGGAAGAAAAGTGGATAGTCTTAATATCTAACTCTGTTCTGATTCATTTCATCTGTGCTGAAGTTGCTTGTGTTTCTCTGCAGATGATCAATTCATTCTGTTGTTGGTAGATGATATATTATTACCAGCATGAATGATCGAATATTTACTAAATAAAGATGTGATTTTGAAATAGTCCATGTCCTTGGCAAAATAAACAAATAAGAAATGTGTCCTGAAGAAAAGCATAACAAGTATTTGGTAGTTAAACAGCCGTTTCTATTTAGTTCCTAATGTTTAGCAACCCGGTTTTCACACATACTTGACAATTAGAGATTTCATTTAACAACATATATAGTTCAAAACTACAGCAGTTTAATCTGAAAAAATTTTGTAGTTGAAAAAGTGCTTATTGTTTATTTCCATATATGAATGCTAACAGTTCATTGTATGTTATATTTTCATCAACTGAGAACAATCCTCAACCTGATATGAATACAGCTATAATTATTATTCTTGGTCCTGAGTTTTCAGGAACTCAATCGTTATGAACACCACAGCAACAGAAGGCTTTGTGGTAATGGAATCGGAAGGCGAAAAGTTGGTAAACATTTGAGCCATCAAACTTGCAATCAGCCACACCCACAATTCTCTTGTTTTTCTTCCCTGGAAAAACTGTGAGGCATTTTCCTGTGCTATGAGAAACCCAGAACCGAAATTCTCGATGATTAAGCTTCTTCGGCGGATTGATGGATTTCCAGTCGGCCTGGGCTAAGCTTTCCAGTGAGCTCAATGATTGAAGTTTCACCTTACCATCTTTGTCCACACTGAGGTAGCTTTCTCCACCAGAGCACTTATCCATATAGTTGCTAAACCTATAGTTTTGTTAATGAATGCAAAATTCAATATCTGGTTTCCATTTTACAGAACAGGCAGTTATTTCCAAGCAATATAGCAAAACATTATCAAACCAGCCTTTGCAATTTATCTTTCCTTCAATTTGTATTGATTTAGTTCTATAATCAATTTCCCATGTTATATCTAACCAAAGAAATCTAATTGATTGAATAACATTGAAGACTAGATTTTATTAATTTTTGGACCAAAATGATTAATTTAATTCAAAATTAAGTAGATGTCAACAATGTTATCTAGAAAAAAAAAATTATCTAATAAAAGCATGTCATGTGTTTTAATTTTTCTCTTTTATTATAATTATCTCTTATATGATTAATTAATTTTAAAGTGAGTGTGTATGTGGCTAGAACATACCGTCTGTCCCATCTATTACTTTCTTTATTATTTAACATTGCAAATTACCTGTGGTAGCCAGAAGCTGAACCAGAAGTAGATTTCCAGCCAAAATAAGCGTTGTATTCTTTGGATTCACCACCCTTGATATCGGGAACTGAGTAAACTCCTCGGTCATCGGAATCCACGAAATCCGACTGCAAGGCACCGGCAATAAGCCTGTCATCGAATGCTGTCATATGGGGATAAGCTTCACTAGCAGGACATTTTTTGCTTGACTCACAATTGGAACACTGGCTACAAAGCTTGTCACTCTTCAATGCAGCAGCAGAAGCAAAATTGGAAGGAAACAAAAACAGAAGAAGGAGAAGGCAAAGAGAAAAGCTGAATCTCTCCATGTTTGTAAAGTGATTTAATTTGAGAATTAATTGGTTTTATATATATATAATCTAGTTGATCTTTGGTTTTATCAACAATCTTTGTTCTTAATTCGATGAATGTAATGTAATTAACTTGTTAATTTTGTAAAGTAGGCGACAATACAATATAATTATTACTAGCAAAAGGACGAATTTTTGTACTTGGGGGTTTTTGTTTTGTGCTATAGGGTATTAATTAACAACCTTTTAACAGTCGGAAATTTTGGTCTTATCAGCCAAACATTGTATTAATCTTTTAATTAACACTTGTGTATATGGAAGTGCTTTGTAAAGCATGTAGCTAAAAAGTATTTTTTTATTAACCTATATTGTAATATTTTTGAAGTATTAGAAGCACAATGTTAATTAAGTGCTTTCTCAACAAACAGAGTTAGTTGAAATTATAAAAATAGAAAACAAAAATGTTATATTTTTTTTGTTTAAAAATATTTTTTAATTAAAAATTCCCAAATGATTTTGAATCATTTCTCAAATTAATTTTTTTTCTTGAAATTCTACACTTAAATGAGTGATTTTTACATCGGAGTGATTTGCCCATGATAATTGTGCAAAAAATTTTGATTTTTTATCGCGACTCGAGTAACATATAATTTACAAGAGGTGACTTACCACTTTATCGATAAATCTTTATCAGTTAAATCAACTAGTATTCACTACCAATTTATCATTTTTACTATTATTATAAATAAAATTGTATTATCTGCCATAACTTTTAAATTTTTTATCCAAATACTTTGGTTAGATTGTATATTTTTAATACTCTTTTGTTCAGGATTCTTCATTGTTTTCTTCTGGATGCCATTCATCGATTTGTATTATTAAGAAAAATCATAAAATATTCTCTTTGTCCCATATACCCTGGGAATTTGCCGAATATGGGTAGAATTAAGATCAAATATTGACATGAAACAACAAGAGAAACAGGGCAGGGATTCTTTATATCTCTTGTTATTTTATAAATTTATTTTTTATTGGTTACGTAGCTTTGTTCTAAACATCATCTACGTACAATGTTTTGGCATTACATTTCTCTTCATTAATTTATATGCAAGTTATTGTTCTTAATTCTCCCGAGGGGAATTAGGGATATTAACAAGTACATCCTTTGAACAGTTTTGGGCTTCATTTGGTTGAACAATTTTGAGCTTAACCTATACACTTATATATGTGAACAAATAAAAGATTTTGCAAACTAGACAAAGAAGGGGGACCAAATACACAACCACTAGTAGTTCCATCACATTCTCACTTGGCTGTCCAGGAAAAATGTCAAAAACAGAAGACTGATATCCCTTCTCTTCCTCTCCTCTCTGAGAGTCAAATTCACACCAACAACCCTTTACTCATTCCCAACAACCAGTCATAACATCTAGAGGACGAATTAAGGTTTATTCTCAAAGCATATTCTTCTTCACAGGAATATAATAATATTCCAAACCAGATACTTATTTCACACCTTCATCAACACTCGTCATGATATTTTTCTTTTCTTTTCTTCTACATGTTTCTATTTTCTCTATCCCAAATACGCCCCAGAAAATATTATCATATATTTATGCAGCTTTGGATCTGTTTGTTGATTGTCATCTAATCATTTTATTTTCACTGTATAATGTGTTAGGCATGGTTAGATGACCATCAACAAACATGTTCATGGTATTGCATGTACTCATCATATATTTTGCTTGCACTTTCTTCTTTTGTCTATCTCCATCTTTCACTCTATCTCTCTCTTTCTCTTGCACACACTTAATGATAGTTGATCTACTTTATACATGCTTGCTTATATTTAACTAAAACATATCAGCATAAATCAAAGAAATTAATCTATATATATATATATATATATCAAAGTTTATCTATTTTATTTTATGTTATTACATTATATCAAAATGAAATAAATGATTTACTTTGTTCTTCATTTCATTAGAATCGAAACTCTTGTACAAACATTTCTTATACTCATCCAAATTATGTTGTCAAGCATCTGTGTTGTCTAGTACCTGACCATTTTCCAGCTTCACAAAACGAGAGTTCAAAAATTTTAACTCTGCTTGGCAGGATTTTCTTCTGACTTAGTAGTTGGCAAACAATCAAGAACACCATTAGGATTTGGGGATACAAAAAATACAATCTGTCCAAGGAAGAAGGATTAATAAACATCATAATATTTTAAATAAAAGATTTAGAGTTTAAACTCTGCTAACATCGAATTAGATAAGAATTAAAATTATTTTTTGTGATAATTAAAAAGTATAATAAATTTAAAAGTATAATCAGAAGGAGAAAGAAACATTATCATTTAAAAATATAAATTATAAATTTTGTTCTTCTAGGACAATATCTTGATACAAATCAAGATTTAAAATGTTTAATTTTGGTGATTAAATGAAAAAAAAACTCTAAAAACAATAATATAACATATCTATCTTCCATGTATATAAATATATATATATATATATATTCTTAAATATCTAAGTCTTTATATAGTAGAAGAAATATAAGTATCATTAAATATGAATTAAACTTCATCATTAAACATAATTTGTAATATTAGAAATTGAGGAATCAAATTAATAAATAACATATATAATTAATTGTATTAACATAAAGTTAATCCTAATTAATTACAAATATATCACTAGAGAGAGTCGAAGGTTTTTATTCACTTGTTCAAGCTGGGAGATATTAAGGTTTGAGAGATCGATACAAACAATGTCTGTCGTACCATTAAAATGGTAATGTGATATGTTTATTATATTAAAATATATTAAAATTTGAGTGTTTGGAGTACTAAACTTTCTTAATTCAAAAAGTAGTAATAAGTTAATCTTTTGGATTAAAATATTAAGGAGCTCTTAATACAACCTTATTTTAAGCAAAATATCTTTTATTAATAATCTTTTGAAAGAGTTGTTGGTAATTAAAAGATGTTAAATAAGTCGAGTGTACATGTATTCAATTTTTTTTATTGAATGAATATTCAATTTTTTTTTATTGAATTGACGTAAATATAATGTGATGTGTTTATTTCACTTAAAATTATTTCGCGAAACAAATGTATAATAAAATTTTTGTGGACTGTCATTTAAGTCAAATAGCCCTTAATTTAAGGTTATAATTTTGGTATTACTCACCAATAAAATGATGAATAATTAAAGCTATGTTTGAGCCTGTAATATTTTTAATATTAAAAAACAAAATATTTAATAAATTTATCTTTTGTTAAACAGTTAAATAATAAAAATTTTATCATTTTTTTATACTTAAAATTCTAAATATAGTAACTATCACATACCTTCTTTCAGGTTTGTGCAAAACTAAATTTACAAAAGTTTTTGTGAAAATACACACACTTCCTGTGGACCATTTGTTAATTAACATCATATTTTATAATTACATAAATAATTTTAATAGTTAAATTTGACTAACGCCATTTCTAAATATACTAGAGAATTTTATATATAGGATAGGGCAATAGTTATAATATATAACGTTTATTTTTTACTTTTTAAAATTATTTCGTTATAATTTCTTATTCATATGTTATCGTGCTCACTTAGAAAATGTATTTAAAAAATAATAATTAAAAATATTAGCGGATGGTCTCCTAAATTTTCAGGTCATTTTTTTTATTAATTTTTCAAAAAAAATAAACACTCATATGTTTCAATTATTTTCTTAATTGTCATTTTTTTTTTACAATTTAACTTATTTATTTTTTATGAATTTAAATTTAGATTGGGCCTATATTTTGGTCAACCCAACCCGATTCCCCTTTTTCTGTAGAGGCTTGAACCTATAAATTTAGGCCTACTATTAGCTCCATCGGCAATCAAATATACAATCTATACATGTAACTGAATGAATTTTTTATTATATTTTTATTTTACCAATCGGATCAAGTAACTACATATTAATACCTAATGATTTTTTATAAAGTGGTGACAAAAGGAATAATTTAAATAAATATTTTTATTTTCAAATTTGATCCAATCTATTAATTCGTAGAGCTATTTATTCAATCACATCCACTTTTAGAACACCTCTAACTAAGGGATAAATAGTCAATTTTAAAAGAATTTATTGTCAATCTCTTTCATACATAAATCTATCTGATTTATAAGAGAAGAATTTACATTAGTATCTCAATTTCAATTTAAACATACAATATGTTTTAAAAAATATTTATCATCCGAAAAAAAAAAATCTTTGTCTAAAGAAATGCATTGAGAAATAACAGATTTATAGAACATTTTAATGAGACAGTACATTTTCAACTCTCTCAAAATAAAATTTATTTCAAACATAAATGTCATTATTACTTATTTTGATATGGTATAAATATCTAAATTTGATATTTTTAAATACTTTTTTAGTGTCGGTATTAGGTAGTAGTCAAAATTTTATATCTATTTTCTTTTTATATAAAATTATATTGTTTTGAATATTAAGATGATAAAGAAAATAGACAAATAACTATCTAAGACATTACTAATACCGTAAGGATTAATGAGTCATTACTTTATTTGACAAATTATTGAATATAGAAGACATTTCCAACTAACCCATGAAATAACTCTTGCAAGGTTTTAGTCAAGGGGGGACTGGGGGTTTGAAAATTATATGCACTTTTTTTTTTCTTTTGTTTCTTGAACACAAAAATTTATGAGAACATTGAAATAAAATTCAATTGATTAAATGTTATGTTAAAAAACTAGTATTCATAGAACAATCAAGACTGCCCATTTTCAATCCAATATTAACCTATAATTGGGGGGCAGATATTAGGCTTCTTTCAAAGACTAGTAATTGCCTAGAATGTTGAAAATTTGGTTAACAACTTAATGTAACTAAATTCTTTTTGATCTTGTGTTTGTTAAACTAAGTTTGAAAAGTGCTGCCAAAAAGTAAAAATATATTCTTAAAATTAGGAACACAAAACCAAGCCCAATTTTCAAAAATTAAGACCCAATTGACTAAATTAGTTAATTTTGTTAAATTAAATAAATTCACCAAATTCAAGTATTGGGTTATTTATATAATGGTAAAAAATGGTGTTACTTAAGAAATGGTTCAGGAAAAATAATTGTATTTTTCACAAAAAAATTTGGTGAACTGAAATTTCTGCAAATTTTAGAGGACTAATTACAAACATGTAAAAAAAGAAAGAAAAAGGAATGCATATATATAGTATAATTATATAGTAACACAACTTAGACAGGCAAGCTGTATGTTTGTGTATACCATTACCATATTTCTCATTGCCTTGGGTAAATAGATGTTAGATTTTTGTAGTGATATGTGTTGCCATAATTGTTGGTTTTTCCATAATGACTAACATATCATTATAATATATGGTTTCCCAGTCAGACCAAATCAATATAAGTGGATAAAATTATATCCCATAATTTAATACTTACCATGTATGTATAATTAATTACCTAATTCAGGATTATCAATGACTCTTGGATTCATTCATCTATTCTATTCTAAGATTAGATGGACACCCAATGCAATCAATGCAAATCTATAATTGTAATCCCATTTTACAGCAAAAAGATCACTAAACAAAGCAGAATTTTCAAAAATTAAGACAATAATACAACATCTCAAACAGTAGCCAATATGAAAATAATCCAAATCTTATCTCATTTTTTTACTTGTTAATTTTTTTCTTAAATTATTATATATAATAGTTAAGAAAGTCTTAGGTGTTCCTAGAGTACCACGTCACAATTTTGATATAATGTTCTCATTTAATTAATAAATAATAATTTCTAAAGTGTTTTTATTTCCATTTATTTTAATTTTTTTTCTTTTTAATATTTTAAAATTTAAAATAAAAATATTTCTTCAAAAAAGACAAATATAATAATGAGGTGGGTTTCATGCATAAACTATGATTAAAGACTAAAACAAATAATTATATATGAGAAGATACCCCTAAGCCTATTGAGCTTGTGAAATTAAAATGCTACATGATTGTTTGGTTGATTGATGGGGGCTCAACAGCAGCCGACACACAAGCTGGCAAATTTGACCCAATGCAATTCTCCGTACAAATTTAATTAAGCTGTACAGCATCTTCATCCAACAAAGAATTTATCCCAAAAAAAAAAAAATAGCATTTCCTTAACCTACAGAAACAGAATCTTACAACATTTTTTTTCCTGGTAATTGATCAGCTTGCACCTGTTACACATGAGAACATTCTGTGACTCCTAAACCTCATAAGTTGCTTTTGCGTTGGAGGAGGAGGAGTAGAACTGCCAACACCATTTGACGACAAGTACCCTACGTGAAAGTCTCCGACGGACTTGTGTCGCCGGTGACTGTATCTCTCCTCCATGTTCTTCTCAGCTGAATGTGTCATATATACAGAATTATTCTGAGTACCAATATCACCATAGAAATCTGCTACGTTGTAAGTTTGAGCTGCCCCGGACGAAAGACACTCGTACCGGCTACGAGTTTTGTTCTTCTTGATTGCCTTGAACACCATAGGAAGAAGTCCCTCCATTGATTTTTACTTTCCTTAATTTCTTGATGAAGAAATTAAAATGAAGAAGAAGAAGAAGAAAAATGTTTGGAAGAACTTTTGGGTTTATTGGGTTTGGTGGGGGTGTGAAGGTGTGAGGGTGATATATACTTTCCACCACGTATATTTTTGTTGTTGTTAGGAAGGGAGCTTCAAAGTCAATAAGTCATGTTGATTCTTTGACTTTAACATATATATGGAACATAAATCAAAGTTTCAAAATCATAATCTTATATTCAATATCATATAAACTACATGAAAGCAAGAAATACAAATAGAAAATTCACAGCTATACATAAAAATATAGAAAATGTTATGTAATGTTCTCAACATATATGGTAGCCAATTCCTACACATTATCTTGAACAAAATTAACTTGTTTAACTTGGTCTAATAATACAATAAGATAGTAGCTGTCTATATCATCATGTTGTCACAAACCAAAGCTTAGAAGATAATAGATATACATGGATACACACATAGATATACATAGATTGATGAAGAAAATAAAATATAGAAAGGCAGCAACAATATTGAACACGCAAAGGATTCGAAGATTATGAATAAATAATTAAATTAAGAAGTTGAAGATGTTTCTTGTTTAGCAATTGCTTTATTTAGAATATTAAATTAAAGAAGAATGTACATCTTCCAACTTGCTCTGATTGACTTGGTCTCTCTCTGGTGGGGGTTATCTGAATGTCCACCAATTTGTTAGGTCAAATAATTATATCTTCTTTTAACTAATTAATGCTCGATGGAAATATATGGTGACTGTGGTTTTCATTCATTATGAAATCCAACTTGAAACTTTATTACAACTTGAAATAACATAAATTTCCAGTCCCATTTGCAGATGTTGAAACGCAGCCCTGATTTACTGAGTTCTGAATATAATTATTATGAAAACATTTGTCTATCTCCATTGTCTTATTGCAAACAAATATAGCCGCCTTAATTAGGTGCTTAATGTGCTAATTATTCTTCACAAACAGTTGATTGTGAACCTAGCCAGCCGGCATGGGTTGGTATGATTATATAATTGACAAAAAATCAATCATGTATCACCTAATCTTTCTAGTTTTTAATCATTTTGGAAGGTTTATCTTAGCTATATATATATATATATATATATATTAAGTTATATATTGTTTGAATATTTTCAACATTATATATGCATAAATATAATTTTGAGATTGGAAGCATAAGGGTATCACCCAAAAAGAATGTTAACATTTCTTGTAGTGTTAATCTAAGACAATGCAAAAATGACATGGCAACTACTCCAGTCCAGATAATAATGTTAATGAAACTCAGTTGCCTTGCCAAGTCAAATTTGCATACATTTGCCAAGCAATTATCATTCTCCAGAAGCATAACTATTGGCCTGTCCCTATGACAGCATGCAATTTTATATTCAACTGGATAAAATCATCTTCTTTATTTGATCAATATTTAAACGTGGTTTGTACAAACACTTAATCATATATCATAATCTAATGTACACAGAAAGTTCAACAAAATTAGGTGTAAAGTTGACTACTGCGGGTATATATACTGTTACTAATTGCGTCTTCTACCTATTAACTTAAAACTTTTGAAATACATACGAATCTCACAAAGTATTGTTTTAGAAAGCAATTGAAGTCCTTTTGGGCACCTATTATGTGTTCCTCAGAATACACCTCTATGACTTTGTCTACTTCTACTAATCATTATGAAAGTGACATAAGAACATTTTGAACTATTTAACAGCATATTTATGATTCTTTCATAAGTTTGATCTCTCCTTTCGCACATGTTCTATGATTCCATCACAGTTTAAGCCATAGATTTCTTCAAAATCTAGAACTGCCATAAACCGAGAAGTATCTACAATTTCCCATAAAAGAAAAAGGAAAAAACACTTAAAGTTGGTGCTTACCAAGAGTCATATTACCGATCAATGACATTAATCAAATTGGTACATGATTATTATATATGTTTTGCTTCTGCCTCTTCATAGCAAAGGTTATCAAGCAATTCCAGCAATTTTCCAGTACAGAATTGAATAAAATTGAGAAAGCATTCACAATTTATGAAAAGTATTCAAAAAAGCACGACTGAAGATACAAGTAATGGAACAAATTAGAATACATAAGTGGCATTTAAGTGATGGCTTGATAATCACCACAAGAAAGAACCACTTTGGGTTTAAGGTTAGTTACACTTTACTCTAATGAATTGAAGGAGTAAACGTTGTGAAGGTAAGAAAATATCATACTCGGAACAAATGGTTCTTATAGCATACATTCCAATCTGAATCCCCTGAAGCTGCCAAGCCACCGCCATCAGTGCTTATTGACTCTGCACATGAACATGAAACTTGAGAAGGAAGTCTTTCTTCGACTTTTTCTTTATCTCCCAGTTCAGTATCTACATATTCAGTTGACCGGAAATCATTTTTGAGAATCTCGTAATTCTCCACATCAACATGGTGCTCAGGATTCTGACAGGGCTTCAACTGATCATTACAGCAGCCACTAACATCTTCCTCTTCATCCAATAAATATCTGCAACTATCAAACTCATCCATCTCAAAAATCCGACTGACCAATCCTTCCCTCCATGATATCCTCATTTGGGACTGTGACACATTCCAAGAATCTAGATCATCCAAAACTTTCTGAAATTGGGAAATATCAACAGAGCTGGAAGGCATAGTCATACAATCAACCTGAAAACTTGAACTTGTTGGATCCCATATCGATTCATAACCCTTGGAAGACAAACTTGCCATTTGAATAGTTTCAGCAAGCAAATCAACTTCAGAACCAAAGTGATGTATTTGACCAGCTTCTGTTTTTAATCGTGACAAATCAACACATCTATCTGTGCTCGAGTCAGACTGCAGAGTTTGAATAACACTTCCATTTCCCAATGTATCCATGGAAAATGGAGAATTTTCTCCATCAAAGTCATAGCAACTCTTCCTCTCATCTTCCAAATCAGCAGTCTTAAAACTAGGTGCACAATAGGGAGATGACGAAATAACAACATTGTCGCAAAAAGTCCCTAAGATTCCTTGAAATTCAGTAACTTCAGTTGTAGAACACAAAGAATTTCTTCTCCTCCTTGCACCAATAGAAACACTCCTATTATTGCCATCATTACCCAAATCCAAAATCTTCAAACGACATGACCCATTTTCATAATTCTCCTTTTGCTCCTCGTCCTCCTCATTACAAGGAGACAAAAGCCAATGCATTGAAGCTTCAGCAGGTAAAGGCACCATAGAAACTCTTCTAGAATCAGCAACAACTCTTATAACATTTTCTTCATCATTACCATCATCTTCTTCAAAACTATCAGTAAACTTAACTAGACCAAAGTCTACTACATTATTATCTGCTATAGTCAGTAATCCCCTAGGCCTACATTTCCTCTTGTCAGTGATCCCCGACACGACATGGCCAGCGCCGTAACAAGCAGATGTGGTATTGGTAGCAATCACAGACGAACCACATAGTGTTTGTATCTGGGGAGAAACTGAAGCCTGAATCGGAGGAGTTTTATTTTTGTTTCCACTAGAATTTGATAACTTCTCATCGCCATCAAAATCATCACAATCAACCATAACCTTATTATCTACTGTAAAATCTAATCCTGAGCCAGTTGCTACCTTACTCAAAGGAGTAAAATTCACATCACTAACATCACAAGCCCTAATCTCAGTCCCAAATGGAAGTTTATTAACATTATTGCCACGGGCATCCAAAACTGAAGAAATTTGACATTTTGATCCATTTCTCGAACTGGGTTTCTTCCCAGATTGCCGCTGGTAAAAACAAGGAGTATTTTTCCTAACTTTCTCCACTTTCTGCGAAATGGGTTTCTGTAAACCACTGCGTTTCGAAGCTTTTGACGGATTGGGAGCAGATTTCGGGGTAATTTTAGCTAAAGCTTTGATTTTAATTGGTCTGTCAATGAAAGGAGTTTTCGTATTCGATGAAGGAGAGTGAGAACGAAAGAACCTGAGACAACCCTTCGGAGCTTCAATGCTGCTGCTGCTGTCAACAATGTCGGTGTTGAGATCTTGCAATGGATTTCTGGAACACCGCTGCTTTTTTGTTCTCTGTTCAATTTTAGAGCAATTCCTGTCAAGTGGTTTTGTTGATTTTGAAGATGAAAGTGGAATCATTTTTGTGGAACAGTGAAAGAGACAGAAAGTACAGACTGAGATCCACTGGTTTTAATGGAGAAAATAATTTGATTTTGGTTTGAAAATCAATGGAGGGGAAAGGTGGGGTTGATTTGGTTAATGTTTGCCCCTTCTTTTTGTATGCAATTATAGACATGTCATTTAAACTTTTGGGCTTAAGTATTGTCATTTCTCAATTGACCCATTAAATAGGCTTCCCACTATGTACAAAATATTACATTTTTTAACATAAAGAAGTGGTTCAAGTAATAATTAATATTAATCTCAATAAAGTTTTGAATTCATCCATTAAGATTAAGGACCCGCTATCTAAAACCACAAGAAGTAACTTTTATTTTATACTTCGCCATCACTCACTATCAAATTTAGTTATCAATCTCCCTCTTTTCAATTTCTATTGGCCTTCGAGGATGTCTTTAACTATTATTTATAATGATGCTACTAAGGATCATACCAATAAACTTTTTTAGCATAAGCTCATTAATGTATCAATCCATCTTTAAGAATTAGATTTCAATACAATTATATAAGGGTATTTAAAATGTTCAAATATTGTCATATTAGTATTGTGTCTTTTTTTTTTGTTTAATTTTTGTTATTAATTTGTTTCTTGTATAGATTTAATGTAATGATAAATTAAGTTTGTATTTAACTAATATCGCCCTTAATTATTAAGATGAAAGTTCAAATCTTTTTAAAAAAAAAATTGCGAGAATAAATTTCTTCTTTTTTAAATATAAATACAAAATAAAATTTAAAGATAAATAATATATATATATATATATATATATATAATAACACAGAGTGCCAAATTTGCTTTATTAAACGAAGCCCATGTGTAGATTCCTGAACATCCTACACAAGCCCAAAAAGGTGCGCAAGAACTCAGCTCAGTTCAGTAATCAGGATTCCTCGTATGTTTGTTTGAGGTACAAAAACTAACAGCACACAGCTTTCTTCTGTTTTAACTGTCAACCACTCACCGTACATCTTATAAAATAATCGTTTTGAATCATATTTTCATTCTGTACCTGAGCTAGTCATTTGATTTGATTTGAATCGAAAAGAAAGAAAGTTATGACAACAGAACCGAAGAAGATCATCATTGACACTGACCCCGGTATTGGTAAGTGTTTTGACTTTGTCTTTGTTATCAAAATATTTGTTTTCAAGATCTGGGTATCTTTGATTTTCACGGCATGTTGTTGCAGATGATGCAATGGCTATATTTCTGGCGTTGAATTCTCCGGAAGTGGATGTGATTGGACTGACGACTATTTATGGCAATGTTTATACTACTCTTGCCACCAGAAACGCGTTGCATTTGGTAGATAAAGCTTGATTAGATCTCTGTTTTGTTTCTGTGTTTTTGTTGCTTGTGTTGTTGATTTTTTGAATGTTTGTGGAAATGGGTCAGATTTGAATTTCTTTTTTTTTTTGGATGGGAGTGAGTGATTTTGTTGGATAATTAGATTCTGTGTTTTGTGTATTTTAGTTGGAGATTGCAGGGAGGACTGATATTCCAGTTGCTGAAGGATCCCATGTCACTATCACTGTATGTGCTAATCTCTTCTTTCTTTCGCTAATTTCATTTGATGAAGGATCTCCATGTCAGTGTTTAATATTATTGTTTGTTTGAGCACTACCTACTAGGTTAAGCTAACTTAACATGGCATTAGAGCCAGTTTGACCAAGAGATCCTGTGTGATCCGGCGTTTGATTCCACTCACGTGATTTGCATTTGTGTTTGTTTTTGTCTTCATACTCGCCGGCCTAAAGCCAAAGCGGCTCCTTCAGCTGATTGGACAAGTCCGATTGGTATCAGTACTATACATGAGGGGACTATTAGTGCATAATACTATTGTTTGGGTTTTTACCTAATATCTTAAGTTCTTTAGTCAAGAGGTAATTTAGCACTCCATATTTATAATTATGATGCTTTACGAACTTTGTTCTTGAACCGTTTTTCTTTGTTAAAAGAACTGCTGTTTGTGGTCAATCAACCTGAAATCATAAAATTCATGCAAGACTCACCATTTGTGATCATAGTTGAGAGCAGTTATGGCCTTATAGGATGATTCTTTTTAGTATTTACTTAATGTGCAAAGGCTAGTTGTTGGGATGTAACCGATTGTGTAGTATATTATTTAGGCTAAAGAATCAGTTAATTGGAAATATACTTGCGATTTCATGATAATATGTTAACCTCAATACCTTATGATGTGCAAGCTTTCTTCTTCTTTGATGTATTATATGGTCATTTGAGGCTGCACTAATTTAAAGGAACATCTCATTAAAATATATAATATTTTCCTATACTAACTATAAAGAAATGCATGCGTAGTGGTCGTTGCTACTGTGTAAAGTTATACGTGTAGTTGTGGTTGCTACTGTGTAGCCTCTACTTTGTTCTTATTTTCTGTCTTTATGTTCTGCATAAAGGAAAAATATCTTCCAAAATTGAACTAATAGTCTCCATTAGAATGGATTTAATCCTATGAGGACCTCAAGTATTTTGATAAACGGAGAAGTTGAACTCACATGGATGAAGTTGTTGTATTTTACCTACAAAATTTTAACTTCAACTCTTGTGCACAGTATCACAACTATTACCCAACAAAGCTTAACTGATGTGTGATTGGATTTTGAGGCTCATCAAATTATTGAATCATTTCTTTCTTGTAAAGAAAGGTACAAAACTTCGCATTGCTGATTTCGTCCATGGTGCTGACGGACTTGGCAACCAGAATTTCCCTCCGCCAAAAGGAAAGCCAATTGAACAGTCAGCAGTTGATTTTCTTGTTGAGCAAACAAACCTTTACCCTGGGAAAGTTACTGTAGTTGCATTGGGACCACTAACAAATATCGCATTGGTTAGATTTTTATTCATTTAGCGCCATTTTTTCATTGTAAGTATGATTTATATTACTTCCTTATTGATTATTGTTTGATACAGGCGATTCAACAAGATCCCACATTCGTAAAAAATATTGGACAGATAGTTCTTCTTGGAGGTGCTTTTGCAGTAAATGGGAATGTTAATCCAGCATCAGAGGCCAATGTAAGTTCCTTAAATCAAAGTCTTCGGTTGTCAAGATTCTCGATAATTCAAGTTACAAATTTGAAGTTTCTAGCTATTAATTTTTTGTTATCCGTCCACCTGGAAAAATTTCCAAAACTGCCAATCAGGTTATATATTGTCGTGCTCCTGCTTAGCTCAAAATTATTTCCTGCCTACTTAATTATGATTTCTCTCATTTGATTGTATCAGTGGTGTTAACTTGCTTGAGTTTCATCAGTTTTTTATAATCAGTAAATGTAGAGAGAAAAAGAGAGAGGTACAATTTGGAAGTAAATTTCTCTCTCTCTCTCTCTCTCTCTCTCTCTCTCTCTATAATATCCTTTCTATTTCTTTGATTGGGTGAGCAGATTTTTGGTGATCCGGATGCTGCAGATGTTGTATTCACTAGTGGAGCAGATATTGTGGCTGTGGGTATTAATGTCACCCATCAAGTTGTTTTGACAGGTGCTCTTTCGGCTGTCTTGTGTTAACTTGTTAATCATGTAAATGGACATGTTATCACTGTGTAACAATGTTATGTTGTTAATTTATGTCTAGTTGTGAATTTTTTTCAGTTTTACTCTAAAGTCAGAAACTTACTTACCTTATACATTGTCATATGTAATAAATTTCCTCCGCTTACTTATAGTTCTCTTACATTTATTTTAAGGACATATTTTCTCTTATCACTACTAAAGTATGACAAATCAACTCAACTTAAAAAGCCATTGCCTGGCTACTTGGGGTTGCCACATAATTTTGCGCTTAAGCCTTTATATTGTCAATTTTGTTTATATAAGCAAAATTTGATTCAATTTGATTTTGTTTGACTTGTTCTCATATTCTAGATGTTGATAGAGACAAGTTGGCACTTTCAAATGGAAAATTTGCTGAATTTTTATGCAAAATCTTAGAGGTCTACTTCTCGTATCATCATGAAGCATACTGTATGAGAGGTTTGTCAATTTGCTGAAATGGGTTGATATGGCCTTGAAAATTAGAATGTCCATACTCTTTCCGCTAATGATACATTTAATATTGGTGTAGGTGTTTACCTTCATGATCCAACCGCTCTTCTTGTAGCTGTCAACCCATCACTTTTCACTTACACTGACGGCATTGTTCGAGTCCAGACTAGCGGCATCACAAGAGGACTCACAATAATATACAACAAGCAAAAGAGGTAGAATCCTTTCTCATTTTAAATCAGCAACTTGACCATAGTGCAAACCTGAAACGGGCTTATTTTGATTTCTGCTCAACTTGATTTGTAAATTTCAAAATGTCAAAAAGATTTCTCTGTAAATACCACAATCCAGACCAAGAATTTAAATCCTTAATATGTTTAATGATAGATAGGTTTCAAGAAATCTTGTTGTATATTTTTTTTTCATCTGCTTTTTCTACCAATTTCTGTATATATCAAATATAATCTTCCAGCTTGTGTTTGTCTTAAAAATTACGAAGAGCTGCAATGATTACACAGAAAATTTTCTTGATTATTACATTTACATGTTCTTCAGTTAGGCCTCCTACTGACTCATCTGTTTAAAACCCAGGTTTGGCGAAATCACTGAATGGTCAGATAAACCTACTGTGAAGGTGGCAGTCACGGTTGATGCCCCGACTGTCGTGAAATTACTCATGGATCGGCTCATGGACTCATGAAAATAATCCGATGCGAGTAGTATGATGATTAATCCAACAGCTTCATTTGATGGTAATCAAAATTTCTTGGCAATAAAATTACCCTTGATTTTCAGTTCAGGACCATCCTTTGTTATTAAATTTGTGCAAGTGATGGGCACTGAGCTATTGAAAATTTACAGATTCAGATTTATTGCCATTGAACGACAATGTCACTTTATTTTTATTTTTTGATGTAATTTGATGTGATAATAATGTAACAATTTGGTGATAGAAACTCTATATGAATTCCATCACATTGCATTGACTTTGTATGTTCCTTCTTGTGAATTTTTTTCTTAAAACAATATAAATCTTCCACTTTTTCCTAGAATAAACAATTACTCCAGTTTATTACCAAATGCAAGTAATTAATAGCATACCCCAAATTATGATGCCTTTTTTTTATTTAATATATACCTATATTCAATTAGTTGCCCTGCATTTTCTACAAACAAAAACAAAAGGGTGAGTAATGGATAGTATGTTGGAGTTTTGACTAAATAATAAATAATGACACACTTTATCATTTATTGTTATTTATAAATAGATAGCTTTTTGGCTTTTTGCTGCTGCTTTCAGGGACTTATCTGTTACGAATGATTAAAGTATGTTTCTATTATCATTTTCCTAAACTTTAGGGACCAATCCGCTAATAAAAATATAAAATGAAGGCAAGAAGGGCAATCTCGTCAACTCCGTACGAAAATTATCTCGCACTTTGATGCGCGGCGTTTTCAGTTAAAAGCAAAGTAGAGCATGTGATTCTACCATGGAAAAATTCCTAAAATAATCACTATTCACCAACTGTTTATGGATTTAATCAACCATAATTTATTTTTACCAAACGGTCGAATTTCAAGTAATTTGAACGTTTTTATCCTCGTAACCAATTAAACGCTACAGTAATAAATTTACAGTACTGAAACCCTAAAACAGAAAACCCTAAAATTACAGTAATCGTGTATATTTTAATATTTTAATTTATTTATTTGTACAAATTTTACCTAATAAATAATAATTCGTTACATTAAATTTATTAAATTTACTATAAAGACGTAAATTTATTATG
>JAXCLQ010000007.1:3205631-3208131 GCA_035584115.1 Cedrela odorata
AGGATACTGTATAACTCAATTGCCTGATTCGATTGAAGATTTGAGACTCTTAAGTTACCTTAATCTTGCTGGCACCATGATAAGATGTTTACCTGAGTCGACATGCTCACTGTTCAACTTGCAAATTTTGATATTAAGAGACTGTTCTCGTCTAATAAAGTTGCCATCGAAAATGAGGAACTTGATCAATTTGCATCATCTTGATTTAGAAGGTGCAAACTTGTTCAAAGAGATGCAATTCGGAATGAGGCAGTTGAAGATTCTCCAAACGTTGTCCAATTTTTTTGTTGGTAAAGGTGCAACTGTATCCGGTTTGAATGATCTGAAAAATTTGAAGTTTCTCCGCGGAGAACTATGTATCTCAGGATTAGAGAATTTGACTGATCGAAAGGATGCAAGAGAAACTGCATTATGCGAGAAGCTGTATCTAGAAGCACTGTCATTGCAATGGAGGTCTCAATTTGACAACTCACGAGACGGAGCATTGGAAGAAAATGTACTTGACATATTGCAGGCACATAAAAATATAAAAAGGCTCACAATCACAAATTATGGAGGCGCAAGATTTTCAATTTGGATAGGAGATCCATTGTTCTCAAAGATGAAGGTTCTTACTTAGAAAATGGTGAAAATTGCAAATCTTTGCCTTCACTCGGGGTGTTGTGTTCACTTAAACACCTCACCGTCATAGGTTTTACGAAACTAAAAGTCATCAATTCTGGGATCTATGGGAAGGATTGTTCAAAGCCTTTTCAATCCTTAGAGACTCTTCGTTTTGAGGATTTGCATGAGTGGGAGTGCTGGGACACCAATATAAAAGAAAATGAGAATGTTGAAGTCTTTTCCTGCCTCCGTAAGCTGTCCATCGTGGGATGCCCAAAACTCTCAGGAAAATTGCCTGAGCTTGTTCCTTCATTGGAGACACTTGTTGTTAGTGATTGTGCAGAGTTAGTAGTTTCATTTTCAAGCTATCCAATGCTCTGCAAATTAGAAGTTGATGAATGCAAAGGAATGGTGTGCAGCAGTTCTTCAATTGACTCCAAGTCGATCAAGTGTGTGACAATTTCAAATAGTGCACTAAACGTATACGGATGCAATGGGATGTTATACAATGGTACAACTGAGTTGTTAAAGTCTGTGACTATTTCAAATTTGTTAGAGTTTGGAAAATTTATGAAGCAAGGATTTCAGATAGTAGATACTTTGGCGACTGGAGACTCTGAGCAGAGGCAGGACTGGAGGTGGAGGCGGCAAGTGCAAGGGCTACATTTGCTGACCTGCCCTGAAGAGGTCTCAATAGAAGAAAATTGCGTAAGTCTTGTTTCATTTCCAGAGATAAATTTTCTACCAAATAATTTGCGGTGTCTTTTGATTGGAAATAACGACGCTTTAAAATCCTTACCTGAGGAAATGATGGGCAACAATTCACAACTGGAAAGGTTGTATATTAGGCGTTGCAATTCTCTAACAGTCATCCCAAGAGGGAAGCTACCTTCTTCTCTTAAATGGCTTGAGATAGTTGATTGCCAGAACCTGCAGCGTTTGGTGAATGATGATGTAAAGGAAGCCTCTTCTTCTTTTTCTTCGTTGGTGACACTAAAACATCTTCAGATTCGTCATTGCCCTAAGCTCATAACTTTATCATCAGGAATTCAATCACTTGAGGCGCTTGAATACCTCCACATGAGCAATTGTTCAAAGTTTGAGTCATTACCTGATGTCATGCATAATCTTAACTGTTTACGGAATGTTTATATTGTGAATTGTCCAAGTCTTGTTTGCTTTCCAGATAGAGGGCTTCCCAGCTCCACTTCAGAATTTTCAATCTTGGATTGTGAGAATCTTAAAGCTCTACCTGACGACATGCACAATCTCAACTCTCTTCGACAGTTGGGAATAAGTGGATGTCCAAATGTTGTCTCATTTCCAGAAGAAGGTTTCTCAACCAGTCTAATATCACTTACCATAACTGATCACAAAATCTACAAGGTACTGATACAGTGGGGGTTTCACAGGCTTACCTCTCTTGAAGCCCTCTACCTTCGTGATTGTGATTATAATGTTGCAGAGTCCTTTCCAGACGAGAGGATGGGAATGATGTTGCCCACTTCTCTAACTAATTTGGAAATTAGGGGATTCCCAAAATTGAAATACCTATCTTCAACGGTTTTTCAAAGCCTCGCCTCTCTTGAATATCTGTGGATCAAAGATTGCCCAAAGCTCAAATCCTTTCCAGAGTTGGGCCTTCCATCCACACTTTTGGAGTTACGAATATTGGAATGTCCGTTGCTAAAAAAAAGTGCAAAGGGATAAAGTTAAAGAGTGGTCCAAGATATCTCACCTCCCTCGGGTTGAGATAGATGGAAAATTAATGTACAAGGAAGAATGATATGTATTAGAAGAAGAATAAGGCATGTAGATTTTTATTTATTTAATGATTCTGCATTTTATAAATAAACAAACAACTAATTAACTTATTTTCATTTTCACCCATCAGATC
>JAXCLQ010000007.1:3215631-3223993 GCA_035584115.1 Cedrela odorata
GGAAATTAACGCCGACTTCCATGAGGATCAGATTAGCGAGAATGCGAAAATAACAGCGAAAATAAAACACACACAAATTTGATAACGGAGTTCGGCCAACTCTGCTTACGTCTCCAGATCTGCTGCAGATCGCTTTACTGAAAGAAGAAAATTACAGAAGTATTTGCTAACACTTACAACTCACAACCCACATCCCAATTACACCCAATAATTTTTCACCCTTGAAAAATTCTCTTACAAGCTCTTCACTCAAGTTTGTTTATCAAGCTCTCTCAAAACTCACTTAAAATTCACCTCACTTAAAACTCATTTGTTTTGGGATATTTTAAATGAGAAGGGAGGGGGATTTATATAGCCTCTAAAAAGCTTGGTTGATGAAAGAGTAAGTGGAGAAAGGTGGGTAGGAGAGGTAAGTAGGAGGTTAGGCGAGCACTACCTTAAGTGGGAGTAGTAGGTGAACACTACTTACCTTTCTTCTTTCTTTACAATTTTAAGTGGGAGTAGTAGGTGAACACTACTTACCTTTCTTCTTTCTTTACAATTTCAAGAAGATTATGCTCTACATGACAAGTGATAAGGTAAATATTACAGGAAAACAATTTGAATGAGAAGGCATGCATGAAGAAGGAACATATAAATGGAATATTAAATTTAAATATACAGATTTCAGATTCTTCTCTGATGTACTGATATCTTATAAGAAAATAAGTTTCAGTTCAAACCGCTCAGATGATATCAACAATACATAATAAAAAAGATCTCTAGCAAAATGAGCAAATCATATTAGATTCACTTTTCTCTTCACCACAGTCATTCTACACCAAGTTAGGTCACTGTTCCTCATCTAATATTAGTTTCAGGAAAACTGGTGCATAAAGAATTTAAGAAATCCTAACTAACAAAACAGCATGAAGTGCCTAAGAATTGATAAACCAAACACACAGATACCTGGCTAAGGAACGCCATGCTTGCTTCTTGTGGACCCAATAAACGGAGAGCAGTTTTGATGCCATCTTTTCCGAGAAAATAATCTGCACTTCGATAGTGACTTTCCTACAGAGATGGAAACTTTAAGAGAATATTCGCCAGTGTTGGGACAACTTTTCCGAACCACTCTGCCGCTACCGCCCAGGAATTCAGCTGAACAAGTCCACTTAATTCGGCTTCAATCATAAGTCTTTATGTAAATAGCAATGAGTTGATCATTGCTCGAAGGTTTTATGCTTATCCAGATATCCTATAGAAGAGCGTTATTGTTGTACATCATGGCTTGATAACCTAAAAATTGTTCACGATTCCTAAGGCATAACTATGACAATGGCTCACAAATACTCCTCCCATGCAGTTATATTGAGAGCAGGGACAAATGCCAAAGAGTAAAGAGCAGAATTTACTTTCTCCGATAAAATCAATGAAGAAAACCAATCTTTTAACTGATAATATCAATTTATAATGCAAGTAACGAAAAGATAACAAAATTTTCTCATACAACAGTACATACATACGTATAACATATAGAGAGAAACAAGCATCACCTAGCCAGCCAAGTTTTCATGAATTAGCATTAAGCAGAGACCAGAACACAAAATACTGTGTAAGGCTGAAAATACCAATCCAAAATTACCTTGGTATCTATTTTTCATCATAATCTTTAACAATCTTGAGCTAAATATGTACTAATACAAACAACACTAAGCATCAGAAAACAAAAATTTCATCGCATACAAAATACTGTGTAAGGCTGAAAATACCAATCCAAAATTACCTTGGTATATATTTTTCATCATAATCTTTAACAATCTTGAGCTAAATATGTACTAATTCAAACAACACTAAGCATCAGAAACAAAAATTTCATCGCATGTTTCCCTCCCGCAGGACATCTATCATATTGTAGATAAGCTTGTCCGCCTTTGACTGAACCTGTTTTTACATGAATATAATCAGTAATAAGGCATAAGTGTAACAGGTTATTCATGAAAGCTAACTTGAGATTACACATCCCAAAAGTAAACAATCATCAATCATCAGAAATTTCACTATCGTATAACTAAGAATTCATTGTATCGTTGAATAACAAGACAGGATAGTTAAATCAAGCATGTAGTATAAAAAGTGGGATATGAAAGGGAGTAACGGCACCTTCTTGGAGAGGAAGATCGCAGCATCAACAGTACCCTCAGCGTATATGGACCTACCGCAAACATTATGCTGAAACTCAAAAGAAACTCTGCCAAGAATAAAAGGGAAAAGGAAACAAGTTATCTAATGCTGAAAGGTTGAGATGAGAGAAAAAAAATATATACAAGACAAAAAAAAAAAAAAAAAAAGAGGCAAAGAAATTAGGATGTTTGCGGTTACGTTTCATCGGGTGAAGTAAGGTGATACATATGGAATGCATGACCAGATAAATGCTCCTCTGGAGCTCCCACCATATCAAGTTGTTGTTTGGGATCCCGGATCATTTGTATCTGATGAAAAAGTCAGAGCCATAAATGATTCCGAAGCCAACAGAGAGGAAGAAGAAATATCCATCGTCATAATAACATAACCAGGGCATGTAGATAAACTTATGCCACATTTTGTTTTTATGACTAGAAGTCCGTTTTATATTCACATTATTACAATATATACGAGTTATTGTGAAGATCTGAAAAGTCTTTGGAATGAGAGAAAATGCAAGATTGTTCTCCGAGAAAAACAGAGAAACTTCTCTCTCTAAAACAGAATGAAGAAACTTAATTTTGTATTCTTATTTCATTATTGTAACAGCTGCTCTATATATACAACAACTATCTTCTAAAATCTGTTAAGCTAATGCATAAAAGATCATCTAACTAATTCCTAATTTTCTGGAAATGACTAACTGAAATAACTACAGAATACTGTAAATACAACTGTCAAACTCCAGCTAGTACCAGCTCAGCATAAATCAAGTTACTCCTTTTGCTTCTGTTAATTAGCACTACTTGACTTCCAGCTCAGCACATCATCTTTCAGTTTAGCTCAGTGTTTTCATTCTCTTCATCAGCATCTTCATTTTCAGCATCTGTTATGAGCTTAACATCCCCCCTAAAGCTGAATGGTCGTGGAAGAACATTTAGCTTGGCAAAAAAATATTGAAAGGCAGCAACAGGTAAGGCTTTGGTAAGAACATCTGCTATTTGTTCATTGCTGGGAACATGTCTAACAGTTAATAATTTGCTGAGAATTCAATCTCTGACATAATGAACATCTAAATCAATATGTTTTGTTCGAGAGTGAAAAACAGGATTTTGGGCAAGAGAGGTAGCACTGAGATTGTCACACCAGAGCACAGCTAGATATTTTGTTGGTCTGTGTCTTCAGTTTATGCTTTATTTCTGATTCAATTTGTCTCTAATGAACTTTGTAGGTGTTCCATGCATATTTGGTGTCCTGACTTGTGATAAAATGGAGCAGGTAACTCGTAATTAAAAAACCAGAAATTTCATTTGAGACCCATGCTGCATGGAGGAAATTTGAAGCGTTTTCTTCATCGTGCTATCTAAATGAGATATAATCTGTAACCATTGCCTTTTATGACAATTGCAGGCATTAAATCGATCTGGTGGTAAATCTGGGAATAAGGGTGCTGAGACTGCCTTGACTACTGTAAGTTGATGTGAAAATAATATTGTTGAATAGGATTGTAATTGCAAATTGATAGCCGGTTGGTTGACTGCGAGTGTACTTAATTTTTAAACAACTCTATTTAGATGGTAGTCTCACACCCTGATTTTTTTTTTTTAAATATAAAAAGGGTACGTTCTATTGGACATTTTTTAGGCAGCAAAAATGAGTGTATTGTACGATATTAAAAAAAGAAAAGAGTTACAGAAAGCTTCAAAAATTTAGAGTTTTGGATGAAAAACAGAAGAATCCCTAGCTGCAAATTATTTATTTATTTATTTATTTTTGTCGCTGGTTTTTTCTCTCTGTCCTTGAAACTGCAATGCTAATAAATTAATTATTTGGTGTTTCAAAGTACATTATTTGCACCCTGCATCCATTTCTGACAATTTAAATTACTTGACCAAAAATGAAAATGTAAAATTACTTTGATTAATTTTTGGTCTAGTTGATTTGCTCCTTTCATGGTTACTTTTGCATATTGTGCAGATTGAGATGGCATCTTTGTTTGAGCATCACCTGAAGTAGCGCTTGCACCAAGAAGGTTTGGATGGAATTCTTTCTCCGCTCATATTTACTTTCCGGAAGTCAGCCGTTTTGTTGTAGATTTTTCTTATTTAAAATATCTGAAGCCTTTTATATGGGACAGTTTTGGGACCGGCTGAAAGTTACCCTTAGCATTCCAAAATTCAATAAGCTATCTGGGTTTTGTGTGTTTCTCTCTTGTATTTCTAGACAGTCATTATTCACAATCAAGGACATTTTTATTTGTGATTTGATGAAACTTTTCACCAAACAATAATTTTATCTCAGGTCAAAGTGTAGTCAACATTTCCCTTCCTTTTGAAAGACACAAAATACTTGTCTGCTAGCGTGAGCATACAAGTTTGATTACAGGGTGGGAGAGAATTATTGAAACTGGTACAGATTTTGTTTGGAATTTTTTCAGATTTGAGTATTGAGCCATTCTTCATTATTTTTTATTTTAGTGCCTAAACCATGTGATTCACATGAAGTTGTGCATGATACTTAAATATGTGCATTAAAGTTATTCCTTAAATGTATTATATTAATCTGGAAGGAAAAAATATATATTATAGGGTGGCAAATTGGCAATAACACACTATAAGGCAAAAAAGCTGAGACAATTCCTTGGAAACTACTCAGTCCAAAGTGTTTGGTGTTGGCAATAAGCTTCAAGCTTCATGGGGAAACAAATAAGAAGCTTAGAATCAAAGTTAAAACATACAAGTACAAACAAAGATCTCTGACAGCTGAATGTTAGGCTTGATTTCATGTCCAATGATTTATTTTTTCATTAAAGAATATGTTCATTCATACATATGCTCGTCAACAACTGCCCATGCAAGCCAAATCTGTCTCTGCAATAGCCATGGAGAAGAAGAAATCAAAATATTATCCTCTTCTTCTCTCTATTAAATTGCAAATGCAAGCGGATAGAAAATGGAGGAAATTAGATTAAGAGAAAGTTGATTATTTGTAGTCTCTTGCAATCTAAAGTTGATTATTTGTAGTCTCTTGCAATCTTTCTTGTCATGATGACATTGCAGCTTTCTTGCTCCACTACCATTGTTAAACCTCAAGGAAAACTTCCCATTCTAGGACTAGCTTACAATCATCAGAAGCACTTTTTGAAAATTCCTTCTTCAGTTCCTCCAAGGTTGTACATATGCAACAACTCGCAGCAACCTCAATATCCCATGCCACTTTTCCCTCCTGTAGACCAGGTTCGTTTTCTTACAAATTTTCAAATGGGTTAAAAAAATTTGTACATAAAAATGCATATTTTGATGTTTGAGAATTCATTCATGGCAGAGTGTTGCAGAAATAGTATTTGGTGATGGATCTGAATCGCGACTCTATCCATTGACAAAGAGAAGATCAGAAGGGGCAATTCCAATGGCAGCAAACTACAGACTCATTGATGCAGTTGCGAGCAATTGCATTAATAGTAACATAAACAAAATATATGCGCTCACACAATCCAACTCAACTTCTCTCAATCTCCACCTCTCAAAATTATTTCGGGGGAAAGATGGATTTGTCGAAGTGATTTCTGCATATCAGAGCCCTGAAGATCAGGGCTGGTTTCAGGTGTCTCCAAAATTCTACTTCTATAACTTCTTTATAGCTTCTATTTTTCCTGAGGCGTCAAAATTTTGACTATTTGTCTATGTATTGTATGTTCTCTTAAATATCACTGAAATGCTGATGCTATAAGAAGATGCTTGTGGGTACTATAAGAGTATCCTGTGACTGAATTTCTTGTCCTTCCAGGGCACCATTTGTACAAAATGGACAATCAGAAACTAATCAAAGATCATCGGAACAGCAATGCCAATATAACAATTGTGGCTTTGAATGCTAAAACAGATCAAGACCCTGGTTTTGGACTCTTGAAAGTGAATTCAGAGAATCAAGTAATAGAATTTAGTATGAAATCAGAGAGGGAAACAATAACTTCTATCTCAGTAAGTTCTCTCATTGTTATAAAACTTGATCTTTTTAACTCTACAAAGTGCTTATTTTAGAAGCTTTTATCTCTAGGAAAAAAGCTCAACTAAATCCAACATTGTTGCTCATGGTAATATTCCATGTATGGGGATTTACCTCATTAACAGAGATACAATGTCAAGGCTTGTAAATGAACACTTTCCTGAAGCAAACGATTCTGGAAGTGAAGTAATTCCAGCTGCAATCTCCATTGGCTTGAAGGTTAGACTTCTCAAATTATGCATAAACTTTCACTTTCACCTTCACTTTAATATATATGTTATATGCATTTGTTTACTTCAATTCTCATTCCAGGTTGAAGCTTATCTACTTGATGGATATTGGGAAGATATGAGGAGCATACAAGCACTTTACCAATCAAACATGGATGCATAAAGAAATCAAACGTGAGATATAAGTCGGTGACTAAATTCACTCGCGTTATACTGAATTTTACAAATAGATCCATTAATATCTAACTCAAACTTCGTCCTTTCAAGGAAGCTTCTACGACAGAGATTCTCCAGTCTACACCATGCCATGGTGCCTGCCCCCAACTGTGATAGGAGATGCCGAAATTACAGACAGTGTCATTGGAGATGGTTGCATTGTCAATGTAAGCAATAGCACCTTGAAGCTACTTCCAGAAAGTTGTTTTCACTTTTTGTTTTCTGGAAATATATTTTTGACATCTCTAACAATAGAGGTGCAAGATCAAAGGTACAATTGTTGGAACGAGGACAAGAATTGGAGATGGATCAATAATAGAGGATTCTGCGATCATGGGAGCTGATATCTATCAAGTAAGATATATCTAATTTTTTATACATCATTCAATTAGAAATTCTCAGGTAGGAACATCTGCATTTTAGAAAATATGGATTCGGTACAAATTAGTACTGTTTTGAGTTATACAGTCTTGTTTTGCACTAAATCAGCGTTGTTTTGGTGAAAAAAACAACCCCATCCACACCTGAGAATTTTTATAAATTCATGATTTGATTACATTCTCTGCAACCAGGACATTCCAGGATTCTGAAGAAATGGAAGTTGCTGCTTCTCTTTCAATATCTTAACTTCTAACACAAGTATTTTTGAATCAGCAGGAAGATGTTCTAAGCAATGGGAAGGTTGTTCCTGTAAGAATTGGTGAAGATACTTAAAATAAGAAAGCTATTATAGATAAGAATGCAAGGATTGGCATAAATGTTACGGTAAATAAAATCCATCAATTTTCATCCATTTACAATAGTAAAACTCTTAAATTTGATCTTAGATATTAACGTGATAATTTCGGATTTTTATTTATTAGTTTAAATTTTTCGATGTAGCAATTAACAATATAATATCAACATGAGCACCTCGTCAAATTAAAGTATGTTTGTCCAAAACAAACAATATCTATATATTGTGTCTATTTATTAGTCTTAATTGTATATTTGTATTGAATCTAGATTACATATAACTTATTGTAACATAACCTTAAATATTAATATTAAGCTCTTATTTAAAGCTTAAAAACTTAAGACTAAGTGAATGATTAATACTAATAATTGGTATTATGCAGATAATTAACAAAGACAATGTGAAAGAAGGAGATAGAGAAGTAAATGGATACATCATCAGTGAGGGAATTGTGGTGATTCTTCGGGGCAGAAATTCCAAATGGCAGCATCTTATGAGATCAAACAACACCAAAAATAAATTACTTCTTCCATGATTCTTTATATCAATTAATAGAAATGAAACAAAATAAAGAAATGAACATTGATAATGATTGGGAGTAACACCAAAATGTGACTTAAAAAAGTTATAGTTTATTCATGTAAATCTTCACGTTACTTCAATGTTTATTGATGATAAGCTTATTCATATAAAAGAAAACTCTTGTTTCAAATTCAATGCATGACAAAGAAATATTAGAATTTTGAATTATTCTCATAAACCTAGAGTTCACTTTTCACTTTCTTGTTTCTTTTGTAATCTTTGTAATGTTTGGTTTGAAGGAAATGAAGGTACTAATCAAACCTATCACATTTAGTAATTTTTTATTATATAATTTTGTAAACATGAGTATTAGAAAGTGCAAATTTGTTGCATGAAATATACGGAAACAACTTTATATATATATATATATACATTAAAAATAGTATCTATATCATATTTCTTTACCCTCCATAAACGACGTCGTTTGACA
>JAXCLQ010000007.1:3224093-3245011 GCA_035584115.1 Cedrela odorata
CCAATAGCTAAGTAAACATTAATACAAAGTTATTTACTCGGTTTTCATCACCCCGACATAATTTATAAAATGACCAATTTACCCTTGATGTGTAAAATGACTAAAATGCCCTTAATTTAAATTTTAGGGTATTACACCTACCCCATATAGACTAAATCAATAGAGGAAGTTAAGAAAAAGTTTTACGAATTCTACCAAAGTCATAGGCACCTGATAGATAAGTGTTTCGAACTCAGAGGCCAGGTAGAGATGTTAGTCCGAAACAATTACCTATCAGACTTAATGGCAAGAACTAAAGAATAGTTCAGAACCTTTGATCAAGAAATTGAACATAAAAAAAGGTAAGAAGAGCGAGCATTGGTAATTTTAGGCAGGACTACACTGGCAGGGAATTTGAACAGATCGAGGAAAAACTATTTGAAATATTCACTACAGAGTACCACCACGAACATTCACATTATAAATGTCTGAGCCGAAAAGAAATAAGAGCTCACCTATGTACCCTTTATGTTCACATATGAGGATGAAGTGGGGGTTAATTACCCGAATGATGATGCACTGGTAATAACTTTGACAATAGAAATAGCTCAAGTCAACTGAATCCTGGTGGACACAGAGAGCTCGGCTGACTTTATCTTGAAGAAAACTCTAAACTCCTTGGGAATTGATGATCTGAGATTGAGGCCTGCTAAGATTGTCTTTCATAGTTTTAGAGAATCATGTGTTTACCCATTAAGAATAGTTCAACTACCTATTACCGTGAGAGAAAGGCCTTACCAGAAAACTACATTGGTGGAGTTCTAATTAGTCGACCTAAAAATGCATTATGCCATGATTCTTAAAAGACCTTTTCTTATAACCACAAAAGTAGTAGAGAGTATACACTATCTGAAGTTAAAGTTCCAAGCAGAATATGGTACCAGAATTATTAAGGGGAGTCAAAAAGGAGCTTGATCATACTTTGCACTCTCTTTCAAAAACTCATATTACCTGTCGAAGCGCCCATAAAGATAAGTTCTAGAAGCAAGAGACAAGAACTCATAGGATATATTAATTGTAAAGAAATTTGATCAAAAGATTGGGCAGGGTAATAAACCACCAGTACTAGAGCCAGCAGAGGAACTTGAATTTGTCTTTTTGAACCCAGAATTTCCTCAAAAAATAGTTAAGATCGACGCTCAACTCTCTGGAGAGATGAAGATCTGAGACAGCACATGGATGTGTTTGCATAGACCCACGAAGATATACTAGGGATTGATCCTCAAGTAATCTCTCATCGGCTCGCCATTGATCTCCAATATAAGCCAATGAAGTAGAAAAAAATGCCATTCAACTTTGAGAGAAAATAAGCAGTGCATGCCGAGGTGGATAAGTTAATGAGAGCCAACTTTATTAAGGAAGCACACTACTCGGAGTAGGTGTCGAATGTAGTAATGGTCAAGAAAGCTAACAGAAAATGGAGAATGTGTGTGGATTTCACTAGTTTGAACAAGGCCACTTCCCCAAATTAATCAATTGGTAGATTCGACGACTGGTCACGAACTGCTAAGTTTTATGGATGCGCTCTCAAGAAACAATCATATCAGAATGCATGAGCTAGACCAAAAAAAGACAACCTTTATTACCATCAAAAATTATATTATTATAAAGTAATGCCTTTCAGATTAAAGAACGTTGGAGCCATCTTTCAGAGGTTGGTTAATCGAATTTTCAAGTCACTGATCAGGAAAACCATAGAGGTGTATGTGAATGACATAACCACTAAGTCCCTAAGAACCCAAGACTACCCAAAACATTTGGAGGAAGCCTTCTCTTACCTGAGAAAGTATAATATAAAGCTGAATCCCGAAAAATATGCTTTTGGAGTTCAAGCAGGGAAATTCTTCAAATATATGGTCAATGAACGAGGCATTAAAGCTAACCCATAAAAGATCAAAGCCATGTTAGATTTAAAGTCCTCATCCACTCCTAAAAAACTCCAAAGCTTAATAGGGCGATTAACGGTATTGAATAGGTTCCTGTCCAAGGCGATTGATAAGTGCTTTCCTTTCTTTTAGATCATGAAAAAGGAAAGAATGATTGAATTGATAGAAGAATGTGAGCGTAGCTTTTAGAAACTAAAACAATATCTAGTATCGCTACCACATCTAGCGGACCTGAAGCGGGGAACACACTATACCTTTACCTCGCAATAAGCGACCACTTGATAAGTTCGGTCTTAGTAAAGGAGGATGTCGAGAAGATCTACAACCCCATCTATTACACTAGCAAAGCATTGTTAGATGCAGAGACGAGATACTTACCACCTAAGAAATTGGCACTAAAGTTAGTAGTAACAACAATAAAGCTCAGACCATACTTTCAAGTTCATCAGGTAGTAGTACTAACAAATTAGCCACTAAGGCAAATTTTACATCAGCTGGATCTCTCAGGTCAGCCAGTGAAGTGGTTTGTTGAGCTCAGCAAGTATGACATCAACTATAAGCCCAAGAAAGCAATAAAAGGTCAAGCCCTAGTAGACTTCGTAGCTGAGAGATCGATGTTTGAGCACCTTTTCATTCGTCAGATCTTGGAGGGACACCCTACCCAAACATAAGAAAACCATATCATCTTAAATGAAGCAGAACCAATCTAGAACCTCTTCATTGATAGAGTTTCAAACGCACAAGAGGGAAGAGCTGGCGTGGTCCTTGTAAGCCTAAATGAGACCAAGGTAATGTATTCCTTAAAATCAAATTTTAAGGTCACTAATAATGAAGCAGAGTACGAGGCATTATTCGTAAGGATCAAGTTAACTCAACTACTAAGAATCACTGGCCTTGGTATTCACTGTGACTCTTAGCTAATAGCTAACCAAATAGACAGATAGTTCTAAGCTTGAGAAAGTAATATATAAGCCTACCTAGAGAAGGTTAGGCAACTTCCAAGTACATTGAAAGCCATCACAATTAAATAGATCTCGAGAACAGAAAACTCGAAAGCAAATATATTGGCAAAATTGGCTTCTACCTTCAAAGTGAATATCCCCGCCTCAGTTCTAATTGAAATATTAGAGCAAAGAAGCACAAAAGCAAGTAATCATTCATACCACGTAGCTCAATTAGATTATTACCACTATTGGATAGATGAAATAAGATCCTATATCTGAGATGGCAAATTCCCAGACAACAAGGAAAAAGCGAAAAATATCAAAAATAGGCTGGTAAGGTACACTATTATTGATCGAAAACTGTACAAATGAGGGTGCAACACCCTTTACCTAAATTTTTTAGACTTAAGGAAGTGGCCTGAATTCTAGAAGAAATTCATCGTGGGACATGTGGGCGATATGGAAGAGCTCGGCTCGTGACTAAAAAAATCTTGAGGTAAGGGTACTACTAGTCAACACTCTCATAGGATTAGGCACAGGTAACAAAAACTTGCCACGAATGTTAAGTATACGACAACATCCCAAGGCAGCCTCTAGAGAAGCCTTTTGTCAATCCCTTAGCCATTCTTCCATTAGGGACTTGATATCATCGGACCACTGCTCTCAGTTTGGCCAACACAAAGTATGCCGTAGTGGCTATTGATTACTTCACAAAGTGGGTTAAAGTTGAGCCATTAACAGCTATCATAAAAAAAGGGTCACGGTATTCGTCAAACACAACATTATCTACTGATTTGGAATACCCTAAGTACTGATCACAAATAATAGAAAGTAGTTTAACAATTCAAGCTTTAGGGAATTGTGCCTGGATTTTTCGATTGACCTTATATACATTACACCAACTCACCCAAAACCCAATGGACAAGTAGAAGCCTCCAACAAGGTCATCAAAAAGACTCTAAAAAAGAAACTTAAAAAGCACAAGGGTGCATGGATTGACAAACTTTTCGAGGTCTTTTAGGTATACAAGATCACTCTGAAGGTCGCCATTGGCGAAACTTCTTACAGCCTAACTTCGGATGCAAGGCAATAATTCTATTCGAGGTTGATATATCGACTTTTCGAGTCAGCAATTACGACGAGATGTCCAATAACAAAAACTTGTGTTTAGAGCTAGACCTATTGGAAGAGAAAAAGGATCAGGTGATGATAAGGGCAGCGGCCCACTAACAAAGAGTGGCCAGGTACTACAACAAATACGTTTGGCATCGTTCTTTTCAAATGGGGGATTGAGTATTAAGAGAAGTGACCCTGAACATTAAGATACCAGGAGAAAGGGTCCTCGGAGCAAACTAGGAAGAACTTAATAAAGTTATCTAAGTTCTCAAACTAAGAGTCTACAAACTGGAATCCCCAACAAGAAACAAGGTTCAAAAGCTATAGAATGTTGAACGTCTAAAGTTGTATTACCCTTAAAATTATTAAAGATTTATAACAAATTTTCCTAAGAATAAATAAAGCTATTTTTTTTTATTATTCACCTTTGAAGATGATCTGCAGATAGATCTAAGCTGAGGATTTTTTTTTAAAAAAATGTCTTGGATTAATCTCTTCCCGAAACCCAAGCGTGGGCGACCTGATTCCCAAATGTTCACTTCTCATTTACTCGAGGTAATAGTATTCTTAACTTGAATAAGCCTTAAATATGATATTAGGACGTACAAGAGCGAAAGAGGATCTCAGATGACTATCTCAAAATGTCTCGGGGTAATCTCTTCCCGAAACCTAAGTGTAGGCAACCTAGTTTCCAGACGTTCGCTTCTCATTTACTCGAGGTTTGGTATCCTCAGCTTGAATAAGCTATGAGCATGATCTCAAGACATACAAGAGCGAAAGATATTCTTGAATGACTATTTCAAAACATCTCAGGGTAATATTCTCCTGAAACTCAAGTATGGACAACCTGATTCCCAGATGTTTGCTTCTCATTTAGTAATAGTATCCTTAACTCGAATAAGCTTTAAGTATGGTCTCATGACGTACAACAACGAAAGAAGTTTTCGAATGACTATTTCAAAGAGTATCGGGCTAACCTCCTCCCGAAACCAAAATACGGATGACACAGTTCCTAGACATTAACTTCTCATTACCCCAAGCTTAAACAAATCATAAGAAAAGCCTCGAATATAAATCTGTACATGGCAAGGGCATAGTGGATTTCTAGATGATAGAAGTCCTCACTTATTATTGATTTACTACTTTTCAGCAACTACGCTTAACTTTTATCTAAAGGCAAAGGAATCTAAGATCTAATTAAATTCTAAAAGTAAACTCAGGGAGTTCTAAGAATGACAAGCCTTGGATTATCAGCAACAATTTTAGGCTAAGGTAATGGCGTCTGAATTATAATGAGTCTAAGAGATCAAAGACTAACAAGACCCTTACTTGAAGATACTCGGCCTAAGTTATAACAATAAAAACCCACAAGGAATGACAAGTACAAGATGTAGAAAAGAAAATAAAGTCAGAGTAGTACAAGGGATTAAGTAAGAGTATTTCATTCATATATATATATATATATATAAAGTTTATTACATCGTTGCAAAAAAAAAAAATTCAAAGAGTCGGGGCAAGAAAATCAGCTGAAGGATTGACCAGGTCAGCAGGGGCAGCCCTAGGAGCATAAATGATCTCAGAGGCAATAGCAAGGATGGCCACAGAGCGCTCGGCCATGGCAACTTCAAACCCTTCATAGAGAGTAGTCTTGGCACGTTTAGGAGAAGACTCATTGACCACCTCAATAAGAGGGGCATGAATCACTTTCAGATTGGGAAGAGCCTCCCCTTTTGGCATTATGTCACTGGAGTAGCCCTTGTCCCAGCTTCGAGGCTCGCGTCCCAGGGCTTCATATAACTAATTGAAGTCCAAGTCTGAAAATTGACCCTAGAACATCTTGCATGTCAGATCAATGCTACCGTTGACCCTCTCTAAAAACCTAGCCTGTATCATTTCGTCATTCTTAATAATTTGCCTAGTCAGAAGCAAGTTTCCTTGCCTTTCCGCACTTAAACTCTGCTGCAGCTTCTCGTACGCCTTTTCAATATTCTGAAGCTGCCTTTGACCTGTCTTTCTTAAGCCGTTGAGCTCCAACTCCTGGATGCCCAACTTCATGTTAGCCTGAGCCAGGGAAGACTTCATTGTGGCTGCTCTGACCTGGAGCTCTTCTTGCTTCCTAGCCATCTTGCCCAGGTCGAATTCAAAACTTACTCTTCTCTAAGACTAAATTATGTTCCGCCTTCTCAGCTCTCGTCTTGACCTTTGATGTCTTTAGAAAGTCCTTCACAAGAGCACCTTGCTGTAATATGGTCTAGTATAGAAGTTGAAAATCACCAATGTAAAGTGTTAAAACCAATTTAGAAAAAATTTTATTTTCCACAAAGATTAAGGAAAAATTGGCTTACCTGACTCAATAACTTTAGTTGATAGCTTATCAACGTCTCGCCCAAAAGCTCAGCGAGATCCTTTGCAAATTATGGCTGATGCTCTGGGCCTAATGATTTATACAGGGAAGGAAATGCTCAAAAAACTTCATTTTCCTTACAGGAAGGTCCTTGGGAAGAAATATAGATGGTTCAGCCAGCTCTTTGTCAGCTTGGCCAAACATCTGTTTATTTTTTCGAGACTTTTCCTCGGATGCTGTAGTCATAACCTTCCGTTTTCCCTTTCCCTTGTCCCCAGCCAGCCTCATTCTCTCTTAATCACGAAGTTCTAACCCAGGTAAATCACTCTAAGTGATTGCCTCATCAACTAGTCTCGGCACCTGGATGTCAAGGTTGGAATTCCAGTCTCCACCTACAAAGAACCACTTATCCATCTAGTTCTTGTTACTGGAAGAATTACCAGTGGCAAGGTTTTGTTTGCCTTAGCAGTTTTGAAGGAAATACCACCTAGGACTCCTTATGGGATTCCTTTTCAGTATATACATTTCTTCTATCTCCTCAATGGAAAAGTTAAAGTTAGAGAATTTGTGTCATAAAACAAATAAGCCAGTTAAGATTCTCTAACTGTTTAAACTTAACTGGTATTGAGAAATCCTAAAATAAACAAAAATTTGGGTGAAATAGGGTTGGAGAGGTAGTCTGACACCTAAATGAAACAATTCTTCGTTAAAGGTTATTTCTCATTCAAAGGGACAACTCAGCAGTTCCTTCGCCTCTGGTACTCTAAGGTAAATCACTTCAAGGATACTATACAACTTAGTGTAAATGTATAAATCTGATTCTATTATAACCGAAGGGAACCTATCCTCCTCAAATTATATTAAGTCTCGCCTTACCATAATGAGAGGTCGAACAGAGATAATAACCTTTCTTTTGCCAAAGTCGTTTTCCCCATATGCCATCTTTGTTTTTCACAAACAAAAAATAAATAGTTAAAGGCTACTTCAAGATTATCAACAACTTATGGGATTGTGCCTAAAGGTCTTTAAACCCAAGTAATTATTTACTAATTGCCTCAGTCAACCAATTATACTACAAAATCAACTACAATAAGTAAAAAAAATACAGACTTACTGTTTATAGATGCTGAGGTGAAGACCTTGAAGAAATTGTCGAAAATTTGAAACTTTGTCGTTGCAGAAGTTGTTTGAAGCACAAAGAAATGACAGCGTAAAGGTGAAGATGAAAAGAAGTGAAAATGTGACCAAAAAAATAGTATTTAAAGGAGCATAAGAACCCCAACCATCGATGTATGTTACAGATTAAGGATTATAATAACGCTACGTTAGAATAGAAGTTAAAGAGATATCTCTCATTTATGAAAAAGGGGGCAGCCATTTTTAGGGACAGAAAAATCTCTAAGAGCTTAAAGTGTCACAATCCTAAGAGCTAGTCACCATCTGCCACGTGCTGGAAGTGGGCGAACTTTAAGTTGAATATTTAAGTGTAACGAACAGGCACGTCTTTTTGAATAGGTACCTTTAGTTTTTGTAAAAAAAAAAAAAAAAAAAGTTATTTTTGACTAAAACTAGAGGACTTGATGTTAGGTATATAGCCTAAGATATACGTTAGGCTCAATAGATTACTGGCCTATAATAACCTTGTATAAAATGATAAATAGCATTCTGAGACCTAACATCGCCTAAGGAGAACTGTCGTGGTAATAAGGAATACCTCAATTTTGACAAGAGCCAAGACCTCTCATGGGCGATTAGAAAGTCTCAGGTCGACATAAAAGTCGAATCGAGGACCTTAGGTTGGCATCTCAAACTGAAATCCGAGACCTTTTAAGGGCGGTTAGAAGGTCTCGGGTTAGCATGAAAGCCGAGTTAAAGACCTTGGGTCAACAGTTCAAATTGAGATCCTTTATGAAGATCTCGGGTATATTAGTAAAGATCCCCAACGTGCATGAGAATTCATCTCATCTATTCAGAGAAACCTCACGTAGTGGTTTCCGAGACTTTACTATAGTTATGTGCTTGTGAAGAATTCGCTTCCTTCTTATGTTTTTCTCGGATTATTCTATAATAAGGATTCTTAACAAGTAAAAACTCTTCACATAATAAAAATTCTAAACCAAATGGACATAATCTAAGCAAAAAGAGCATGAGATGCCACAAAACTCGAAAGCCGATACTTATTTAATGAATCTCTGTGATTCTCGCGTGATAAGATGCCTATTTCAAAATTATATAAAATTTTACCATATTTAAGAGAAAATAATGTCTATAGAAAAGAACTAAGGACAACTAGGTACGGATGCATAAAAATCACGCCAAACTACATATATTGATGGTTTTTCTTTTCACTCTCTTACATTAAAAAAGTAAAATCTTAACTTAAACATCGGAAGGTTTTGTAGGATAATAATACTAAATCTTTTTTTTTTTTTTGGTTAAAAATAGAGTATAAAATTAATACGTATATTAATTTCATAAAATAACATTCATTATTTCTATCAAATAAATTACATGTATATAATTGTTAATAATTAATGAAGTTTAAAGTTTATTTTATTAAAGTTATTTTATATTTTATTTTTAAATTTACATAATTATTCTTCATATAGAAAAAAGTAAGTCAAAACATCAAAATAATTTAATTAAATTGTATTTCGAATTAATTATGTATGAATTTATAAAATAATTATGTTTTTTTTTTATGAAATTGTTGCTATTAATTTTATTTTTTATTACATGTACTTGATATTTTATGTGAGCGATATATTTTATTTTGAGTTGATACTAAAAATTTATAATTTTAATGTCAAAAATCCAACAAAAAACCTATTAAAAATATGTGAATATCCATGCAGATTTGATAGATGTTAAATATCCATTTAAGCGGATTTGATAATAAAATATCAAATTTTCTACGAATTTTGTGCAAATTTAGTATTAAATTTTTTTAACGAATGCGGATATAAGTTTAGAGATATCTGTCTCAAATTCGATCTACTGTCATCTCTAAACACGTATCAACTTTTACGAGAATAAATGATTGTTGACTCCTTAAAAATTAATATATTGTATTACTTAATTTTAGTAATTTTAAAAATAGTTAAAAAAATTTAAATTCTTTTAACTTTTACTATTTATTAATTTTAATAGACCGTGTTTTATTAATTAAACTACATAATTTATCATATTACTATTATTTTTTATTTTTAAAAAAATGTTTTTAACTAACTAATTGAATATTTTTTGAATATTTTTAAAACTACTAAAATGTGTTGAGAATAAAAATTAATTTATTAATTTTAAAAAAGAATTAAAAATATTCAAATTCTTTAATTTTTATTATTCATTAATTTTAATAGGTCGTATTTAATTATTAAACTACATAAATTTATCGTATTACCATTATTTTTATTTAAAAAAAACATTTTTGACTAACTAATTGAATATTTAAAAAAAATAAAAAATAAACTACTAAAATGCGTTTTTAATCAACTCAACTCAGCCTCTCACAAATTGCTTCCCCTATGATAACAAAATAAAAGAAAAGAAAAAGAAAAAGATAGAAATTCAACTTGCTCAATTCAACACAGAAAATTAGTGCTGACCCAATAAATGAAACGAAGAGAAGAAAAATAGGGTGTAAAAGGTCAACTTTTTCTCTCTTGACATCAAAACTTCAAAAGCAAAAATGGCGTTAAACCTCAAGACAACAATCCATCACTCTCCTCTCGCATCATCTCGTCAATTCTCAAATGGGTTTTCCACAAAACCAACATCCATCTCCTTTTCACATTCTTCCCCTCTCCAAGGTTTCATTTTTTTCCCATTTTTTTTCTTCACTTTTGTGTTTTTGAGAAACATTGACTTGTTTCTAAATTTCAGGATTTGGAACCCAGATTGCGATTGAGAGGAAAGAACGTTTCTCGTTTGTAGAAACTGCAGCAGTAAAGCACTTGACTGGATCGCTTACAAGAAATGAGGGACTTCGATTTGCTGTGGTCTGTTCTTTTTTTCCCATCCTTTTTTCTTTTTTTTTTTTTTTCATTTTTTGATATTAGTTTTCTGGGAAATTCTTATTTTATTTATTTATTTATTTTGTATTGTCAAGGTTGTTGCAAGGTTTAATGAGATTGTGACAAAGCTACTGTTAGAAGGAGCTTTGGAGACTTTCAAGAAGTATTCAGTTAAAGAAGAGAATATTGATGTATGTACGGGCGTTTTCTAAGACTTGTATTTAGTTAATAAGTGTTTTGGACGCCTTGTTGTTAACTTTTACAAAATAATGTAGCTGTATCGACTTAGCTTTATTGTTTTGCCTCATTTTATATATTTTATAAATGTGAATAGCCATCTTTGTAGTATTAGTTTTTGCAAAAGTGGTTGCATTTGATCTATTTCCTGCTAATTCCACTCAAATTCATCCTATTTTCATGATATTGACTTGTTTTTCTTCCTATGCTATATTCATCCTTGTGGCATGCCTGAATATGTCTGTCAATGCATCAATGAGTTGAAAGTATGAACATCTTTCCCCAATGAAAAAGGAGGCGAAAGAAAGTACAGTAAGGAAGAATTAACTTATTCATTAAGCTAGCATTGCTGCATCACTTGATTTAGGAGCTTTTACGTTTTAGAATGTTTGTTTACACGTGCTTTTAGTGGGCATTCTAGCATGATCCAACACAAAACAACAAGTATTTGAGTAATTTGATTCTTAATTTCGTCTATAGTCTTGGCTGTGTTTTCATTTCAGACAATGAGAAAATTTTAATTTGGAATGATTCTTCTCCACTTTCTCATCAGGTTGTGTGGGTTCCTGGTAGTTTTGAAATCGGTGTTGCTGCTCAAAGGCTGGGGAAATCTGGAAACTATCATGCAGTGTTATGTATTGGAGCTGTGGTATGATTTCTCCATAATTTTTTAACTAGCAAAATTATATATTGGCATAAATCTTTACTGCTCACTGTACTGTTGGAGAGAATAATTTCTGATGCTTCCCTAATCCAAGAGCCCTATTTTTTGTCAGTAGATAAGAGGTGACACATCCCACTATGATGCTGTAGCTAATTCTGCTGCATCTGGAGTGCTTTCTGCTGGCATAAATTCAGGTTGATATTCATGTTTGGTTTTTGGTGTTGAATAGATTACATTCTCTTAACCGGAACATGGCACAAATGAAAAGAGATATCTGATGAAAGGCTTAAAATCTTGAAGGGACATTTTATCATATGCTTCATCACCATTGAACTTCGAGGGCTGAAATATCTCCAGAAAACCACTATCTAAATTTGCTTATGTTTTGCTGTATCTCAAAATGGTCATCATTTTTCTGCCTACAATGCCTGTAGCCTTTGCAAATTTTTGTTTACCACTATGTAAATGATAATTTTATCTCATTGAAGCATGTGACTCACACAAACAAAGTTTATATTAATGGTTTTGGTAGCCAAGTTGTACCTTTATGGGGGAATTCCCTTTTTGGCTCTCATATACTCTCTCATCATCACTGTTTGAATTAAGAATGATATAAGGTTTTAAATTCTCATGTATTTTGATTATGTTGCCATGTCTTTATATTTGAATTATGCCATGTTTGTGTTCTCTGCCTTTGTCATCTTTGCACATCATAGGCATATTATGCTCTAATTTACTTTCTGTGAAAAGTTGAGTGCAAGTGACTTGCTGAATTATTAGTTCTGCAAGTTGCTTGCTGAAACATTAATTTGAATCATCTGCATGTCTTTGGAAGAATAGCCTTGAAAAGGTCAAGAGTTTCATTCTTGCTTAAACTGGTTATTTCTCTATTTTCTATTTGGGAAGTGGGAAAAATATGCTGTAGCAAATCATTACAGCTTGATATTTTGTTGGTCTGTGTCTTCAGTTTATGCTTTATTCCTGATTGAATTTGTCTCTAATAAACTTTGTAGGTGTTCCATGCATATTTGGTGTCCTGACTTGTGATAACATGGAGCAGGTAAACTCATAATACAAGAAAACTAGAAATTGCATTTGAGACGCATCCTGCACAGAGAAAATTTGTGGAATTTTCTTCATCATGCTATAGGATAAGATATAATCTGTGGCCGTTGCCTTTTATGACAATTACAGGCATTAAATCGAGCTGGTGGTAAATCTGGGAATAAGGGTGCTGAGACTGCTTTGACTGCTGTAAGTTGATGTTAAAATAATTTTTTTGAATAGGATCATAATTGTGAATTGATTGCTGGTTGGTTGACTGTGAGTATACATAATTCTTAAACAATTCTAGTTAGATGATAATGTATTGACTCACAGCATGAATTAAAAAATAAAAAGGGTATGATCCTATTGGACATTTTTTAGTCGGTAAAGATGAGTGTATTATACGATATCTTAAAAAAGATGAGAGTTAAGAAAAGGTTCAAAAAACACTTTGAAACAGTCAATCTAAGTTGAAGGGATTGACACAAGTTTTTTGCCTTAGAATGTTTTGGCAATTTAGGGAAGATAACTTTTAAGAATGTAGATTGTGTTCTCTCTCATCATCATCCCCCCTAACCCTTCATTTTTCATTATGATTTTAGACCCAAAATTGTATTTTTGTTGCTCAATCTGTGAGAACTCAGATGCACTATTATCTAGAGTTTTGGATGCAAAATAGAAGAATCCCTAGGTGCAGTTTGTTTTCTGGCTGGGTTTTTCGTTTCGTCATTGAAACTGCAATGTTAATAAATAAATTATTTGGTGTTTCAAAGTACATTAGTTGCACCGTGCATCCATTTCTGACAAATTAATATTAATTGACCGAAAAAAATAAAATTAAAAAATTGCATTGATTATTTTTTGGTTTAGATGAAAAATGGAAGAATCCCTTAGCAGCAGTTCATGGTTACTTTTGCATATTGTGCAGATTGAGATGGCATCTTTGTTTGAGCATCACCTGAAGTAGTGGTTACACCAAGAAGATTTTGGATGGAATCCTTTCTCCGCTCATATTTCCATTCCGGGGAGTCGGAGGTTTTTGTTGTAGATTTCTCTTATTTAAAACATCCGAAACCTTTATATGGGACAGTATTAGGACCTGAAGAAATTTACTCTTAGCATTCCAAAATTCAATAAGCTATCTGGGTTTTGTATGTCTCTCTTGTATTTCTAGACAATCATTATTCACAATCAAGGATGTTTTTATTTGTGATTTGATGAATCTTTTTGCCGAACAAATATGTTATCTCAGGTCAAAGTGTACTCAACGTTTCCCATCTATTTCAAAGACACAAAATGCTTTGTTTGAAAGCTTGAACATACATGTTTGATTACAGGGTGGGAGAAAATTATTGAATTTGTTTGGAATTTTTTCAGATTTGAGAATTGAGAAATTCTCTATTATTTTTTTATATTTTATTTTAGTGCCTAAACCATGTGATTCACATGAAGCTGTGCATAATACTTAAATATGTGCATTAAAGTTGTTCTTTAATGTATTCTATTAATTTGGGTAGCAAATTGGCAATAACACCACGACGAATAAAAGCTGAGACAATTCCTACCTTGGAAACTACTCCATTCTAAAGTGTTTGGTGTTGGCAATAAACTTCAAACTTCTTGGTGAAACAAATTGACCAAAATGCCCAGTCCAACAAAAAAGATAATAATTGGCCGTTGGGTAGGGCTATGGTGCAAGCAAATGTATTATAGAACTACCCAACTGTCCTACTGCAATCTTTAATAACTTGTTGAAAAAGGTCGAAGAATGCCATAGCATGATCCTTTGCCAATCAAAAGTGGTTCTTAGAAAATTAATTTCACTTAAAATTTGCCATTCCAAAGATCCTTGAGCCAATCCCATCTGGGTGTGTGATTGTTCTGGGGACAATATCGTCATTTTCAGGCAGCCTTTTATGCTAACTATAATTATTCCCGGCATTATTAATCTAGATTTTAGTATTAAGCATTAATCACTTTACATTCTTAGCAAACAAATTGCATCAAACCAAAGAATAAAGAAAAAAAAAAAAGCAAATAAGAAGTTTAGAATCAAAGCTAAACATACAAGTACAAACAAAGATCTCTGACAGCTGAATATTAGCTTGATTTCATGTCCAAAGATTTATTTTTTATATGTTCATACATATGCTTATCAATAACTAGCCATGCAAGGCAACTCTCTCCCTGCAATACCCACGAGGAAGAAGAAATCAAAATATTCTCCCCTTCTTCTCTCTATTTAATCGCAAATGTAAGCAGATAGAAAATGAAGGAAATTAGATTAAGAAAAAGTTGATTATTTGAAGTCTCTTGCAATCTTTCTCGTCATGGTGACATTGCAGCTTTCTTGCTCCACCACCATTGTTAAACCTCGAGCAAAGCTTCCCATTGTTGGACTAGCTTACAATCATCAGAAGCGCTTTTCGAAAATTCCTTCTTCTGTTCCTCCAAGCTTGTACATATGCAACAACTCACAGCAACCTCAATATCCCATGCCACTTTTCCCTCCTGTAGACCAGGTTCATTTTTAAAAATTTTCAAATGGGTTAAAAAATATTGTGCATAAATATGCATATTTGATGTTTGAGTATTCATTCATGGCAGAGTGTTGCAGCAATAGTATTTGGAGATGGATCGGAATCGCGACTCTATCCATTGACAAAGAGAAGATCAGAAGGAGCAATTCCAATGGCAGCAAATTACAGACTAATTGATGCAGTTGTCAGCAATTGCATTAATAGTAACATAAACAAAATATATGCACTCACACAATTCAACTCAACTTCTCTCAATCTCCACCTCTCAAAAGCATATTCAAGAGTATTTCGCGGGAAAGATGGATTTGTCGAAGTGATTGCAGCATATCAGAGCCCTGAAGATCAGGGCTGGTTTCAGGTTTCTCCAAAATTCTACTTCTATATCTTTTTTATAACTTCTACTTTTTCCCGAGGCCTCAAAATTTTGATATTTGTTTATGTTTTGTATGTTCTTTTAAATATCAGGGTAATGCTGATGCTATAAGAAGATGCTTGTGGGTACTAGAAGAGTATCCTGTGACTGAATTTCTTGTCCTTCCAGGGCATCATTTGTACAAAATGGACTATCAGAAACTAATCAAAGCTCATCGGAACAGTAATGCCGATTTAACAATTGTTGCTTTGAATGCTAAAACAGATCAAGACCCTGGTTTTGGACTCTTGAAAATGAATATAGACAATCAAGTAATAGAATTTGGTATAAAAACGGAGAGGGAAACAATAAGTTCTAACTCAGTAAGTTCTCTCATTGTTTAAAACTTACTTTTATTTACAATACTAAATGCTTATTTCAGAAGCTTTTTCTCTTTAGGCAAAAAGCTCAAGCAAATCCAACAATGTTGCTTATGGTAATATTCCAAGTATGGGAATTTACCTCATTAACAGAGATACCATGTCAAAGCTTGTAAATGAACACTTTCCCAGGGCAAATGATTTCGGAAGTGAATTAATTCCAGCTGCAATCTCCTTTGGCATGAAGGTTAAGACTCTGCAAATTATGCACAAACTTTCACTTTTACTTTAATATATGTTTTATGCATTCGTTTACTTAAATTCTCATTCCAGGTTGAAGTTTATCAATTTGATGGATATTGGGAAGATATGAGGAGCATACGAGCATTTTACCAAGCAAACATGGAATGCATAAAGAAATCAAACATGAGATATAAGTCAGTGACTAAATTTACCAGGAAGAGCAACTAAATGTTACAAATGGATTCATCAACATCTAACTCAAACTTCATCTTTTCATGGCAGCTTTTACGACAGAGATTCTTCGGTCTACACTATGCCACGGTGTCTGCCTCCAACTCTGATAAGAGAAGCTGAAATAGCAGATAGTGTGATTGGAGATGGCTGCATTGTCCATGTAAGTACAGCATCTTGAATCTAGTTCCTGAATGTTGTTCTCACTTTCTGCTCTCTGGAAATATATTTTGACCTCTCTAACAATAGAGGTGCAAGATCAAAGGTACAATTGTTGGAATGAGGACAAGAATTGGAGATGGAGCAGTAATAGAGGATTCTGTGATCATGGGAGCTGATATCTATCAAGTAAGAGATATCTAAACTTCCATATATCATTCAATTAGAAATTCTCAGGCGAGGACATCTGCATTTTATAAAATATTGACTAAATTAGTGTTATTTTAGTGCAAAACAATCTTGTATAACTTAAAAAACAGTACGAATTTACACTAAATCTGCATTTTAACTTCTGAACAAAAGGATTACATGCTATGCAACCAGGTGATTCCAGGATTCGGAAGAAATGGAATTTGCCGCTTCTCTTTCAATTTCTTAACTTGTAACACAAGTATGTTTTATTGTGCAGGAAGAAGATGTTCAAAGCAGTGGGAAGACCGTTCCTGTAGGAATTGGTGAAGATACTCAAATAAAGAAAGCTATTATTGATAAGAATGCAAGGATAGGCAAAAATGTTATGGTAAAGAAAATCCATCAATTTACAATAGCAAAACTCTCAAATTTGATCTTAGATATTAGTGTAATAATCGTTGAATTAAGGTTCATGTATCCAAAATAAATAGTATCTATATATACGCAGTGATAGATTGAATTGAATTGTCTGTCTGTTTATTAATGGTTTACATAACTTTAAATATCAATATTAAGCTCTTATCTAAAAGCTTAAAATCTTTAGATTAAGTGAATAATAAATACTAATAATTGGTAATTATTATGCAGATCATCAACAAAGACAATGTGCAAGAAGGAGACAGAGAAGCAAATGGATACATCATAAGTGGGGGAATTGTGGTGATTCTTCAGGGGGCAGAAATTTCAGATGGCAGCATCTTATGAGATCAATTATCACCAAAAATCAATTCCCTGTTCTATAATTCTTTTATGATTTAATATAAATATATATATATATATATATGTATATTTATGTATCTTCCACAAAGAAATGAATATTGAGAATAACACCAAAATGTGTCACTCAAAACTATAGTTTATTCATGTAAATCTTCAAATTTCTTCAATGTTTAGTTATATAAAAAGAAAATTCTTGTTTCAAATTCAATGCATGATAAAAATATTATAATTTTGAATTATTCTTATAAATTTATGGTTCTCTTTTTCATTTTTTTTTTTAATTTTAAAAAAAGAACAAAATCTCTTTGTATTCTTTGGCTTGAGCCCTTCTAAGCTGCATTTTCTTTCCCCACCTTAAACGACGTCGCTTTAGGTGAACAGCTAAAAAATCTGGTATTTTTCTCTATAGCAAGGCTCTTATCCAGCTCTGCTTGCTTACTTACAAGCCACCGTTACAACCAAAACCTCAAATTAAACCTCTGAAATAAGTTCAATAATTCATAGTTTTCATTTCTTCTGTAAGAACCGGTTGATTTCCTTCATGGGTATGTTCTCTTTTCTCAAGAACTGTCACAATTCTCTTCATTTCAGTTTTAATCTCTGTTGCTAGTTGAAAAACCAGTCTCTTTATTCTGTTTTTATTGGTTTTTTAGTTGATTCAGTTCAGTTCATTTTATTTTCTTTGGTTTTGTAAGTAAATTAGAGTAAGAAAATATGGAGGATTTGTTGAACACATTCCTTCATCAGACTTGTATAAAACTCTTCATTTTTAATACAAGAACAGTTCGTAATATTCCATTGATAAAACTAAGAACTGAGTTTTTGGCTGGAAAACTTGAGTCGGGTTTACAAAGAATTAATTTGTTTGAATTTGAAGAGAGATACTAATGGTAGTGTTAGGACAGTTAATAGGGATGATGAAGAAGAAGAAAGTGAAGATAGTAAGGATTGGGAATCGAAGTTTCTTGGGAAGCTTGATCCTTTTGGTTATCAAGCTCCAAAGAAGAGAAAGAAACAAGAGAATGCTAAGTTGGTGAATGATAATGAAGGGATGGTTTGGTGTGTTAGGGCTAAAAAAGTTGCCCTTAAGTCTATTGAGGGGAGGGGTTGACTTGTTTGATGGAAGATTTGATTAAGGTAAGGAAGAGAAAGAGTAGGAATAAGAAAAAGTTGGAGAAGATTAGTAAGAAAAAGAAGGCCATTGATGATGATTTGGATTTCGATTTAGAGGATGATGTGGAAATGGATGATATGATGAACAGTGGTAGGGGTGATAGTGCTAGTGATCTTAGAAGGAAAGTGAGTATGATGGCAGCCAGAATGTTTGAAGAAAAGAGGGAGAAAAGGAGGGAAGAGTTTGTTCAGAGGCTATCACAATTTTCCAGGCCATCTAATTGTAGGAAGGAAATTAACTTGAACAAAGATATTGTTGAAGCGCAGACTGCAGAAGAGGTGTTGGAAGTAATTTCTGAGATGATTATGGCTGTTGGGAAAGGATTGACCCCTTCACCGTTATCCCCTTTGAACATTGCCACAGTACTACATCTAATTGCCAAGAACATGGAGAAAGTCTCAATGTTGACAACTCGTAGTTTGGCATTTGCTCACCAAAGGGAGATGTCAATGCTTATGGCTATTGCAATGACAGTTTTACCCAAATGTTCGGCTCAAGGCATCTCAAATTGGGCAATGTTCAAGATTGGGGGGGAGTTGCTTTATTTGTCTGAAATGGATAGAGTTGCAGAGGTAGCCTTGAACAAGGTTGGGAAGTTCAATTCTCAGAATGTTGCTGGTGCTTCTGCTTCAATGCAGTACTCTGCTCTCAATCTCTTTTCAGAATTAGCAAAAAGAGCATCAGACACTGTTCACACTTTTCAAGAGAAGGAGCTTTCTCAGGTTTTGTGGGCTTTTGCTTCTCTATACGAGTCGGCTGACCCTTTACTTGAATCTTTAGATAATGTTTTCAACGATGCAACTCAGTTCAAATGCTGTTTAAACAAAGAATTGTCAAACTGAAATGAAAATGTGAATGTGGGCAGCAGCGGAGATCCTGATTCAGAAGGAATTTTAGGTTCATCTTGTGAACCAATGCATGAAACTTGAGTACCCACATCTTCAGCTGGCTCTTGGTAGTGTTCTTGAGGATAAAATTACTTGTGCTGGGAAAACAAAGAGGTTCTATCAGAAAGTAACTTCATCATTCCAGAAGCAGGTTGCTCATCTCCTCGTTAGCACTGGCCTTGATTGGGTTAGTGAATACGCCGTGGATGGGTATACTGTATTCTGTTCTGGTTGATAAGAAGGCTGCTTTTGAGACCGATGGACCAACCCATTTCTCAAGGAATACCAGTGTGTTTCTGACGTTCTATCAAAAGCATTTGACTAACTACACATGTTGGCATTTTCTTCTTCTCTTCGCAGGGTTACCTTTAGGACACAATATGATGAAACACTGCTACATAGCTGCTGCCGGGTGGGACATGGTGCCATTGTGTTATCAAGAGGTTAGTTTCATTCTCACATTCCTGAATCATTTGATTTTGATGTTATTTCTGATTGAGATTTTCTACCTGTTTGAAATAAAAACTGATAAAATATATATATATATATATATAGATATTGTTTTTCTTATTTCCCTCTCTAGAGGGAGGAACTTAAAGGGAGTTTTGAGCAGCTAGAGTACCTAAGAGAAATTGTGACGGATCACATTGGTGAAGGCAACAGGAATTGTTAAGATTATGTTGGCTTATTTTTAGGTAACTGAGAGATATTCTTTTCTGTATTTAGGTGATTTGTAATCCCTTTGAATAAGGGAATTAGTTAATATCTTTATTTTAATTTCTTTTAATTTAAGATTTTAATTTGTGAATATTTGCTCTTGTAAATTTATATATAGCAATATATTTTTTTACTGTTTTTAATATACAAAGATATAATTTTTTTCTCAATCTTGATTTGATCATTGTATTAGAGCAATGATCTTGTTGACTTTGTAAAACACTTTTGTTTACTCTGATCACATTGTGTCTACATATTTATTCCTCATATCCTCGTTTTCTTTATACTTCCGATCATTCTAGCATGATTCTTGTTCCAAAAGTCCTAGATGGAACCAATTATGTTAGGTGGAAGAGATCTATGTTGGTGAGTCTCAGCGCTAAAAACAAACTGGGTTTCATCAAAGGACCAATTCAAATACTAGATGAAAAAAATCCAAAATACTCTTTATGACAGCGTTGCAACGATATGGTGCTTTTTTGGATCTTTAACTCTCCAAGTCAGGAGCTCACAAACAATGTTCTCTATGTTGAAACATCTTTAGAGATTTAGATAAATCGTTAAGAGCTATTTTCTCAAGGTGATTTTTTTCATCATTATCAAACTTATTGGTCTATTGTTGAGTTGAAACAAAATCAAGATTCAATTTTTTCTTATTATACAAAGATGAAAATATTTAGGGATGAGCTAACTTCTTGCAGAGTCTTTTAATCATGTGTACTTGTAGAGGACAAAAAGGCCTAAAAGAAGTGGAGGAAAAGAATAAGGCTGGAACAATTCCTTATGGGATTGAATGAGACATACTCTGTTGTGCGAGGGCAAATCATGTTAATGCATCCTCTACCAATTGTTAAAAAGGCGTATTTACTTCTATGTGAAGAAGAAAAACAGCAAAGACTTACTGAGGCTAAGGGTAATAATTTCATTCATGCTATGAGTATCAAAATTCATGAAAACTCTAGAGAATCACAGT
>JAXCLQ010000007.1:3245111-3255244 GCA_035584115.1 Cedrela odorata
ACTTACTGAGGCTAAGGGTAATAATTTCATTCATGCTATGAGTATCAAAATTCATGAAAACTCTAGAGAATCACAGTCTAATGCTCAACGACAAAATAGACAGTGGCCATCATCTCATTCCAAGTCACAAGGAACCAGAAAATCTATGTTATGTTCTTACTGTAAAGACACAACTCACACAGTGGATATTTGTTACTACTTGAATGGATTCCTAGTTGGTCACAAGCTCTGTGACAAAGATGTCCAACCTCCAAATTGAAATAGAAAAACTAATGCACATCAAACTAATGCCGAGATGCTTCAGGACATAGTAAAGGCACCAAAAGAATAGCCTTCTCAATTTACCTCTAACGAGCTTGCTTAAATAAAAGTTCTCTTAAGAAATGGTAAAAATTCTACTCGAACAAACTACACAGGTATCTCTACACCTTCCTGCTCATCATTTAGTGCACAAAAGTCGAGATTGAATCACTGGATTATTGATAACAGTGTAACAAATCACATAACTACTTCAGTATCTAATACCTCTCTTTTATCTTCTCAAGTAATCTTGTCCAATGGTGCCTATTCTAAGATAACTGGTTAGAATAGGCTCAACACAACTCTCAAATCATCTACATGTTAAAAATATATTATGTGCACCATCTTTTCATACTAATTTACTTTCAGTGAGTTAACTTACAGTTGCCATAAATTGTTCAGTCCATTTTTTTCATACTTTTTGTATATTGCAGCACCTAGCTTCGAAAACGATGATTGGTTTGGGGAAGCATATTAATGGCTTGTATTACTTTGTTCTTCTAGTGAAGTCTATACCAACTTCCTTTTTGGTCACCCATCATGTTGATTCTACTACAAATATTATATGGCATGAGCAGTTAGGACATCCCTCCATAACACCTTCAAAATTCTTAAGCAATATTATTCCTTCATTTATATTTAATCATCAGCATTCTTGTGAAACTTGCCATTTGGCAAAGCAAACTGGTTTGCCATTATCTTCAAGTTTTATTCAAACTTTGCTTTCATTTGATCTTATTCATTGTGATATTTGGGGAGCCTTTTCGTACTGCATCTTATACAGGGGCACATTGTTTCTTAACCATAGTTAATGATTATACTCGTTTCACTTGGATTTTTTTTAATGAAATTCAAATTTGAAACTCAAGGATTACTTAAAATATTCATCTCTTTTGTAAACACTCAATTTAATTACCAAGTTAAATGCATTCAAAGTGATAATGGCTTAAAATTTACATCCATGAAACCTTATTTTTCCAACTTTGGCATTTTATTTCAAACTCATGTTCATTTACATCTCAGCAAAATGGTGTAGTTGAACGAAAACATCAACATCTCTTAAACATTGGAAAAGCCTTGAGATTTGATAATAATTTGCCTTTACAATTTTGGAGAGAGAGTTTACTTACCATTGTCTATCTTATAAATCGTCTTCCCACTCCTGTGTTGCAACATAAATCTCCATATGAATTGTTGTATAACAAACCACCTACCTACTCACACTTACAAGTTTTTGGATGTCTTTGTTATGTAACCAATCTACAAACATCTAACAAATTTGACTATCGAACTAAAAAATGCATATTTGTTAATTATCCTGTAGGCTAAAAAGCTTATCGCTTATATGATCTCAACATTCAACAATTTTTTAAAGTTGTGATGTCATATTTCATGAATCTATTTTTCATTTTATTATTATATAAAAATCACCAGAAACCATTTTTTTCAAACCTGATCAAATATCGGATTATATTAATGATCCATCTCTAGCAAAAACTCATCCTGTTTCTCCATCATCTAATACCACTACTACATCACTCATTTCTTCACCTTCTTCCTTTATATTCTCTCCTGCACCTCTTCTTTGTAGAAGTGAATGTGTCAGACAACTATCCATTCCCCTTCGATATTTTCACTATGGACATGTTAGTACAATGCTATCAATTGTCACTTTAAACTAGGCGTCTTCGACCAAGTCAATTACTCGATATCCTTTGTAACTACCTTTCTTATGATTCTTTTGTCTTTTACACATAAACACTTTGTTAATACCATTTCAAATGTTCTAGAACCAATCTCTTATGCTCAGACTGTATTAAATCCAAAATGGCAAGAGACGATGCAATGTGAACTTAATGCTCTCACTACACAGAAAACATGGTCCTTGGTTCCCGTGCCCACTGGTCATCGCCTCATTAGTAGCAAATTGGTTTATCATATCAAATACAATTCTTATGGTGCTATTGAACGCTATAAAGCTCAATTAGTAATTAAAGGATTTTCTCAACAAGAAACCCTGGATTACACCGAAATATTTGCTCATGTTGCCACACCACTGTTCGTCATGTTCTTGCTGTTACTACTGTAAGACATTGGCTATTGTATCAAATGGATGTGACCAATGCCTTCTTCCTTGGAGATTTAGAAGAAAAAGTATAGATGACTCTACCATTAGGATTTCGTCGACAAAGGGAGAAGCTTGTATGTTGACTGTATAAGTCCCTTTATGAGCTTAAACAAGCTTCTCGAAATTGGTTTGAAAAATTTTCTTATGCCATTAAGAAGGCTGGCTTTGTTCAATCACATTCAAATTATTTGTTGTTTGTGAAGATTAAAGGTTCATCTACAACTATGATACTTATCTATGTATATGACATAGTGATGATGCAATTGCTATACATAGTTTCAAACAATTTCTTCACTAGAAATTTCATATTAAAGTTCTTGGTCTCCTTAAGTATTTTCTTAGGTTGGAAGTTGTAAGGTCCAAAGTAGGTATTGTTATCTCTAAACGAAAATATACTTTAGAGATCACAGATGATATTGGATACTTAGGTGCTCAACTATCAAACTTTTCCATGGAGATGAATCTGCAGCTCATATATCATTAAGGTGATCTGCTACATGATCCAGCTCGCTACTGGAGGTTAGTTGGAAAACTAATTATCTTACAATTACAAGACCGGACATCACATACTCAGTTAATATCATAAGTTAATTTATGCATGCTCTGAGAAAGCCTCACTAGAATGTTATTATTCGTATTATCAAATATTTGAAAGGTAATCTTGGTTTAAGTCTTTTATTCTCCTCAAGCAATTCCTTTACTTTGAAGGTTTATTGTGATGCTAATTGGACAAATTATCTTGTGATAGGAAGATCAATTACAGGTTATTGAGTGTTCTTACAGAATTCATTGATTTCTTAGAAAGCAAAGAAGCATAAAACAATTTCAAGATCACCCTAATAAGCTGAGTACAGATCCATGGTAGTAGCAACTTGATATACAAGTTTCTACAGGACCAATAAGGCTGCTATGTGATAATCAACTTGCTATCCACATAGCAACAAATCCGGTATATCACAAGCGCACCAAATACACAGAACTTGCAAGTTGAACATGTTCGATATACATGCTTCAACTAGAGGGGGAGTGTTAAGATTATGTTGGCTTATTGTTAGGTAACTGAGAGATATTCTTTCATGTATTTAGATGATTTGTAATTCCTTTGAATAAAGGAATTAGTTAAGATCTTTATTTTAATTTCCTTTAATTTAAGATTTTAATTTGTGAATATTTGCTCTTGTAAATTTATATATAATGGTCTAATTTTTATTGTTTTCAACATACAAGAGATACAATTTTTTTTTCTCAATCCTGATTTTATCGGGAACACTGCATAAAACAACAACAAACATTTCAATGTCTAGAAATTGAGTTGGCAAAATTCTGTAGATATTTGAAAACAATGGGAAACCGCTGATTTTATTAGGTTATACATGTATCATCACCATCAATAATCAATAAAACTATCCTATTCGGTTCTTAATCAATTTTCCATATCTTCATTGATTTGTTCTTAATCAATAACAAATTTATAATATGTTTAGTATCGACTTGTTTTTAACTGTCGTGAAATAAAATCACAAGATATCAAGGTAAGATAATACCAATAAAAGTAAAAAAAATTCAAGAGATGGGTGTCCAGAGATCAACAATTATCTAACATAAAAAGCCTATCATTGAGAAAGAATTGGATAATTAGACTCGTGTATTATGTTCAAGTTCCTTAAAAAGTTTGAGTTTAATAGAAAACTTTAAGAAACATATCCAAAAACTTTGTAAACCGACAAGAATTCAATTGATGCAGGACTGATAGCCTCTCGTTTAAGGTCCCTCCTTATCCGGCAATGTGGAAGGACAAATTGATGACTTTGCCTCGTCCCGGCCATTATTTAATTTTGTAGGGCACACTTGAAAGCGATCATAAAATTGTATGCAGGGATTGAATAATATATTTTCATAAAGAATAATAGTTTATCTATTTGTATCAAATCGGTCCCTAATTTGATTTCTGATAAAATAACTGAAATATCCTTCAAAACTTCAATATACTTCTGCATGTGAGGATGGTCAAAATCAATAATTTAAGGATAATTTAGTTATTTCCTTGTGGATTAGGAAACCTATTTGATATAAGTCGAAAACACTACACCTTTGTTTGTATAAATGTAAGAAATTGGGTGTCTAAATGTTATTACCCATTTTCTAAATAATTTATAACGACGAAAAAATAAAAATAAAAAAATATTAAAAAAAAAAAAAAAAAGGAATGATTAATATGTAACAATTAAATAAATATCTGCCAGGTGTAAGTGTACAAGAGTGCAAGTGGCACTCTTCGTGCTTGCTGTCTTGAACTCATCTGATCTCTCTCAGATCGCTCGTCATTTACTTCCAACTTTCTGGTAAATCTAAATCTCTTTCACTTTCGATGAAATCTAAATGTGTTGTGTGTTGATCTGTTCTTTTCTACGAATGTAAATGTGTAATCTTACCATCAAATCTCAGTTGCTTGTACTACATGAACATGAATATACATGCTGATAACATTGTTGATTTCATACTTTTTTTTCATTGATTTGACAATGGGAATGTTTAGATCATTGGTTTTTTTAGTTATTTTAGTAAATGGGTTGACTTTGTTATTGGCTTTTAATCAAATTTGCATATTGACATGTTATGATCATGTTTGATCCATAATCAGTAATTTATAATGATTTCTTTAATCTTTTTAGATTTTGATTGATCTCAAAACCATCCAACTGAGGGATCTTTGATTGTTTTAGGGCCTGATTACATGCTTTACCTTTATTTGGCGAATGATTAATCTGTCAGACTAAGCAATTTTCATTTTTTGTTGTCAGTTCGTGAGTATTAATTATAAATCATTGTTGTTAGTGACCATTCAGTTTTTCGCATGTGTAAATCTGCTAATCTCTGAAATCTTGATTACTATAAATTGAGAAACTTTAGAAAATCACAGTTCATGGTGTTTGGGGTTTTGGTGATATTTTGAACCTTGTTTTGTTCGTTTTTGTATCTTTCTGTTTCTTGGTTATTTTGCAACCTTATTCTTTTAACATTTTGGTAATCTTTGTTGGGAAGGTATGTCGTCGTCTGATAAGCCGGAAGTAGTTGAAAGGGATGTTGAGGAGAGAGAGCGGAAGGAGGATGAAGGAAAGGGTGGATTTATTGAGAAAGTGAAGGATTTTATCCAGGATATTGGGGAGAAGATTGAGGAAACAGTTGGATTTGGGAAGCCAACTGCTGATGTTACTGGGATTCACATTCCTAAAATTAATCTCGAGAGGGCAGATATTGTTGTTGATGTGCTCATTAAAAACCCGAACCCCATACCAATCCCTCTTGTTGACATAAACTACTTGGTTGAGAGTGAAGGAAGGAAATTAATTTCTGGACTGATCCCGGATTCTGGAACTATTCATGCACATGGCGAGGAGACTATCAAAATCCCAGTTTCTTTGATTTATGATGACATTAAAAACACATTTGATGATATTAAGCCTGGTAGCATTATTCCTTATAAGATCAAGATTGACCTGATTTTAGATGTGCCGGTTTTTGGAAGGATAACCATTCCCCTCGAGAAAACAGGAGAGATCCCAATTCCTTACAAGCCTGATATTGATATTGAGAAGATCAAGTTTGAGAGATTTTCATTTGAAGAAACTGTTGCAATTCTTCATTTGAAGTTGGAAAACAAGAATGACTTTGATTTGGGCCTGAATTCACTAGATTATGAGGTTTGGCTATCAGATGTGAGCATTGGAGGTGCTGAACTCTCAAAATCTGCCAAAATTGACAAGAATGGAATCACTTATATTGACATTCCAATCAACTTCAGGCCTAAGGACTTCGGCTCTGCACTTTGGGACCTGATTAGAGGAAAAGGTACCGGTTACACAATGAAAGGAAATATTGATGTGAATACGCCTTTTGGAGTTATGAAGTTACCCATCAACAAGGAGGGCGGTACTACAAGCCTCAAGAAGAACAAAGAAGATGGTGGAGACAATGATGATGATGATGATGATGATGAATGAGGTATGTTGAATTTGTCACTTTCTTGTTGAACTTCAGCATCTCATGCTTGGCTCTACAGTTATGTAGTTCTGAATTGCATTACGTTTATTGTTTCTATATGGTACGTGAATAAATATAAAAGTAAATCTTGCTTACCATAGTTCACTCTGATTTTCTGAAGATTAAAGGTTAGTTGAATATGAACCTGATTTACTTGAGTAAATTTTATTTTTTCATCCCTTGCTTGGTGGCTCTAATAAATCTTTCCTTCTCATCTAACCGTGCTTGTTACTTTCAAAAACTTGTTGACAAAAATTTACTTTATTCTGTATGATCAATGCTGGGAGTTATGTTTTAACCATCCCATTTGACTATATTATAAAGTAATTTTTTCGATTTGTGAACCATCAATAAATCTTGAGTATGACAAATATAAGGAGACTAGAGATTTTTGGAGAATTATATGAATTGATACCATTTTCTTTATAAATCAAGACATAGTAGAGACATTAATAGCTGCGGTAAATTCAAAGAGGTATTATGATTAAAAGCACACAGGTGCATGCAAGTACGCTGAGATTAGGTTGGTAGAAAAGGAATATTCAGATCCATATATACATTTTCTTGCAGTGTGTTTGCTCATGCGCATATTGAAATTACCAATTTTGAATGCACAAGAAACGCATGTATTTGGAGTAGTCATCAAGATTAACTGATCTATACATACATAATATATGCACTATGCTATACACATACGAGTTAGGTATTAAAGCCGTTGTGTCTAAAACATATGCATCTAATGCTAAGAAATTGCTAGTCTCGTCAACAAGAATAATGTTCATACACAATGCAGGGACTCTTACCAGTTTTAGATAAACCTGTTCCTATGCCATATCTATGAGTATCACTTCACAGATTGGCTGCAACATTCTCACAGATGGATTTTTTTTTTTTTTTTTGTGTGCAGGATTAGAGAAGACGTTGACCGGCGGGGTTCATATGAGTAGCTGTTGTTGATCATTGGGAGAATGTTCATTACAATAATAGATCAGTAGACACTTGAACTCAAAAGTGTGAACTTATTTTGGCAAAGTTGGTTTATGTGTGTGTTTTATGCATATGTATGCAGTTATTACTGTGATCAGTGTTGCATTGTGGCATTTGTTTTTATCGGCACAGCCACTTAACTGGTAGACTTTCAAAAGCATTTAGTCGTGAATCGGTCAGATCTGTTTGTTCATTACTTTCTGCCTGTAAAACTTTTAGTCTAATTACAGTATTATTAAAGGTGTTGGACTAGTTATGTTTGCTGAATCAGTGTTGCTTTTATCTTCCTTAATTATGTTATTTTCTTTTTCCAACTTTTGTGGAAATAGTATACAACCTAAAAATTGATTTTCTTTCAGAATGCAGCTCGTTCATTCTGCTTTTTTATTTGGCCTTGCATTATCCACTAAATTTGAGAAAATTCCCTTTTTCTTCTTGCACATGATATCCATTTTTTCTTTTTGTAATTTTATTTTAATAGCATAGTAGTCATGGATTTATAGAGTTTAGATCTACACACTGTTATAGCATAACCCAGAAATTTACGTCCATAAGGGACGATTTCAATGCCTACAAGAGGGGAGAAAAATTCAAAATTTAGACTCCAAATTTTATGTACCATGCGAAATGAATTTTACTGATTAAATCAATTAACATCCACAACTTAAAATTTTGTTTCATTTTATGATACATCAGCTTCATTTGCCCGAGGAAGAATGAAGGAAAAAAATTTATATTATTATTATTATTTTTCTAAGTCCGAATTCTGAGAGTGTACGTAGGTCTTTTATTTATATGCTGCAATGTAAAGAGAATATCAAAAAAATAAAAAGACATATAATTAATACCTACTCTAAGAGAAGAAAATAAAACAAAACAAAATTATAAGAAAAATATAAAAACAAAAAAATAGAAGATGATGTGTGGATGTATGCCTTAGCATGTTACTTGATTCATCAGGCTTCAAACATATCAATCCAAGCGCAAGAAAAGGTAAAATATTTGGCCTTACTGCACACACCAAAAGAGAAAAAAAATTTTACAAGTATTGGGAGAGCTAAGGCTCACCTCTCAGCTCACCTCTCATAACACTCTTCACAAAAATTTTCTACTTGTATTATGATACCTATAACTCACATCTTATAGCTCTCTCTTCTTCAACAAAATTTTCAACGTGTTAAGGGACTTAGGGTTCACCTCTTATAACCCTATATCTTTTAACAAAAATTTCTAAAAGTGTTGAGGGATCTAAGATTCACCTCTTATAGTCCTCTCGCTTTCAATAAAATTTTCTATAAATATTGGATGATTTAGGCCTCACCTCTTATAGTTGTCTCTTTTTTAGAAAATATTTTTTACAAGTGTTAAGAAACTTATAACTCATCTCTTATAGTCATTTTCTCTTTAACAAAAATTTTCTACAAATATTATGAGGCCTATGACTCACATCTTATATCTCTCTCCTCTTTAACAAAGTTTTCAGTAAGTGTTAGAAGACCTAAGGATCACCTCTTTAACCCTCCTTTATAAAAAAAAATTCTTTAAACTCATCTTTTATAACTCTCTCCTTTTTAACAAAAATTTTCTATAAGAATTATGAAACTTAGAACTCACCTCTTATAGTTCTCTCATCTTTAACAAAATTTTCTGCTAAGCGTGAGGTGACCTAGGACTCACCTCTTGTATGCACTTAAGATAAAAAATAAATAATAATGGATTTTGATTTATAACCCTCAAAATTTTATTTTTTGATCTTTAAAACCTTCTCATCAAACTTTGAGTTCTACCCTCACATGTTTTACACTGTCCTCGATCTTTGAGCTTTAGCTTCATAATTTTTGTTCCTAAATTTTTAACACCCTCTCTTAGGAGTGACAATATAAATCATGACACAATTATTTGATAGAAATTGGAAACAAATAAACGAATTCAAATTTAAAAAATTTAACATAAATAATAAATAAATTTTATTCGTGTCACCCATTTAATAATCATGTCATATATTATTCATATTTAAACTATTAAATTTGTTTATTCGTTTAAGATACAAATTATAAATAAATAAATATATTGTAAATAAATAAAATGATAGTTTTAATTCGTTCATGATCCTTTTATCTTAAATGAATAAATGAATTTGTATCATAAACAAATAAAATGATCATCTAAATTAGTTTATAATTCATTTATGATTCGCTTATTAATTGGTTACGATTTATTTATTAATCGTAACTAAACGAATCATATTCTAATCAACCGTTTAATAAACGAATTATATCTATATTTGATATTCTTGACACGATTAATAAATAAATTAGATTCAGATTAACCTCTACTTAACACGATACGATAATTAGAATTATCACTTTTAAATTTAGTTTTCATTATTTTTTTCTTTGGTTTTTTAGTCTTAGTTCTTTACATTTTGATTTCTATCCCACATAATTCTAATATCGAAATTTGGCTCCCAATCCTCAAATATTTGAATTTTTGCCATCAATTTTTTGTCTTTTACTCCTCGAATTTTTGCGAACTAGTCCTCGTTTTATCAAGTGGTAACTGAACAAATTCGTCCTTTAGTATAACAAAACAAAAAAAAAAAGTTTACTCAACTAATAATATAAATGAGCAGATTTGGGGGTCGTTGTTGTTGTTGTTGTGTGTGTATTTATATATA
>JAXCLQ010000007.1:3273928-3290995 GCA_035584115.1 Cedrela odorata
AAAGGGCCCAAGAAAGCCACAGCATTACCCTCTTCCACCAGACACTCCATTGTACCAATCTTGCAATAATGTGAAGCAAAGCCCAAGGCCAGATCAACATCAACGTCCAAGCTGTTCCTTTGGGCAATCTAATTAGATAAATCCCACACAACGAAGAAAAATGATTAACAAAAATGTCAGTTAAGCATGGTAAAAGCATAACAAATCTTCCAAACATAACGAGAAATTATTTAGCATGTTGCATGGAATGAGAAGTACATATTTGTGGTCCAGTATTTGAGTTCTCTTCTTGAGAGGAAAGGAGGAGACTGAAGCACTCACAATATATTGATAGAGTCATCTGAATAATATGTTTCAAAATTTACGGGCCGACAAATATTTCCTGATGGAAGACAGGTTTATCAACCATGCTTTAACAGAAACAGTAAAGTTATTAGTGTGTGGGGGTCGAAGCAAATTTCAAGACAAATAATCTTTTATTTGAAACATTAGTAATTAGAGTTCACTTTTCTCTCTTTGAACTCTTCCGTTTATTCGAACATCTGACAAAATCTCACAAGGAAAAACAGAGTGGAAATGATGCTAAGAGCATTCAAAACCATGTATGTTTTTCATGAGGGATGAAACAGTTTCAACCTCTAATTTACTCCTATGTAACTTGGTTAGACACTATTTAGCACCAAATTTACAAATAAAGATACTGTCGGAAGAACCATCCAACTTTAAATTAGAATCAGGGCCATTTCTTTAAGCGAGGAATACAAGCCTCATTCCAATTTAAAGCAAGTGCATAAGGTGATCAAATGGCTGCATAGCATAGTGGGAGTCCAACAATTTGAGGTAGAACAAGATTCCAAAATTGTTTTAGGGGCGATTAGCGTCAACTCTTCCCTAGGAAACCTAAAAGCCTTGAACCTCATAGAAAAGTCTTTAAGGAAAGTTAATAGTGAAAATTTTAAGGGAATACACAACATAAATCCAAAATACCTGCAACAAAATGCGGACAAGTTCCGTACTTCCAAATCTTGAGGCTTCAAGGAAACACTGGTTGACATTGTCTGCACCACCTTCCACCAGCAGACCCAGCAATCCTTGGATCACAGTAGCCGATATCCCAGATGCCCAACCAGGGTCAAAAGAACTAGAGAAGAGAGTAAGGGGAAAGCAAGCTGCATCAAATGCCTCTGTGAAATCTTTTCCAGTAAGTTGATTGCCCGCAAGGTCTAGGAACGTCTTAAATGCAGCTAACTGGAGTTGGATCTCAACAGCTGAGCTGTGAGTCACTCTATCACAATTGCCATGGCAACGGGAATGGAAGCCTATACATCTCAGAGCCCATTCAGTAAACTTTTGAACCTTAGCACCAGCTTCTGCCTTCAATACCTCATCTCCATTGCACTCCTGGAGACGCTCATTCAGCCTGATTAGATGCAAAACATGAAGTTAATAGTCATATTAACAGTGCTACAAATATTTTGACATAACATTCAGATGCCATAAAAACTTGATGGTGCCTTCCAATTAGTGAATTCTAAGAATAAACATTAACTTTCAATTTCATTCTGTGCAGTTTGTTGTATTAATAGAAATGAACAGAGCTAGAATTTTATACAACTTCTAAGAGAGATGTCAAGAAACTCTCAAACCAACAAAAGGAAACAAAACAATTAAGAAAGGGGAAAGAGAAAGAGAGCAAAAAGAAGGCACCTCGGGTAAAGCAAACATGGCAACGGATTTTGTTGCTAATTTCTATGTTAAATATTATTAAACATCGTTTTCATTTTGTAGGGTTCTCGTACAAACAGGCATTGAATTTGAGATTTGCAGGATTTTAAAAATCAAGTTATGCATCAATCAAAATCAACTCAATTTGTAATTCAATCTTATAGTTGCCTTTTTTCTCAGACATGACTATAAACTTTACCGCTCAAGCACTTGACAGGTATCATTGTCACTTAGGCAAGTCACAGATTTTCTGAGTCATTAAGTGGCTAAGAATTGTCTTGTAGGGTTTAGGGTAATCCTTTGCCTTTCAAGTAGCTAGTTTCATGCTCTGGGAAGGATGAGGAATTGTTCAAAAGTTTATAAATACTTATGTAATCTATTATTTTCTAAGGTCTTACTTGATGGATTATTGAGAGTCATTTGTTTATTGTTCAAGCCTTGAAGTTCTTGTTTTTCTCTCGTTTTTACGCACTAATTCTTTCTTGTTTCTTCTCCCTTATTTCTCTAAACTCTCCACAATGTTCTAGGTTCTTTGCATTCTCTTCCAATTAAAAAGCAAGCAACCTCTTTTCTCTTAACATCTAAACCCCATCAAACCATACAGCAGCCATGCCACCATCTTTCTCTCATAAGGCCTAAAGTCAATAGGTTCAAAGTTGTTCTGGAGTCTTCGAGAATCCAAAAGACACATTTCATTGACTACTTCGAGGACCACCGAAAAGCACACTCGTTTTCTTTCCCTTTGATTCCTCTAAAAAGGAAAAAAGATAAAAGATAAAAAAGAAGTATTGCTAGGGAAGGTAAATGAAAGCTAAGAAAGCTGTCCACAGAAAAAAAACATTGGAAACACTTACATCGGGACATCCAAAACTCCAGCAAAAAAAGTACATTATGAAAGAAAATCTTCTCTTTCAATTTTAATGACTAATGAATTCACTACGTAAGAACAGATTGTCAGTTCATACACAAATATTAGAGAAATAATCACTCCCATCTTCTTTGTTTCCTTAATTATAACAAGAAATAAAGAATTTTTTTATAAGACTCTTTCTATACACTCACCAAATTCAATTTCGCGTTTTTGGCTATTTATCAGTTTCCTTAAACTCTAACTTCTTCGTGCTACAAAGATGCAAATATCTGTTGACTCCTATCTCAAATAATTCAGAAATAATAATAATAATAATAATAGCTTCGGTTCTTCAATTGATGCAATTCTCATTTTCAAAAAAATAATTCCACATGAACATAGTTACAAATGAAGCACTTAGACAACTAGGAATCCCTTTCAACTAGCTAGAAGCGACTACATGGAAACACACTTGGAATGAGAGTAGACTTCACAATGATAAGAAAGGAAATTAACAAGCAATTGACAATTGCAAAATCAACTTTTACAAAAAGCAATAGATTGTAGCCAATGCTGTTTTTGTGAGTTAGAAATGTGCATGCACTTACAAATACACACAAAACATTGGTATGATTCACTAAAAGTAAATCATTCACACACAGAATGTATATCATATTTACAAGCAAACATTATTGTTAAAAAAAGGGACTAAAATGAATGACTAAGGATTATACAGAATTGTGTAATTTCAACACTGACCCATGCTAGCTCCTTTCACAAATTAGGGAGGTAAATATACAAATGTCGAGCAGACCCTCCAGTTCAGTGAGTCTATTTCAAGTGACTACTAAACTTATAAATTATTCTACTAAAAAAAAAGGCAATTAACTAGTTTTCAATATACTAGTATAAAAAGTAAGATTGATTACCTCTGGGCCATAACAGTTACAGTGTCTGAAAGACTCATTGTTCTGCTCTGGCAAGCAGAAACACATGAAGCAAGAAACGAAGTCCTGAGGGCAGCTCTTGTAAAGTCATAAGCACCATTAGCAATTATCTTCTTAATCAACCCCGTCACACCATGAAGTTCCTTCTGTGTGCTCAAGAACCAAATGGAGTCCAGTGTAATGCACAATGCATCATTAAGGGTCTGTGGATCTGCCAATGATATCAAACTCTCTGCAAGTTCCCAATCATGGGAACTCATCGCACCTTGAAATAACTTGCCCAAATCGATCCTTTCCTGTTTACTGAGTTTTTTTTCATGACCAAATTTCTCCTTAGCTAGATCAGAATCTGTTGCTACCACCTTCATGGATTTCAGATTCTTTGCACTACAACTACAACCAGTGGACATTCTTGACTCTTTACTAATAAGGGGTGCTTCTCTTGAAAATACCACATTACTTCCCTCACCTCCTTCTGATGTAAAATCATCAAATTCATTCCTTCGACTTCCAATCTCATTCTCTTCAGCTTCCATTTCAGCACAAAAGGGTTCTTCAGGATTAATCCCATCCTCCAAATACATATCGCTCTTCGAGACAAAAAACCTCTCCTTTACCATTATTAAACAGTGTACAATCCCACCAATCCTCCAAAATCTAACCGTTTCTAATCAACTAGACACTCAATCCTCCCAAAGAAAACATGGATACATCGTGTCTGAAAAGTACCAAATCCAAGCACCTTATCTTGGTAATACTTGCGAATAAAAAAAAACCTCCTTCAAAATCCCAATCCGATCAAAACAAATGCCTATAGCCAAAAATTCAGGATACCCTATTTTTCTTATACTCCTTTCTTTATTCAACGGTCCTGGATATCATCTTCAAGCACAAAGAATACAGATGCAAGAGATCCAAATTGCCAAAACAGCAATCCCACATATGACGATACCAACAAAATCTAAGAACTGAGAAAACTCCCCAAAAAGAAAAAGGAAACTTATACAACCAATACCATGCTTTTCTTCAAAGATCTAAATTCACACTAAATAAACAACAAAACGATCAAACAAGCAAACCAACGAAAAAACATGAAATCTACTATGAAAAATAAGTAAAAAAACTCAGACCCACCAAACTTCCATCAACTAGAAAACCCTAGATACTCTGTTCTTCATCAAATCCACTGTAAATCATCATCGAAAATCGATAACAACCCTGAAAACACAAAACCCATTTGCATCAATATATGAATAAGTAAACCCAGAAACAGAACACAATAAAACATAGAAATTAAAGAGAAAACATTAGCTACATCAGGGTTCTTTCAGGAAACTGATAAAAGAAAATAAAATAAAATCAAAAGAAAAAAAATAAAAACACCAAAACATGAAAGAAATGGAAGCTAACCTGATTGAGAAATGGAAAGAGAGGTGGAACTGAGAGAGAGAGAAAGCCACTCTGTTTAGGGTGGTTTTTGAGAGGAGAGAATTTTAGATACCAAAATAGATTTCTCTATTTTTTTAATTTCCTTTTTTTTTTATTTGTGATGATGAATTTCTTTTTCATTTTCTTTTAATATTTAATATTTAATTTTTGGGTTTGATCGAAGAGTAAGGTGCAGGAATGCCTAATGAGATAATAACATATGAGTCCTATATTTTTATAATTTTCACAAAAATACACAATTTATTTATTTATAATAAAAAGTCCCTGAATTCAATCTAATTGAATGAAATATCTTTTTATTGTTAAGTTACATACTTACATGCTATAACAGTAATACCATCATTCAAAGTAAAAACTCAATATCACAAGGGTGAGATAGTCATTTAAATGGGATTGAAGGACCCATTTATATAAATAAATAAACTATATTTTTATTCATGAAAATACAAGAACTCAAGGACCAAAGTATTATTACTCCCATTGAATAATTGATTGATTTGAGTGAGATGGAAGAAGAGAATATTTATTATTTGCTTTCCAAAAAAAAAGATTTATTTATTTATTAATAAATTAAAAGAAGAAAAAAAAATCAAGGGGGGTATGAAAATGAGAGTCACAAAAAAGGAAGTGGGGCCAAACCATGCAAACACTGCCACTACAATGATTACACATATTCTTTTTCTCTCTCTTTTGTGCAAGTGCCCATTATCCACCCTCTTCCCTTTGTCTTCTTTCTCCTCTCATTCTTCTTTGTTTTTTTGGTTATTCTATAACCAATTATGCATCACTTATTATTTTAATACATACTATTTGCATATAGATGGGTAAGTAACCCTTTGGTCTTTGCCAAATGGGGCACATTGATTCATTTGATAATTTATGGGTGTAGCATCTATGCCCTACCATAATTTATAATTTATAACCAAAAATTTATGATTTTGTCATAAATTTTTTTTAAAATTTATATATACATACACTTATAAGTATTTGTTAATGTGGATGTTCATGTAATCAATGGGCTACTTTTCAAAAAATAATAAGAAAGTTGAGTTAGAGAATCATTTTACTTTGAAGTCTTCTAGATTGAATCATTTTACATATTTTATTAACATACAATGCATCCCATTTTCAACCTAATAGACAACGATTGTCAATTTTTAATTCATGACATATACAAGAATAAAAATAAAATTATAACATTTTTTTATTTTATCGTTGGTTTCTATAATTTTAAAAGATACTAAAATAATTCTTCTTTAAAAAGATAATTTATATATATATATATGTATAATATTTTGAAAGTTATTTAAATTTATGAAAATAATAATTATTTTTACTCTTTTATATTGTCATCAATGAAACTTCTTATAGATTGGTCATAGCACCCCTATAAAAAAAAGGATGTATTTGAGTATTTTTAAAAACTTGAGGGGAGCTTCTTGGTATTTTGAAAACTTAAAAAAGGATGTTTTAGGAGAATAAGTTCTAAATCATTGAGAGAATCCTTAACAATTACTTAACAAATGAAAAACAAATCAAACCTACAGTACACACTCTTCTCTCCTTCTTTCTTCAAAAAAGGGTAAAAGAGAAAATGAAGTAACAAAAAAGGGCAAAACAGTCTTTTCAATTAATGATAATGAATTATGGTGGTGGGGGCCCACAATGGTTGGCATTTGTCCAAGGTAGTGGGAACTAAAATCACTCTTTTGTATTTTACTCTAAAACAAGGTCAATTAAGAGAAAAAAGAGGTAATGGGCCAACATCATCACATTTATTAAATATATATATATATATTAATGCTTAATTAAAATATTAAAATTACACAATTACATTATTTATAAATAAAAAAGTATCTTTATTAAGTTAAAAATAACTTTTTCAATATTAAAAATTATTATTATTATTATTATTATTATTATTATTTTGTGTTTGTAATTGAAAATAACATTAAGATATATTTTTTTTATTAAGTCAATTATAAATTTTAATATATGAATTAAAAATTTATTAAATAATTTTATTAAAATTATATTATTTAAAACTTTCTCAAGATAAACTTGACATAAATCAAATAGATATATAACAATAGATAAACAAATATAACTAATTAGAAGAGATGATATGGAGATAAAAATAAAATAAAATAATTCATATTATTAAATTCATAACACAAGATTGGGTCAAAATTATATAAGGGCTAGAGTTTTTATTTTCCCAAAAAAAAGAAGAAAAATTGGCTTAAGTTGAATACTCTTCTCATGTTTGGAGCAAAATAAAAGTTGTAGTCTACAAAGGTGCTTTCCTAAGCAAAACGATGTCGTTTGTTTTCATCCCCAAAACTAGAGGTGGCAAACCGACCGCCCGTGAAAATGAAGCCCATAGAAACTCGCGGACCAGGTCAGGTTTATACTGTTTACAGGCTGGACCAGCCTCTACCCTAAACAAGTAAACAGCAAAAATTTATGTTCATAGCCTATTGGGCCAAAATGGGCTAGTATTTCTGAACCAGATAGCCCAACCAAGGCCTCTTGAGCCCAAAATTGCCGTGTGGACTTTACCTCATCAAAGAAGAAAGAATAATTTGTTATATATTATTGACAATACAAAGACCAAATAATTAGTAATGAAGTACTAAATTGTGTATGGATTGAATGTGATTTGTGAAAGTCTAGTCTCCATACACAAACAAAACAAATCAAGGTCAAATTTCATTAATCAATTCATCTATTTTTCCATTCTTTTACTTATGGTTTATTTAAACACACATTTATATAATTTTCCAAAGGCACATACTTAAAAGTAATGAGAATTTAGACATGAATATACACTTAATTATAACCTAAATTTAAGTCACATCTTCATAATTATATATTAAGAGAAACTTATTATGCAATAAACTAATCAATTAGTTTATAAAACCAAACTTTTCAAGGACTTTATAAGAATCAAATCATATATATATATATATATATATATATATTTTAAAAAGAACACTCATATTAAGAGAGGAAAATGTTTAATTATTTAATAAAAAAATTTTCTTATAATTTACAACATTCATTAATATCGGTGAATAAAAAAATTCTAAAAGTTTATTTAAAATAATGGGTTTTTGATATATTTATACTAAAAATATAAATCGATAAATTTGTGATGAGTTTATATTTATGCAAACGAGTAATTCTTAAAAAAAAAAAAATTTGGGCAAATTATTATTAAAATAAATTAAAAAAAGAAAAGAAAAGAAAAAAGAGAGTGACACAATTATGGGGCAAAATTAGACAAACGTAGGAAGAGATTCTTTTGCTTTTGGAAATTTCCCATTTCACAAACAAAGCACCTTCTTTTCTTCTTCTATTAAATACTCTCCCTCCCAATTACTATCTTCAATTTGACCTAACCCACAATACCCTCAACTTCTCTCAATTTCTGAATAACAGATCAAATCTTCACCATGGATGAAGAGTATGATGTCATAGTGCTTGGCACTGGTCTCAAAGAATGCATCCTCAGCGGTCTTCTCTCCGTCGATGGCCTCAAGGTTTACCCTTTCTTCACTTTACTGAATTCTTGTTTCTTGTCATTTCTGGGTTTTACTTTTCTTGTTACTTTATTTTGATTTCATCTGGGTTGCGAGTTTTTTTGGCTGGTTTTTGTAGATGGGTGTGGTTTTTGTTTCATTTGGGTATCTGAGATTTGTTTGATCTGATGGATCTATACGGTTTGATTTAATCTGATTCGTTGTTTGATGTTTGTTTAATTCTTGTGGATAAGAGTTAAAGTTTCGATTTTTCAGCTGAGAAGATCCGCTTGTTTAGTTAATGACTGAGATCCATCTACATGCTTAGTGAAAGAATTATGTGGGATTGGTCTTTGTTAAGCCTCTTAAGTGGAATTTTATTAACAGTTTTCTGGATTGAAGTTCAATTATTTGATTTTTAAATGCCTTTAGACTTCAATTTCGGTGTATTTGTTTGATGGTAGTTGATCAATATCAGTATATAAATTTTTTATGCAATTATTTGGTGTTTTTTTTATTGTGCTTGGATAAAGTTATACTTATCTTCTTTGAAGGAATTGAAAGCTTCAATATATTTGAAGATGATTCCTAATTAATAGGAGCTTGTTATTTCCTTGTGTGTGGCAATACATATATGGGCGTACGTGTTTCTTCACTAAGAGAATGAAAACTTTGTTCAAAGATTGTTCACTATTAATAGAAGCTGGTTATTTCCTTGTGTATGATTTACACTTTTCTTCTCTGAGAAGAAATGAAAACTTCAACATGTTCAAAGACGGTTCTTGATTAATAGAAGCTCATTAAATTTCATTTTTATTTGGATACATTTTTCTATTTGTGCACATGTAAGAGCTGGCAAGTACTTTGCAGGGTTTATGTTATTTGTGCAATGGTTATTATGCTTACGATTTTGTTTTTTCTCCATTGTTTTGATTTGTTTTTAAATGTCTTGCAAGTCAGGTCCTGCACATGGATAGGAATGACTATTATGGAGGAGAATCAACCTCACTCAATCTCATTCAGGTTCCACTCTTTTAACTCTCATTATTCTCAATGTATTTGCAATTCACTATTATGCTTCAAAATTCACTTAATTTCAGTTATCAACAGCTCTGGAAGAGGTTCAAGGGAAATGATCAACCTCCTGCACATTTGGGCTCTAGTAGGGATTATAATGTTGACATGATCCCAAAGGTGAGTTTGTCCTTGCCACTTTCCATATCCTCTTTACTTGACAATGTGCAACATTCTTTTTCTTCTCTAAACTTTCTCTTATGATGTGCTGAATTTTTTTGGTTTGAGTAGTTCATGATGGCAAATGGAACACTTGTTCGTGTCCTCATTCATACTGATGTTACGAAGTATCTGTACTTCAAAGCTGTGGATGGCAGCTTTGTCTACAACAAAGGAAAGGTAACATTTCGACTTCACAGATTTGAGTTTGTCATTTGTTTAGGTTTTATATATATTTGTTTGTAACTTGAAATGCTGGTATACAAACCTGCTGCTGTAGGTCCATAAGGTGCCAGCAACTGATATGGAGGCACTAAAATCTCCACTCATGGGTATTTTTGAAAAGCGCCGCGCACGCAAGTTTTTCATATATGTTCAAGATTACAATGAAAATGATCCCAAAACGCACGATGGAATGGATTTGACAAGAGTGACTGCTAAAGAGCTGATTGCGTAAGCATCTGCCCTTAACCAATCGTGCTATGTATCTCTGCATTGACTTTATTGGGATGAATTGATTTTCTGTATTGTCAGTTTAGATGGTGTCAAATGTCTCCAGAAACTTGTATCTCACTGTTGAGAAATATTTTACAAGATGTGTTTGATAGAGTAAGGATATTTTATTGGCAGATTTTAATATTTAGGTAAAAAGTAGATTTTTTTGGGCATGTTTTTATACAATATGAGAAGCACTCTGAAAATTTGAAATTTCCTGGTTTTTCCTGGTTTTGTTTGCTAATTTCTTAGGCTGAAATATTGCTGCTTGCTTAGGGATGTTGATCTCCGTTATTTTTTCAATGAAAAGAAGAGATGTGATCATAAGCTATTGTATTTAGACTATATTGATGGAGATAAGTGCATCCTAGTGCATTTTGCTTATAAAAAAGCTGACATTTTGACAGGAAATTTGGTCTTGATGACAACACTATTGACTTCATTGGTCATGCACTTGCGCTTCATAGAGATGATCGTTACTTACATGAACCTGCTCTTGAGACTGTGAAGAGAATCAAGGTGAAAACTGCATTTGGCTTACAGTTTGCATCCTTTTTCTTGGTTTTGAACTATTGTACAGTGCAGCTTTCAACTTCATTATGCACGGCCTGAAGTTTTAACCTTACTGGTCTGCGTGTGTGCGTATGTGGGTGTTATAGTTATATGAAGAGTCTCTTTCACGTTTTCAAGGAGGATCACCATACATTTACCCTCTATATGGGTTGGGAGAATTACCCCAGGTGTCTCTCTTTTCCGTGCTCATATAAAGTTGTGTAAAACTGGTGTTGCAAATGAAAACCAAATATAATTACGTGATCTGGTATTCTGTTGCTTGATATAGGCATTTGCTCGGCTTAGTGCTGTTTATGGTGGGACATATATGTTGAACAAGCCCGAGTGTAGGGTACGTGATAGTGCTTCTCACGTTTGATTCTATTTTATTGTCATTTCGTTTACCTTATTTCATGTTATATTGAAACTGCTCTGAACTTATTATTATTGGTTTGGACATTATTTGGCATCTTGTTCTAATGCCAGGTAGAGTTTGATGAAGAAGGTAAAGTCGTGGGTGTCACGTCAGAAGGTGAAACTGCGAAGTGCAAGAAAGTTGTTTGCGACCCTTCCTACTTGACCAACAAGGTAATGACCCTAATATTCATTTGGTTTTATTTTAATTTTCTAGGCGTGGTGAAACTATGATTGTTCCACATCGGAGATAGTCTGCTTCTATATGATTTATAGGCTTTCTAGTTTGTAGCCAAAGTTGTTTTGAGCTTAAGGATGAAAATTGTTGCTTGTGACAAATTATGTTTAATCTGATCCTGCGATGGGTTATGAATGCAAATGTAAATTATGAAAATAATAACTATCATCAAACCTTTGTTCTTCATTTGTTTTCTATCTTATCAATTCTGTGGACAAGTAGAAAATATTTTGTGATGTACAGAAATTTGTATCTGTTTGAACAGGTTAGGAAAGTTGGTTGGGTTGCTAGGGCAATTGCAATTATGAGCCACCCAATCCCAAACACCAATGATTCTCATTCAGTGCAGATTATCCTGCCACAGAAACAGCTGGGTCGCAAATCAGACATGTGAGTTGTTACATATTATCGAGAAAGATTTGTCATTCAATATATATGGATAATAATTTCTAGACCATTATTCATGAGCAGACTAACTGTCGTTGAATATATACTTAATACGGTAGGGTGTTTAGTTCTTTGGACTAAATTTTGTTATTGTGTGGTTGAGCAGGTATGTTTTCTGCTGTTCTTACTCTCACAATGTTGCTCCGAAGGGCAAATTCATCGCATTTGTATCAACAGATGCTGAGACTGATCATCCTGAGACTGAACTAAAGCCTGGAATAGATCTTTTAGGTCCAGTGGATGAATTATTCTTTGAAATCTATGACAGATATGAACCTGTCAATGAACCTTCGTTGGACAATTGCTTTATTTCAACTGTGAGTATATGTCAAGTTTCTCATAAATTCTTCCATTGACCTTAATCACCTGTTTCACTATATATTATATATGACTGCGACCCGAAAAACTCTACTGTAACCTTTCAGAGCTACGATGCCACGACACACTTTGAGACGACTGTCACGGACGTACTCAACATGTATACCATGATAACCGGAAAGGTCAGATATTGTATTTTGGCGCTAACTATTTCCTCTGCTTTTTCAAGTAACTGTTTTTTTTTCTTTTGGTCTTTTTCTTGATCCAATGTTAAATGGCGGTTCACTTGCTTGTTTGTGATCAGGTCCTTGACCTCAGTGTGGATTTAAGTGCTGCCAGTGCCGCTGAAGAATGAGAATTCCTTCCTACCGCCTAGCAGCCTATTGATGTTTGTGCGTTGTGCCATGTGCCGTAGAATGTTAACGTTCCTGGTGGGATTTGCCTGGCAAAAAACTGGGGTTGGGCTCGGGGTCGTGGTTTTCTCAGTTCATAGTTGGTTATATCATTATTATGTAATAAAAAAAATTATGTTCCTTGGTGGGAACTAATATGTAGATTTCAGAGATGCTCCTGTTTTTTGCTTAAATTATATCTTAATTTTTGTGCTTGCATTTGTCTAGACTAAGGCTTAAGACTTTTAATATGCAGTTGTTACCAAGTATAAATGAACAACATGTACTTTTGTTGCTTTTATGTTCTGAATACTTTTTTAGAGAATTAAAATTATCATTAGTTGTTTCATCCATGTTTTCTAAGTGTTAAAAATTGACAAATGCAAAAGCTTTGAAATTTGCTATTATTTAGATTTTGGAGATGATAAAAATTGTCATAAGCACTAACCCTTTAAAGTTTATTACAAATTTGTAATTTCTTTTTTCTTCCAACATGATTAAAAGAAATATTTTATTTTTATTTTTATTTACAAATACTTAATTTTGTATTTTGGTGAGAATTTTTTTAAAATTTAATAATTAAAAAATTAATCTATTAAAGAAAGTAATTTTTATTTTTGTAAAATAGACAATGACAAAATAAATAATTTCAAAAAAGTAAACGAATTAGACCTAATTACAACATCAATATATTCCGGGGCCTGGCTCTCGTTAGTCCAGCCAGCATCCAGCCCTAAAATTTCTCTCATTCCCTTCTCAAAACTCTCTTCCTTCCAGTTGTTCTTCTCACCTGCCACCCGTCTTCTCTTCTCCGACATCTCAAGTTCTCGTAGTCTGTCGTCGTTTTATTTGTTTTCGTGCTCACTTTCTCTCTCATCCGGTAAGCCTGTCTCTGTCTCTCTCTCCACTGTTGTTTCTTATACTACTTTACGCTATTAAACTCTCACTTTTCATGGGTTTGATTAGGCAATGAATAATAAATTTAAACCCACTTCAAATTTAATTGTTCTTACATAAATTTCAATCTCTATATGAAAAAGTTGCAACCTTGAAGCCCTTTGTTTATAGTTAAAACCAGGTGCAGTTTCATCAGTTACCCAATTTGTTTTTGTTTTATTTTATTTTTAATTTTTAAATTTGTTTTTGAAGTATGTAAAATCATGCGGTTATTTGTTTTGAGTATTTACTAAAGTTTTTAGTTGTTTTAGTAGACATGAAGCTGGATGTTGATGTCTTACGCTATCTGTCGAAGGATGATTTCAGGGTTCTAACTGCCGTTGAAATGGGCATGAGAAATGTTCGTATTCTTACTCGGTTCTGTTAATTTATTGAAGTTCTGATGTTGTATTCATCTTTTGATTTTTTTTTTTTTTTTTATGACAGTTTAGATTCTCTAACATAGCTTTTCTCCTTGATATCAGCATGAAATTGTACCTGCAGAACTCGTGGATCGCATAGCTTCTCTCAAGTATTTTCTTCTTCTAATAATTTGTTAATTTACCAATAAATCATAATAATAAATAAGTTATTATTTGTGTTTTTTTAATGCTACTTATGTATATGTGTAGGCATGGAGGCACCTACAAGGTTTTAAAGAATTTGCTAAGGCATAAGCTGTTGCACCATGACTCTTCCAAATGTGAGTTCTATTTTTATGTTCTTATGGAGCTGAATCATTGTTTGATCGAGTGTAAATTTCTGCTTTTAAATGTTTCTGAATTTGTCCTTGTTGTGCATTTAGATGATGGGTTTCGGCTCACATACCTTGGTTATGATTTTCTTGCAATTAAGACCATGGTAAACCGTGGAGTGTTTACGGCCGTAGGTCGTCAACTTGGGGTTGGAAAAGAATCTGGTAACGTATATGCTTATATTTAAATTTATACAAGTCTTTCATATAAGAATAACAATTTTGATGGCAATTTTCTATCATTTATTTTGTTCAAGACATCTTCGAGGTTGCTCGGGAAGATGGTACTGTTTTAGCAATGAAGTTGCACAGGCTTGGGAGAACTTCTTTTAGGGCTGTCAAGTCTAAGCGTGATTACTTGAGGCATCGTAGTAGTTATAACTGGCTCTATTTGTCCCGGCTTGCTGCTCTCAAAGAATTTGCTTTTATGAAGGTTTTGTGCCCCCACCTTTTTTTTTTCTCATTTACATTGGGTGATTTCCATCTCATTTCATGACATGGGGAAACTTGGCTCTGCTTGAGCAGGCTTTGGAAGAACATGATTTCCCTGTTCCAGCTGCTGTGGACTGTAATAGGCATTGTGTGATTATGTCACTTGTCCAAGGGTATCCACTGTAAGATTTATTCCTTTACTTCTAAATATGTTTGCTTTTCAACCTCAATTTTTGATTTGTTATACTGAAGTTTATATTGTTTCTATTTCTACCTTGAAAAGTCTTGTAAATGTTCTCTTATTAGACAAATATGAAGAAGTGAAAAAATTTGTTAGTAAGATGGCTGGTTATCGGTTAGAACTGGGAATGCATTATAAGTCTCTGGAAAAATAATTCATCTGCACAAGGAAGATGACTATTTTTAATGCTGATATATTTATAGAGGTAGTTAGTGGGTTTTGTAGTAATTTTATCAGCTCAATCTGTTCATTGCAGTGTGCAGGTGAAGCAATTGCAAAATCCAGAAACTGTTTTTGAAACTATCCTTGGTCTTGTTGTTCGATTGGCGGAACATGGTCTCATTCACTGTGATTTCAACGAATTCAACATTATGGTATGTGCTCAAGGCTTGGTCTCTGTCTTTTATTTACAGCTTTCCATGGTGTTTGCTAATTATTTAATGAATTTGGTAGCAATTTTCTGCTCTGTTGTTTGGCTGTAATCATTCATGATTATTGAGTTTGATGCATCCACTGAAAGTTGTAATAGTTAAACGTCTTATCTACTTGCCTTTTTGGCTTATTGTAAAAAGTATGTAACTTGTCTTTGACTATTTTTGCTTTTCAGATTGATGATGATGAGAAGGTAACAATGATTGATTTCCCACAAATGGTGTCTGTATCACATCGTAATGCTCAGATGTAAGAAGTACTGTTTGTTTGAATAACATGTTGAATTTTAATCATATCTATCTAATTCTAGTTATTGATGGTCATCTTTCTGAAATTTCTAAAATCTGAATTTTGTAATTCATGCGTACCATATGTTATATTCATTTCCTAATAAGTTCACATTTTTTCAGGTATTTCGACCGTGATGTTGAATGCATCTTTAAGTTTTTTAGAAAGAGGTCGGTTGTTATTTTGCTGGAATTTTTGGAAGTCTTATTCCTAACGAATTAATATTTGATTTGCTTTAACTATAGGGTACAGAGGTCCTCATAATGGTTATTGCAAATGTTTTCTGGAAGTCTAACTTTTAGTTGATTGCTATGAAATTTAGCTATGCTTGTCAGTTGATTAACTAATTTCTATGATATATTCATTTTCTTTCTGCAGGTTCAACCTGTCTTTTCGAGAAACTACAGATGGTGATGACGGTTCAGACATTGATGTTGATGAAAATGGTAGGCCTTCCTTTTCTTCAATATCTAAAACTACTGGATTTCTAGACAAGGAACTTGCTGCCAGCGGGTTTACGAGAAAGGATCAGGATGACATTGAGAAGGTATGCTTTATCACATTTCATATGTATGCTTGTTCATTTGAATGAAGATAGATGGTGTGTGTATGTGTACATGGATATGAATGAAGAGAGTTGAGTGAGGGCTAGATGGTAATTATATTATGGATGCTTCATTGCTTGATTGCATTGCTAGTTCTGCTACATCAGATGCCTTCTGATAAATGAGTCTTGAGATAACCTGTCTTAGAAATTGTGTTCTAGTTCAGTTTATGTCTTGGATCAAACTGATATGTACTACCACTGTCTTGCTCTTCTTTATATACTCATCAGTCCATTGATGATCGACTCTATAGCATTATCAAGAGCATAGTGATTTGCATGTTTAGCTGCAATGGTTGCATGTGTTGATATTGACAATCTTCTTTTTGATGAGGGTATTTTCATTCACTTATTCCGTGATGTATTCTCTGTTATTTTTCACTGTTTTGGTTCTGCGTGTTTTCACTGTTTTCGTGTAACATATTCTGTCGTAAAGCTTTCTGAGTATGAATCAAAGCATGACAATATAGTTCTATTATGTGCAGTTTATTGGAGGTAATGAAAAGGATTCAGGTTCTGATGATGAAGGAAGTGATGACAGAAATGTATTGGAGTTGAATGAAACAAATGTAGACGGTGTTGATTCTTTACACTTGGAGGAGCAGGTACTATTCTCATGAGCTTTTATTTCGCTTTAATTTTTAAGTGATCTAACTTTACGATTTTGATAAAAGTTTTATCTATAGTATGGTGAGGGACCATTTTGATTTTTCATATTCGGCAAGTATTTTGCAATGTACAAATATAGAAAGGACGGGACTATTTTTTTTAATAAGAAATAATTTATTTGAATGGT
>JAXCLQ010000007.1:3298839-3336842 GCA_035584115.1 Cedrela odorata
AGTTGATTTTTACGCTCCTTTTTTGTTTCCACAAATGTAAATTTCATTGCTCTAATAATTGTCTCTCTAAATAATTTTTTTGCAGGAAAACTTTCAATTGCAATACCAGAAGCGCTAACAGTCTTTATTGTGCTTCTTATCGTATGTATTTAAGTGTTAACTAATTTACTTCTTTTTCATTCCTGAAGTTTATAACATTAGGCAAAATGTTCCCTTTGACTGTAGTTGAAGATATGAACCAAAAATCCAAAAGCTAGCATGTAGGCTTTATTTGAGATATGGGTAAAAGATTTATTACACTAGCTTTTGAAACTTGTTGATGAACTTCAGCATAATTTATGGGAAGCAAACTTCTTAAATACTGAACTTAGATGTTTCTTTTATGCAACAAATTTTATTTCTTCCTCTGTATTTGTCACATAATTTCTCCTTTGTTACAAGTACAATATTTAGCTGTCTTTATATAGGAATGGCTTATGTTATAGAGATAAACTACTACTGATTCTCTATGTTGAATTGTTCAACTGTAAACATTATTTATGTTTTTTTTTTTAACTTAATAGAGAGATGCATGAGAATATGGGATCCCAACCTGGAGTGCCAAGACCACCAACAAACACCCCATTCAATCTGTTTGGTAATGCACTTTATGGTGCTAGTTCGGGACTTATTCAAGGAGGATTGAGCACATATGGAGCGAAAATATTTGGTTCAAGCTCTAATTATGTTTAAAGCAATGTAAGTTGAATGTTAAGGAAAAGCAACAGAATGCTACTGTGATAAAATTTCTTATGGAATTTCTTTCCTCCTTTTCTCAATGAGCAGATAAGCAAGTACTTTTTTGATCCTCAATGCTACTTCCAAGTTAGTGACTATTGTGTCAAGAACAAACTGAATATTATTCTGCTTCCATTTCTTCATAGGGTAAAGCCATGTGCTGAGGAAACAGTGTTATTTTTCTGCCATGTACTGAGGAAACAATGTTATTTTTCTTCTTTGGTTTAGGAACACTGAACAAGGATAACAGAGCTTAGTTCACATATATTTTTAGTTATTTGCTTTTGTGGGTTATTTTTGGAAACCTATGATTATGCCAGAAGTGGAAATCCTATACTTTCCATGACCAGATCGAGCATTTTGCTTTACTAATGGAATGGTTGCTTTGGTTGCTATTACTCATCTTATTGGAACCGGTGTTTTTTTTACCCTTCTTATGTATCTCTTATCAAATTAATTATGCTTGTAATGATTGAGATGTATAATTTAGTGAATGTCTTTTTGGTTTTCACGTATTTAATAATAATTTTGATTCTTTTGGTTATTTTATATTCATTTGATAAATAGGGTACCTTGTTTTTGAACTGAAACCGAACCGGAACCTAAAAATAAGGTACCCTATTAAACAGGGTAGGTTCCGGTTCCAAAATTTAATAACCGAATTTATTTACGGTAGTTTCAGTTCCGAGTGGAACCGAAACCAGAACCTATTTTTAACACCCCTAGCATTGATTCTTTACACTTAGAGGAGCAAGTACAGTCCTCATGAGAATTTATTTCGCTTTAATTTTTAAGTGATTTAACTCACAAGTTGGCTGGGGTTTATCAGTCAAATATTAGCGTTTTGCTTTTTAACTCTACAATTTTGATAAAAGTTTCATCTATAGTATTGTGAGGGACCATTTTTTTTAATAAGAAATAATTTATTTGAATGGTTGAGGTAATAGAATTGAAAGCAGTATAACATATGTAATAGACTGGATAGTGTTGATGCAGCAAAAATCCTTCCTTGGACTCCATGCATCAACAATGACTTTCTTCTTCTTTTCTTGTCTGCTAGCTCAACCTATGCTCACAATCAAAGGCTACGGGGGTAAAAAGCTGATGATCCGGCAAAAACCCTCGGATGTTTAAGTCACGGTTTTTCTTTTTAGAAAAAGGGAATATAGGCTCTTAATATTAGAGTTTCAATCGTTGTACCTAGTTGTTCTTAGTCTCCTTTAATAGGCGTTCAATTTTCTAAAATATGGAAGAATTTTATGGAATCGGAAAATAGGCATCTCGTTATGCGAGAATCACAGAGTTTCCATTAAGCAAACATCGGTTTCCAAATTTTGTCGAATCTTATGCCCTTTTTGCATAGATTATGTCCACTAGGTTTAGGATTCTTATTATGTAAAGAGTTTTACTTGGTAACAATCCTTGTTCGTACAATAATCTGGGAAGCATCAGAGAAGGCAACGAGTCCTTCATGAGTACGTAACTGGAGAAAGGTCTCGAAAGTTTCTTATCCGCGAACTCTCTATCCGGCCGAGACGAATGTAGTGTGTCTGAGACCTTTGGTAAACTTCATTCAAGATCTTCCTACAGAGACCTTGGGTCTACCATTTAACATACTTACCTGAGACCTTTTCTACCGATCAGATTTTCTCACATAACCAAGGCTTTTATACCGATCCGAGACCTTTTTGTCTGGGACAAACTTATGTGTCATGTACTCTAAAGCCTGTGAAAGGTCTCGGAATGGGGTCTTCGCTATCACTAGTTCCATTTGGGGCCTATGGGGTACTGAGGCTTAATTAAGTTTGGGGCCGTATGCCCAACATCAAGCCCTCTAGTTTTAGTTAAAAACTAACCGTTTTTGACAAAAACTGATAGCTTATCTTGAAAAGACGCACATATTTGTCAAGCTTTCAATGCATTGCTGGGGATCCATCATCTTTTCCCACGTGGCAGTTTATAACGAGCTCTTAGAATCACGTCTCTTCGAGTTTCGAGAGATTCGGTTAGCCTTAATGATGACCGCCTCCTTTATCATTAATGAGAATAATCCCTTTAACTACTCTTCTATTGTGGCATCACTCCATCCGTTGATTTGTAACACACATCGGCGATTAGGGTCCCTTCACCCATTTAAATACCTTTCCTTCTCATCTTTTCCCCCATTTTTGTCTTCGTCTTTATGCTGCCATCCTCTGTACGTTTCAAGCAGTGCTATCAGCGACCAAACTCCGAATTTCCTATAACAACTCCGAGCTTCCTTTCCCTTCAATTACAATGGGTAAGTCCTTGTTTCTTCTCTTTATTTGCCATTATCTAATTCATAACATTGTTAGATGGTTGTGTTTATTGTTTAGGTAATTTTTAGGATTAAAAACCATAGGCGTTAACTCCATGAGTCATTTATGATCCTGGGGCAGCTATTTAATTATCTTATTTTTTCGTATGAACAGAGATGGAATCTTTGATAATGTGGCTGCTCCTAGGGGAGATAACTCCAAAGTAAAGATGGCCATTGTACCCACTCTGGTTCTTATCTTGGCTAGGTGGGATTCAACACTATACGAAGCGGATCGGTTCCCTTCGATCACTGTGGAATCAGACTTATAAGTCTATATTAGGTGCTATGGTATCCTCGAAGGGATTTACCTTAGGGTACCAGATGTAGATGAGCTTCCAAGTTTCCCACCAGAGGGGGAGATTTCCTTTAATAAAGAATTGTTTCATTTAGGTGTCAGTGTATCTAGTAGGCAATTGGCCTCATAAAAGGCTGCCAAACATAAACATTTAACTTGCTTTTTGTTCCTTGTGTTTGTGCTTCATTTTTTGACTTTAGTATTGTTTGTCTTTGTAAAAGAAATGGTCCCTAGGGATTTAACATCCGACCTCTTTGAAGTTTTAAAAAGACTAGCAAAAGGGAAAGGAAAGGCTTCTCAGCCTACGAAGGCAGCCTCCAAGGGCCCAGCCAAAGTTTCAACCTCTTCGAGTGTTATTCTACCCCCAAAACCCAGTAAACCCCAGGCTCGCAGCAAAAGGGTGGTGATCCGAGATGTCTAGGCCATCCCTTCTCCTGCTCCCCCAGTAGACAAAAGAAAGGGGAAGAGAAAAGCCACAACTATCGGGCTGAGGAGAGAGCTCAAAAGAAAAAACAAATGTTCGGCCAATTCGATAAGGAACTGGCCAAAACCCTTAAGCTTCTCCTTGAGGACCTGCCTGTAGAGAAGAGGGAACTTTTTTCGCATTTTCTCCCTTGCCTAAATCAGCAAGCTCAAAATATCAGCACCAAAAACGCTGAGGACCTTGCTGGGTTCGACCGAGATGTTAATGAAATTTCAACTAAAATGGTTGGGTGGGGTAAGTCGATATCCTTTAAGTTTTTCAAGAAAAGTAAAGTATCTTTGACTGAGCTTCTAACCCTTTTTTCTGTTGATAATTTTCAGCTTCTATATTTAACTACGCTATAATAAGGAGCCCTTATAGAAGACTTCTCAAGGGCATTAAAGGCTAAAAAGAGAGCTGAATAAGCAAAGGAGAACTTGGTTTTGGAGAGGACTAAGTTCGATTCTGATTCAGGCAAGTGGGCTCGAAAGCGAGAGGAGCTACAACTCAGGGCATCTATAGTGGAGTCCTCCCTTGTTGAGATCAGCAGAAAATTGATCTTCACGGAGCAGAAGCTCAATAATTTAAGGGAGGAGGGTCGAAGGTGTCTTCAAGACTTTGATAGGGCATGTGAGGAGCTACGACAGAGCTTGGAGGCAGAGAGGCAGCGAAACCTGCTTTTATGCAAACAGATCGAGAAGGATGATAAGATGATGTAAGCACGGCTTCGAGAAAGGGTCAATGATAGCATTGATCTTACCTGCGAGACGTTGTAGGGTGAATACCCCTACCTCGATCTGGGCTGGCTATACCAAGCCTTAGGTAATGAGCCTCTACACTGAGACAAGAGCTCCTTAAGTGACATGTTACTTGAGGGGGAGGCTCATCCTAACCTGATAATAGCTTATGTACCACCTATCTAGTTAGTAGATGAGTCTTCCTCTAAACAAGTTAAGATAACTTTTCTTACTGCTACTCTTGCTGCTGCTTCTAATCTTGAAATCCCATCTGCTAACCCAGCCAACCCTTAATCTGATTCTCCTGCCAACCCAACTGCTTAATAATTTTTTGATTTAATTTTTTTTGAATGTAAGGAACTTGTATATTAATGGAATACTTCAATTTATAAGCCTTTTTATCGCCTTTTTCTTCTTTTATTTGCCTTAGTATTCAATATTTAGCTCAATCCATAAACTTCAACTATTATCAGAACTCAAAATGTTACCAAAGTAGATCTAACCTAATTGGAATATTATTACTCCATCTTGAAGTCGTAGGTAATTCGAGATGATCATGCCTCTGAACGAGAGTTAGATGTAGATTTGTTTGTTAATGACCCTCAATCACTTGGGAATTAACATGCTTTTCCTAGTCTGGATTTATATGCAAGAGCTTTTTTGAACAACGGGTATTATTGTTTCGAGACGATTCAAGGACTTACTTCATTTGAAACCACTATCACTCCATATCTCAAGTTTTTCTCGAAATTGGTCACCTTGGAACTTAATAATTCACATTTTGGTCTGGAATTATGTTCGGTTCCTTTAGACATTTCGAAGTAATTATAGGAGAACCTTTTATGCTCTTGTGCGTCTTGATGCATTCGAGTTGAGGATGATATTACCTCGAATTTAATGAGAAACAAACATTTGGGAACTATGTCGCCCATACTTAGATTTTGGGAGGAGATTACCCCAAGACGTTTAGAGAAAGTAATCCGAGAATCTCTTTTGCTCTTGTACGTTCTGAGATTGCACTCAGAGCTTATTCAAGCTGAGGACGATATTACCTTGGGGTAGATGAGAAGCTAACATTCAAGACTAGTGTCACCCCTGTCCGGGCTTCGGGAGGAGATTATCTCGAGATATTTTGATTTCTTGATTGCTTGGATTCATCCACTGGTTAGTGTTTTCTCTTAGAGACCATTTTGGTGGAAAATAATGGTTTTATTTATTCATAGGACAAAATTGTTACGTATTTTTGCTGATTTAGGAATAATACAACTTTAAGCATTCAACATTCCACAATTTTCTAACTCTATTCCCTGTCAGCGATTCTAGCTTGTAAACGTCGGGTCTGAGGATTTGGACGACCTCGTATGGCCCTTCCTAGTTTGCCCCAAAAACTTACTCAGTGTTCAGGGTTACTTATTTCAAGAACCAATCCCTAACTTGAAAGGAATAATGCTGAATGTGTTTGTTGTAATACCCGGTGACTCTTTGTTGGTGGGTCATTGTTTTTATCCTCACCTGATCTCTTTTTTCTTCTAGCAAATCTAGCTCCAAGCGTAAGTTCTGGTCATTGGATGTTTCGTTAAAGTTGATGACCCTAAATGTTGGTATGTCGATCTCGATTAAGATCATTGCCTCACACTCGAAAGCTAAGTTGTAGGAAGTTTTGCCCGTAGCCACCTTCGGAGTTATCCGATATACCCAAAAAACCTCGGGAAGTTTGTCAATCCATGCACCTTTATGCTTCTTGAGCTTCTTTTTGAGGGCCTTCTTAATGACTTTATTGATGGCTTCTACTTGTTTGTTGGCTTCTGGGTGAGTTGGTGTTACGAGTCTAAGGTCAATCGAGAAATCTGAGTAGAATTCCCTGAAATTTGAATTGTCAAATTACTTTCTGTTGTCTGCGATCAACACCTGAGGTATCCCGAATTGGTATATAACGTTGTGTTTCACAAATACTATGACCCTTTTATTTGTGATGGCGGTCAAGGGCTCTGCTTCTACCTACTTTGTGAAGTAGTCGATAGTCACTATGGCATACTTTGTGTTGGCTCGAGCTGGAGGCAACGGTCCAATAAGATCGAGTCCCTATTGTAAAAATGGCTAAAAGTGTCAGCTTCTTCGGAGGCTGTTGGGTCAATGAAATAAGATCCTACACCCAAGACGGAAAACTCCCAAACAACAAGGAAGAAGCAAGGAAGATCAAAAACAAGTCGGCAAGATACACTATCATCAACGGAGAGCTATACAAAAGAGGTTATAGCACCCCTTACCTAAAATGTCTCTGACCTGAGGATGAGGCTCGGGTTCTAGAAGAAATCCATCATGGAGTATATGGCGGACACGTAGGAGCTCGGTCTACGACTTACAAAATCCTGAGATAAGGGTACTACTGATCGACACTCTCAAGGGATGCAGCATAAGTAGCAAAAACCTGCCACGAATGTCAGGTGTATCTAATTGAACTAAACGGGGTGGGTGATCACTTGCTTTTGTGCTTCTTTGCTATAGTATTTCAATTGGAACTAAGGTGAGGATATTCTATCTGAAGGTCAAGGTCAACTTTGCCAACATGTCCGCCTTGGAGTTCTCTACCCTCGAGATCTGCTTAATTATGACGGTTCTTAACGTGCTCAAAAGCCTCTTGGCTTTCTCCAGGTAAGCTTGCATATTATTTTCTCGAGCTTAGAACTGTCCATCTATTTGGCTAATTACTGGTCGAGAGTCACAGTGAATACTGAGGCCTGTAATTCCTAGTGCTTGAGCTAACTTAATCCCTACAATCAATGTCTCGTACTTTGCCTTGTTTTGTAGAACCCACAAAATTTGGTATACTTTAAATGTATTCGATTTCGACAATAATGAATTTTTTTTTTCGGACGTGTTAGAGTTCGAATGAATTTTTTTTAAAAGTATGTATGCATAGTAGAATTGACACTTAGGTAATAAAATATCATAGATACATATATAGACCTAAGTACATGATTTTATTTTTCTTGTATTTCCAAGATAATTATAAATAATGTAAGGACTAGATTGAAAGGATTTTAAAACTCAAGGGGTAAAGTGCAAAATTTTCATAAAGTTAGGAAAAAGTGCAAATATGAAAAATGTGGGGCCACTTTTAAAATATTTATATTATTATAATTAGGGCCAAATAGTGTTAATAAATTAAATCCAAGATTTTTCTGAATGAAATTCCATTTAATTAATTTAATTTAAGCTCAAATTTAATAAAAATGAGCCCAAATAATAAAATCCAAAATTAAGGCCCAATTTTTATGTTTTAGTCTAAATTTTTCTAGAGTATTTCATATATGTTTAGCAAGTTAAAGAGACAATTGAGAGGAGGAAGGGTAGCAAACGAGAAGACAAAGAAAAGGAAGAAAACAAAGTCAAGCCCAATATACTTTTAAGTTAAACCAATAAAGATATGCAAGCTTAAATTCAATTTTAATACATATAGGTCCAAATGCATGTAAGCCGAAATTAAGCTCAAAATTGGTATTTAATCTTCTACAATATTCTAGATCCTTTTACTCTTTATTTAGACAAATAAAAAGACAACAAAAATAGAAGAAAAATAGAAGCAAAAACATGCATTAAGGGGTAGGAAAAAGAGTGAACTCGTGAGGTAGAGTGTGAAGGGAGAAACCGACCAATCAAGGGTGAAGGAAGGAAGTGGTGGCTGGAAAATACAAAGAGAAACAGTGAGCTGGCTGAATCAGTGAAGAAAGAGAGGGAGAGAGGTATTGAAATGATTAAGGGGTGGTAATGTTGTGATTTCTGAAAAATGAGAAATTGAAGTGTGTTTATGTACAAATTGTTGTAGCTAAATGATGTTAGAAAATGAAGAGGTGAATTGGCATAAAATAGGGCGAATGGCTTCGGTAAGGTAGAAATTCTGCTTGTAGGAAAACTGTGACCTTTGCACATTATTTTGCATATAAAATAAATTATAGGATTCTGATTTATAAACTATAAAATTTTAAGTAAACTAGAGATGATAACGAGTGACATAGAGAAAAATTGGAAACATGTTGCTCCGTTAAGGAACACACTATCCTGATCTATTGAGTCCTGGGTAGATAACTATCTGTAACTTGAACATCCGAAATCAGAATTAAGTTCCGTAAAGAGAACAAAAACTAGACGCCCAAGAGCATAACATATCCAAAAATCAGCTTATTTTAATTAGCAACATGATCCTAAAAATATTTTGAAAATGGATGTTTTGCAGAATAAATATCCTGTTTTTATGAGCTTGATGTCGAAAACTTAGCTTAACTTAAGTTATCGAAGTCGAAACCCAAATCCGTAAAGTGCAACATAAACTAGACTAATAATAGAGCTTGTCACCAAAGATTTAGGTTAAAATACATTGCCGATTTTGAGCGTCATGCATTTATTGCGAGCGTAGAGCGCATTTAGTTCATAGAAGAAAATTCTAGTCTAAATTCTAACTTATTTCATGGATATTTTAATTATATTATGGTTTAATTAGGTAATAAATTATGAGTGCATATTTATTTTATTTGATTAGGCTTATTATATATAGTCTAACGAAAAATCTTGTAATTGTAGATTAACGACCTAAACATCCGATACCGACACCTTGAGTCGGGAATTTACGAACGCACAGGTGAGTAGATGGATACATTTTTCAAAATTTTAAAATAAAATGATTGAAATTCTAAATTGCTTATAATAATATTTAAAATTTAAAAATGATTTAAATGTTAAATTGTATTGTGAATTTGTGGAATTTGAATGTTTTGCTAATATAAAAATGTTACATGATAAGTAAGGGTATGTTTTATAAAAATGTTTTGAATTATTTAAGAATTGTACTGTGGATGATTGACATGTTACAAATTGATTTGAGTTGATATGTGAAGTAAATGTTAAATATTGTATGTGGATTTTATGTTTTAAGATTTGGGTGCAAGTCCTCAGTTGAGCGTGTCTGTGCACAGATTCCGCCCTTACCCAAGAAAGGGGTAAGAGAGAGGTTACCATTTTCGCCCTTACCTGCTCGGAAAAGAGGTAAGGGAGAGGTTATCATTTCTGCCTTTGTCGTCTAATAAGAGGCAAATGAGAGGTTGCGATTGGATAAGGCGATGTTTGGCACCACATCTGCTTATCCAGGCCAACGTTAACGAGTGAGCTAAATAATTTTATGCATTGATGTAAATTAACCCGTTAATGAGTCTCAAGGTATTCATCAATGGCGCACTGGTGAATATCTTGGGGGATAGTTTCCGGGTGAGCCCAAAAGTTCTTCTTTGAACATCTACAAGTATTGTTTTTTTAAAAAAAATGATTTTTAATGTGGTTAAATTTTGATGAATTGATTTTAAATTATGATGTATATCTTGTACTCTTTGTGTAAAAATCTTGATACTCTTACTCTTATTATTTTTATAATTTTCAGCCTCAATATTATCCATCTATTCACCGAGTTGTACTCACTCTTTTATTTTCTTAAAAATATTTTCAGATTAGACAGACATCAAGGAAGTCACAAGTCCACTCCCTAGGACTTAGTTTTGCTGAGTACGAGTATAGGAGACTTGTAGGTATTAAATTTATCCACAGTTATGTACTGATATAAGGTGTAGTAGGGATCCATAAACTATGTATTGCTTTTAGATTGTAGATAACAAATGTATTATGAGTGTAAATGTTGTGAATTTAATATATGTATTTGTGTAGATACTATATGGGGATTATTAAATTTGGAATTTTATGTAATTGCATTATTGCAATATGGAGGCCTTACACAATCGTGGGAGTACTGGTGGAAAGTATATCTCAAAATTGTGTGGCGATTGTTACGTACCCGTATAGGTGGATCGGGACATAACACGTTTTTAGTAACCTTAAAATCAAATTTTAAAATCAATTTTAAGGAATACATTATCTTAGTTACGTCTGGGCTTACGGGGACCACTCCAGCTCCTTCCCTTTGTGCATCCGAAGCTCCATCAATGAAGAGTTCCCAAATCTTTCAGCTACGAAGTCTGCCAAGGCTTGACCCTTTATTGCTTTCCTAGGCTTATAGTTGATGTCATACTCACTGAGTTTAATGGACTATTTCACTAACTGACCCGAGAGGTTTGGCCGATGCAAAATTTGCCTCAGTGGTTTTGTTAACACCACCACCTGATGAGCTTGAAAGTAAGGTTTAAGCTTTATGGCTGCTACCACTAAAGTTAGAGCCAATTTCTCAGATGACGAGTATCTCGTCTTTGTATCTAGCAATGCCTTACTAGTGTAGTAAATGGGACGATAGATCTTCTCGGCATCCTCCTTTACCAGAACCGAGCTTACAGAATGGTCGCTTACGACTAGGTAAAGGTATAGCATGTCCCCAGTTTCAGGTCTTGTTAGATGTGGCGGCGATGCGAGATACTGTTTCAGCTCTTGAAAACTACGCTTAGATTCTTCTATCCATTCAATCCTTTTTCCCTTTTTCATGATACGAAAGAACGGAAAACACCTGTTAGTCGCCTTGAACAGGAACCTACTCAATGCAGCTAGTCGCCCCGTTAGGCTTTGGAGCTCTTTAAGAGTGGACGGGGACTTTAAATCCAATATGACATTGATCTTTTATGGATTAGTTTCAATGCCTTATTCATTGAGCATATATCCCAAGAACTTCTCGGCTTGAACTCCGAAAGCATACTTTTCAGAATTCAGCTTCATATTGTACTTTCTCAGGTAGGAGAAGATTTTCTCTAAGTGTTTTAGATGGTTTCGGGCTTTTAGGGACTTAGTGATCATGTCGTTCACATACACTTCCATTGTTCTCCCGATCAGTGGCTTGAAGACCCAATTAACCAACCTTTAAAAGGTGGCTCCAATGTTCTTCAATTCGAAGGGCAGTACCCTATAACAGTACAATCCCTGATCAGTAATGAAGGCTGTCTTCTCCTGATCCACCTCATACATCCTTGTCTGACTGTATCCCGAGAATACGTCTATAAAGCTTAGCAGTTCATGACCAGCCGTGGAATCTATGAGTTGATCAATTTGAGGAAGTGAGAAACTGTCATTGGGACAAGCCTTGTTCAAGTCAGTGAAATCCACACACATTCTCCACTTTCCGTTGCTTTTTTTACCATTACTACGTTTGAAACCCACTCCAGGTAGTGCATTTCTTTAATAAATTTTTCTCTCATCAATTTATCCACCTCGATGTGCATTGCTTCTCTTTTTTCAATAGTGAATGACCTCATCTTCTGCTTCATCGACTTATATTGGGGATCGATGGTGAGCTGGTAGGAGATCACTCGAGGATCAATGCCTGGCATGTCTTCGTGGGTCCATGCAAACACATCCATATGCTACTTCAGGAGGTCCTTGAGTCTTACCTTTTGCTCCTTGAGAAGTTTGAAGCCAATCTTGACGGTTTTCTGAGGGTTTTCTTGGCTTAAAACAACGGATTTGAGTTATTCTGCATGCTTCAATACAAATGGTTTGTCACCTCGCTCAATTTCTTGGCTCAACCTCTTTGCGATCGGTTCGTCTTGTAAATCCTTTTCCTCAACCTCAAGAACTTATCTCCAAGGATGTTTAGACAGGCAAAATGAATTCTTGGAGGAGACTGCGAAGCACGATCGAGCCTCCTTCTGACTTCTTTTAATAATTCTAATCTCATCTCCTGCTCGGAATTTCAACTTTAAATAGTGTATGCTCTCTACTTCTTTTGTAGTTTGAAGAAAATTCTCCTTAAAATTATAGTGTAAGGCATTTTGAGGTCAACCACTTGGAATTCCACCATTGTAGTTTTTTGATACGATATTTCTCCCATGGTGATAGGTAGTTGCACTATCCCCAACTAGTAAACACATGATTCTCCAAAACCATGAAGGGCGGTTTTGGTAGGCTTCAGCCTCAGGTCTTCAATCCTCAAATAATCTAGAGTTTTTTGAAGATAATATCGGTTGAACTCTCTATGTCCACTAGGATTCGGCTAACTTCAGTTGTTTCCATTGTTAAGGTTATTACCAAGGCATCATCGTGTAGGTAATGCACTCCCACTTTATCTTCATCCGTGAACATGATGAGTACCAAGGCGATTTTCTACTTCTTCTCAGCTAGTACATTTATAATGTGAAAGTCCGAGGTAAAATTTGGCAGTCAGTATTTCGAATAATTCTTCCTTACTCTGTTCGAATTTCCTGCCAATGTTACTCCACCTGATATCACCATAATTCGCTCTTCATATCTCTCCTTATGTTCGTCTTCCTGATCCGAGGTCATGAATCCTTCTTCATTATCTGCCATGAAATCAGGTAGATAGTTGTTTCGGACTAGGATTTCAATTTGATTTATGAGATCGAAACATTCATCTGTCAGGTGCCCAACGCTTTGGTGGAACTTATAAAACTTGCCCTTGGCTTTTTCACTCGGTTTTTTTTTATAGAACTGGATTTTATTAGTATGGTTTCTCGTCTTTTGATTTCCTGCCATACTTGTGAGAGTGGGGCCCTCAGGGGGGTGAAAATTTGATTCCCTTAGACATGAGCTACTTTCTTTGTTTCATCTCTTCTCGGTGAACAGTACTCTCTTAGATGAAACTCATCTTTTCCACCTGACGCCTTGCTCCGATCTTACGCATGTTTATCCTTCATATCAAAGTCTCAGAAATTTCTCCTATCATTACGTCTCCTTCTCGGGTTTGTTCTAAGGTTTTGCATCTCACCGCGAAACTGTGGTTTGAGAGTTTTTTCTTTCTTCAGCTTGAAGGCAATCTGGTCTTTAATTTCAATTTCATTCAGCAGCCTCCTCTGAGCTTTTTCATAGGTGATAACAGACGACTTTCACACTGCGTACCACCCTCGACTTATACGCAAACCTTTCCTGAGACCTTCCAAGGTCAAGGAATGATGATAAGCCCTCAACTCCATTACTTCGTCATAATATCTTTTGACGAAGTTCCTGAGACTTTGATTCTCCTCTTGCTTCATGAGCAGTAATGAACTTTAAGTCTTAAGGCTAACAGTAGCCTCCCCTGAACTGGTTCACAAACACTCCGTATAATTGCTCAAAACTACAGATGCTGCTAGAAGTCAGATTGGTGAACCACTTCCTTACTTGCTTCTCCAAGGTTAGCAGGAACATATGACACATCTAGGACTCGTCTAACCCTTGAATTAACATCATCTCCCTAAATAGATCCATATGTAGTGAGGGATCGGTCTTTCTCGTAAAAGGGTTTATTTGGGGCATCTTGAACTTCTTGGGAAGAACAAAATCCAATATTTTTTGCCAAAAAAGGGACCTTGAATACAATTTTATTCTAAGTGCGGGCTTGCCTTCCCTTTGTCACTCTATTCTCTTTTGGTCCTCCAACTCCTCGACCAGTTTTGTGACACTAGCCTTAAGATTCTCTACCCGATCATTATCCTCCATGGTTTCCCCTCTTTGGGGTGGACTTCACAGTAAGCCTTCTCTTTTTTGCTTCTGGTCAAGAAACGTCCTCTTGTTCTCTTGACCAGAATGATTACTTGGTCCTCTCTTACGGATGATAGCTAAATTGTTAGGCGAATATCTGTTGCCGAAGCAGGTTCACCATGGAGTTTTAAAACATTATTACCATCCTTTGGTTCCTTGGGCTTATGGCCAGAAATCTTCCTTTTCCCCTACTCCACAGTGGTATACCTTCTTCTGGTAGTGTTCTGTTGATATCCAATTTCGCAGTTTATGTTATGCAAAACATCCGGCATACTACTTTCCACAGTTTCAACATGTTTGGGTGTCTCTATCCTTGGAGAATCGGCTTAGAGCATCTCCTTCATTCTTGCTACTTCCTCTACCAAAGCTCAAATCTGTCTATCTTTTTCTGCTTACTGTTTTTCATTCTCTGTCAATTTCTTAACCAACCAGGCAATTTCTGCGATCTCGTGACTAAAGGGAATTTGGTGTGGTGATGAAGCCTCTGAATCATGGTTTATATCCTCTGGAGGTGGCAGCTGATTACCAGTATCCTAATTGACTGCCGTATTATTCTCACAGGCATTGTCGTGCAGATTTTCTCTCGTCGCCACTCCATTCCTGGTTATGTAGGTTCGTGAAGTAGCCATATTCTCCTTTAATGGTGGTCTTTGACTTTTCGTTCAGATTCTCACAGATGGCGCCAGATGTTAATGCAGCAAAAATCCTTCCTTGGACTCTGTGCACCACTAACAACCTTCTTCTTCTTTTCTTGTCTACTAGCTCAACCTGCGCTAACAATTAAAGGCTACGGGGGTAAAAAGCTAGTGGTTTGACGAAAACTCTCCGATGCTTAAGTCAGGATTTTTCTTTTTGGAAAATGGAATATAGGCTCTTAATATTAGAGTTTCGGTCATCGTACCTAGTTATTCTTGGCCTCCTTTTATAGGCATTCAAGTTTCTCAAATATGGAAGAATTTTATAGAATTCAAAAACAGGTATCTCGTTATGCGAGAATCACAGAGTTTCCATTAGGCAAATATCGGCTTTCGAATTTTGTGGAATCTCATGCCCTTTTTGCTTAGATTATGTCCATTGGGTTTATAATTCCTTTCATGTGAAGAGTTTTACTTGGTAAGAATCCTTATTCGTATAATAATCCAAGAAGAATCAGAGAAGGCAACAAGTCCTTCATGAGTATGTAACTGGAGAGAGGTCTCAAAAGTTGCCTATCTGTGAACTCTCCATCCAACTGAGACGAATGTAGTGTGTCCGAGACCTTTGGTAAACTTCATTTAAGATCTTCCAGCTTAGCATACCGACCTGAGACCTTTTCTACCGATCAGATTCTCTCACATAACTGAGGCTTTTATACTGATCCGAGACCTTCTTGTCTAGGACAAACTTGTGTGTCATGTACCCAAAGCTTGTGAAAGGTCTCGGAATGGGGTCCTCGCTATCCCTTAGGTTTGGGGCCTATGGGGTACTGGGCCTTAATTACGTCCGGGGCCGTATACCCAACAGATGGATTAAACTGGTATGATATATTTTGTTTCAAATTATAAAAATAAAAATATAGTGGGAAATTATGGTTTAGTCATTAAAAAGCAACAAACCGATTGATTAGTTTTCTAAATATGATGGTTGAGCCACTAATTTCCAGAATAACAGTGATAATGGTCCTACCTGATGATTTTTTAAATCGAACGGTCAAATGAGGAGAGCCAAAAAAACCCATTGGAGTAAACTTCGTGAGGTGATAGTCCTTTTTAGTTCAAAAATAACATGAGTCATTATAAGACCACCTTATTTTGTCTTTTAGCTTTTGCAATCTGTTTGATTATATATTTATTTTAAATTAATTTTAGTGATATGTGTTTCGTGTAATTTTATGCCTTCTTGCATTTACATTGTAAATTCTTATGCGGAATGTGATTCACGAAGAGCCAACTTCTAGCAGCAAAAAGGAAGGTGTAAGCGAGGAGAATCAGCAGAACTGTGAAGCAGGCGAAGACAGCGAACCTCATGGTCTAGATCTGAGTGACAAGGTATTACCTGTGATATTACCCTTTTGCACATACTTTGAAATACACTGTGTTCTCTTGTCTGGGCCTAGGATATTGGATTTGCCTATGGCCATGCAGATAATGTCTGAAAATATCAAAATTTGATGCGTTAAATAACCTTAAAGGGATCTTATATGTACACTTGTCTACTGAATTTAAGAAATTGAATGATCAGAAGGAAAACCTAGATTAGACACTTTCATTTTTTGATTGTCAAAATTTGGAATTGGAGCAACTGCATTTGGCGAATGTTTCAAATGGATCGGTCACTATAATTTTTTATATCTAGCTTTAGTATCATACATAGGAGGATGATGATAATCAGACTGCGAATGAAAATGATGCTGAACTCATGAAGCGCATTGAGAAACAGAGACGACGAGCTGTAGCAGCAGCTCGTGGGGGCCGAAAGTCTCTGGCCTCGAGAAATTCCTACAAGGACAAAGGTGGCAAATCCTCCCACAATTCAAAAATTCAAAAGCAATTGAGCAGCTGGTGAAGAATCACACAGAATCCGAGGCATACAATGATACACAACTGAAAAATAATATTATACATAGAAAGCTATAACCGTTTGCTTTCTACCTCCTAGTGTCGCGTCATACATGACTTCGCAACGAAATGAAGACTCAAAACTGGAGCTGGGGGGGTAATCAGGCATAAGCATGAGTTTGTGTTTTTGGCTCCTTGGAGTTGAATATCGAGGCTGGTATCGTTTTGTTTGTGTTATAGTTGAGAAATACACAACACTTAGTTATTGTTGCTCAAGGCAACATATATGTTAATAGTCTAGGTAAAATTCACGGATAAAATAAAATTTTGATGCTGTGTTTTAATGCTCATTATTTTTGACTGAACTGAATTATCTTCTCTAATTTATCGGTTCAACGGAGAACTTCTAATGCTGTAGTAAGTAAAATTCCCAGCTTCGTTACATAGGTTGTATTTTTGCCTATGCTATATACATTTGAGATGTGCATGCATTTGATAGACTGCAATTTGAAAGCATAACTAGCAGATATATTTTGCTTTGAGCATATCGTTGGTTACGGATTTTGAGGGATGTGACAGAGACTAGAAAATTACTTTTGCAAAGTGCCCAATAGATTGACTTTGAAAGTTTACATGTAACCTTCATAAAGGTTAAAGCTTTATATAATCGAAAAGAGAGCCTATTTAAACTAAAACTGCATTAAACAAAATCCAATAAAAGCAAGAAAAAACTTATCAACAATGTAGGTTAAAGTTTTAGAAGTTCCAAGGTTGCTCATTTGTGGCCATTAGAGGCGGACATTTCTCCTTCATTGCCTTCTTCAGTGGTAGACTGCTTCTTGCTTAGCTTCCCCAACCGAATTACAGCAGCAGAATTCTCTGTGTGACCTGCTCTGCTTGAGCCATCAGACATATTTTTATTAGTCTTTTTCTTCTTTGCCAGCCTAGCCCAGCCAACTAGTCCATCTTGAATATGTTCATCTAATATTGCCTTCTTGAATGAACTTCCCATCTTCATTTCACAAATAAAAGTTGGAAATAAGCATTGTCAACAAAACATTGTCCCGATAACGTCATCGGAATGATTTTTAGACACATTCAACATCTTACTTATAACATGCAATGTTATGTTAGTAAACATTAATGATTACTGATAACACTATAATGTTACCAGTTTAATGTTGCATGGTACAAATATGATGGAAGCACTCAGAGGAAGCAAAACAAGAAGAAAAATTGTATAATCTCTGTCTTACCTGTGTTACAGCAACATAGAGTGAAAGAGTACTGTAGCTGCAGAGGAACTGAATGAAAGCCCTGAGAATGAAAATATTTCAAATTTCAAATGTGAGAATTACAAGACATTGTAAATCAATACAGAAATATGAGAATTGAAGATGTCATAAGATTTACCCTATAACAAGTCTTGGGATAATAAATTGAACTTGTCCCATAATGCAAGAATCAAAGCCATATTGAACCTGAAATATTTGATCATTTGAAGTTATCACTTTGTAAAAAAATTACTAGGTGCAGACGTCCATACCGACTAAGGACTCTCACTTTGTAATGCTACATTAGTAGGCTATCTAAGGATTATATTATTACCCAAATCCAGAAGAAAAATGCAAGTTCAAAAGAATTTTGGAAGAGAATGATGTGAATGAGAATGAGAACAATCTTTGGCCTGTTAAACCATAAGTGATCATCTGAAGGTTGAACTACCAAATCTCCTTCAATTGCTACATGTTTCTCAGCAACTTCATGAGCTAATTGTGTTACGATGTGCTCAAATTTAGTGCCAACAGCTAGAAGAAACTGCATAAGAAGAAAAAAAAACCGGCACAAAATACCAGTTAATTTCTGAAATTTCAAGTTTTAGTGAATGTTTATAATGATATTAACCATGTCTGCATTTTAGCACCATTGAAGATTACGAAAGACAAAAGCAAAAGTAGAAACCTTATTGTAAATCAAGTAAATTTGGAGTCTTTCTCTTTTAAGACATTTTTACTTTACAAATTGTGAATTTCTATTAAAACAACACAATTTAGAGTTGTACAACATCAATTTGTTGATTATTTTTACAGTAAAAGAATGTTGTATAACTCTAAACAGTTGAAATCTCCATTTTCGCATCTGAGAATTTTTCACCAAGTTGTTGAATATCATGTTGAATGATCATATATACATCATACACAAATTGCAGAGTTTGGATTATATGTATGGTTTGTAACTTACAATGAAGGGAACGAATGCTATCCAGAAATATGTACGCAACCCTGCACAGGAAAATTGGAGTTCATCTTTTCTTGGAAGTATTGGTAATGAAAAACAGAGGAATGTAGCATGATCTAAGGGTATGTTCGGGACTGACGTGCTTCTACTTAACATTGAAAGCACAAATGTTAAAGTACTTTTACTCGAGAGAAATGCTGTACCACTTACCTCAATCCCAAACATACTCTAAAACTAATAATTAAGAAACAAAACAAATAGGATTTGGAGAATAGAAAACCCATGCAAAATATAGCTTTCTGAAAACATTCTTAAAACATGTTTTAAGAATTTCAAAAAGTAAAACTGATTTTAAACCTACAAAGTTACTGAGCCAAAACCTGAAGGAATATTCTTCAATCTTAGTGACTAATTTACCTTATTCCAACAACTTTCTTAAAACCAGCTTCGAGGGTACGCATCAAGTATTTGTGGAAATTAAATTTAGGATTTCCTCAGCAATGAGTCTAAATTAAAGCAGAAATTAATTAATTTATACTAGAAAAATATTTCTGTGGACAGAGAAAATAGGTTTTGGCAATCAATCAAAGATACAAGTTAGAATGGCTTACCATAATGAACCCAAGTCGCAATGTGGTGTAATCTGATTTTGTGACAGATCCATAGAATTGCTTGAAAAATGAATGCTGAAAGCAATGCCAAAACCACAATATGAGATGAAAGCTCTATGTCTTCGGGTATGTTTGGGCTAATTCTTCACTCCTAGGAACGTTCGAATTTATAAAATACCAATTTATGTTAAAATAGTGATGTTTTACAGCAAAAAAACAATGCGCTTCAACTCTAAACAATAGTATATTACTTCAATTTCGCATTTTGTAAGATAAAAACATGAGAATTTTTAATATTAGAGATTGGGGAGCTATGGTTTTCAATCCATATATAGTTGCCATAGCATGAAATTACTGATTGTCAAGTACACGTTAGTGAGTGAGTAAATAGTAAATATTAGCTGCCAAGTGAAAAGTCAGTGTTTATCGAATTTTTAGTGAACAACCTCAAACATACATCGAAGTTAAATTTATCAAATAGGCAAAAGGAGTTTGATATTGGATACAACGATGACTTACCAACCAACCTATCAAGATATCGTTTTTTCCAAGACCCTGAAATCGATTCTTGAAGAAATCATGATCCTGAACATGGGTATATCTTCGACTTTGAACTGCACAAATTTTACTTGCATAAGAAAAAAGGAAAAAAAATTTATAGGATTTGCATATAGGGATTTAATTATGTGGCTGAAAATCATTAACCTTACCCTCTGGTTAATTTCATCCTTGACTTGTGAAGCATGAAGATCTGTCCTAAACTATTTTTTTTTAAATTAAAAAAGAACACAAAAAATAAAAATAAAATAATGGCTGGTTGCAATTCATAGCCAACTTCCATGCCATATGCTTATAAGATAAAATTGGATTAAAATATGTCTTAATAACCACTCCACCATAATTTGATTGAACTACCTTGTCATTACAGTAATCATCGTTGGCTTTAGCGAGATGACGACGGCCGGTGCCATGATCAGAAATGAAGGGGGAGGAGGAGAAGAAGGAATCAAAATGGGCAGTAGTTGTTGTTGCATTGCCGGCTTCCTCTTTTTTACAAGGCAACCATTTACTTGCTAACTCCTTAGATATGCAGATTTTAGCAATCCTTCCTTGAAACACTGCCAGTAAAAATGATATGAACCCTAACAGCATCAACTCTGCATTAAACCACCACCATCATATTATCAACAATTTGTATATGTAATACTATAAATTTGAATTTTTTGTAAAGCTTCAAAAAGAGGTTTTTGGTTGTTTTTCTTCAACAGCTGCACGCAAAAACCAACATTTAATAGAGATTTCAGAAATATGTATGGAGAAAAAAGAGTTAGCAAATATATACATATATATACATATATATACATATATATACATACATATACATATATATACATACATATACATATATATACATACATATATATATATATATATATATATATTTGTGTACATGCCTTGCCGATGCGATGGATAAAACGTTCGACGACAAGAGATATAACGACGATGACGCCGCACACTAAAGACACCACCCACGTCGGCGTGTACTCCAACTCCGTTCCTCCCTCTGCCATGATCTCCGATGAACTCTCTGCTCTTTGATTATTCTCTTTCTCCCTCCGTTTGAAAATAATAACCGTTACGTATGATATATACAATATATATTATACAATATCGTAAAGCATATGATATATGAAGTTAGCAAGTCATGCTTCCCACTAAGATTAAAAGGAAGTTCTCTTGAAATAATTATATATCAATTACTATATCTTAATTAATCAAAAAGTAAGTTAATTATTATAACACACGTGGATGTGATAATGATATTAATTAAAGATGAAAATTAATTTAAGTAGACTCAAAGCATGTTTTCCTTAAATTTCAGAGTCAAGCATTCCACCACTTTGTTTTGCCAAAAAGGAATAATATTATTGACGCAGTGAGAAATTAATGTGGACATGTTGCTTACCATACCAAATATTTTGGAGGCTGTAAAAAATTTAAATTAATATACCATAATTTAATCTCTAGATAAGTGCAATTAATGCAGTTAATATAGGATTAGTCATTGAGATACTGTGCATATAATTTTAATTATAATTATTATAAAATAAAAAGATAAGTTGAGAATACAAATCATTTTTAATTTTAAAAAAATAATTAAATGATAGATATTATAATAAGTTTTTATGATAAATTTTAAGATGTGAATACCTAAATTATGTCATTCTCTTCTTTGCGTGTAACGTACTTGTGTAAATTAAAGATCATAATATACGTAACTGGTGTGGTGGAAACGGTATAACTAAAATATTTTCCAACAAAGTCTAGTCTATCAATATCAATTCTACAAGTCAATGCGTTATGTCAACGAAAGTATTTAATTAGTTGTTTTCCTTGCACCAAAATTGACGAAGATAACGATTTATTCACAAGAGCGTTCCAAAATTGCATCCAATCACCACCAGAAGGAAGATTGGTGTGGAAACGTGAAGGAAACCATTGTAACAATGACCGAGCAAAAGTGCAACGACAAAACAATTAATAAAAATTTCTGCATATTGGAGCTTAATAACAACGATTAAACATTAATTGTAATGTCCAATTAAAGCTTAACAATGATTGTATATGCTATTAAACATTTGTAAATTTAATACAAATTTAAATAGCTTTAATTAAATTAAAAGATTTAAAGTATGCAATTACTTTCTCCTTAATGAAATGTCCAATCAGTATTATGATCTATTGTTGTCTTAGTTTTGATAAATTTCAATTTCATAATTATTATATTGTCTAAACAATTTTCATTACATTAATTTTCTTTATATATATTAAGCAATTATCTTCATTCACTTTTAAAAAAATTACCATTAATCAATTTTGATTCATAATATTTGTATACTATATTATAAACATAGAATAGAAAATAGATATCTTGAGATGAACAAAATAATTAAGGAAAAACAACAACAAATAATCATTATAATCGCATTTATATATTTATATTTTTTTCTTCGGTTAGCGCTTGGTGAGATTTGTGTTACCAAAAAGTGATATAATCAATAATTATTATTGAAAAAAAAAAAAGACCATATCGTTACGTAAATTAGAATGCAAATCTATTCTCTAAATTGAAATCCGATTCTCTTTTTGTTTAACTAATGTTTTTGACATTTTTTGATGGATCGACTTTCTTGATTTTTCACTTTTGGTGTGAACAAAATTTAATCTTTAAGGAGTTAATTTGTACAAATGTAAGAAATCGAATCAACTAAACTAGCCTCTCTCTTTCTCTCTCCCTGTACCAAACAAAAGAAGAACTTTGCCAAATTGAAGAAAGTTATAAGAATGCATGCAAAAGTGCTTCTAAAGGAGAAGTGAAGAAGAACTTTTTCGTATCGGTGATTCACTGGGGGAACTTTTTTGTGATAATTTATCTACAATTGCTCCAAGTGAATTACCATTTGATGTGCGAGTCTTTCTATCAACATTTTTCTTTGCCTTCTTGGCCCAATGAATAAGCCCTTCTTGTATATTCTCTTTGAATATAGCTTTCTTGAATGAACTTCCCATCTACACACCAAATCAAAGAACAAAAACTTCTGTTATTAATTAGCCTATAACTATATATAACTAATTAGTCAAAGTATTCTTAATGAATATTATAAAAGTACTTTAAAATAGTGATGTTTTGGTATAAATTAGTATTTAAAATTGTGGACAGACATCCACCAAAAAAATAATAATAATGATAATTAATCCAACTTACTTGTGCTACAATTGCATAAAGTGGTAGGATACTATAACTGCAGAGAAACTGAACAAGCACCCTGGAAACATAAAAATGGAAACTTGAAATATATAAAGAAATTATTTATATAACCATCTAATGATACTGTCTCATGTATATATTTTTGATATTAAATAAGAAATTTTATTTTTTGATTTTTCGTACCCAATGATAAGTCTGGGGATGATAAAATAAACCGATCCCATTATGCAGGAATTAAAACCATATTGAACCTGTAATATATATATATATATATATATATTCATCAATAATTATGTATTAGTGATAAACAGAGAATTATTTAAGAGATTATGTGAATGCAATTACAATAGATTCTAGTTCTTACTAAAATCCAGAAGAAAACAGCATTTTCGAAAGAATTTTGGAAGAGAAGGATATGAATAAGTAAGAGAACAATCTTTGGTCTCTGACACCAAAAGTGCTCATCTGAAGGTTTAACAACTAAGTCTCCTTCAACAGCCATATGTCTTTGAGCAACATCTTGGGCTAATTGTATCATAATATGTTGCAGTTTAGTCCCCACACAAATTAAGAGCTGCAAATATATATGCAAAGAAAATGAAAGTTAATTCTGTTAACTCGTTTTCTAAAGACATGTTAAAGAAGAATCCATTCTAATGTAAAAGAGTTTTTAAAAGAATATTTTGAGATTGAAACCAAATCTTACAATGAAGGGAATGAATGATATCCAGAAATATGCATGCAAATCTGCAAAAGAAAATGATGTAAATTTTATGAAAATTGACAGAATGAAAAGGATTTGAATTATTATAAAATGATAACCGTGACTTTAATTACCATGGACATTGGCCAATAAGAATACAACTACAAACAACCAGAGATACCAGCTGCAATTAATTCAATCAATGAAATCAACAATTAGTAGGATCTTAATCAAAATTAAGAAGAATTTCAGTGAATTTGGTAAATTTTTAATACTTGTTTATAAGCAATTATTTCGATATCATGGTATATTTTGAAAATGAAAATGATTTTTAGAATTTAGTGTTTTTAGAATTGGAAATGCATAGGTAGATTGTAATTTTCAGTGGGAGTGTTAAATAATTATTAAGCAAAATGTAGAAAATAACAGACCTTATTCCAACAACTTTCTTAAAATCGGCTTCAAAAGCTCTGGTGACATAGTTGTAAAAATTGAACTTGGGATTACTCCTACAATGATTCTGATAGAGAAATTAGTTGAAACTAAGTAAAAATAATTTATAACTTCAATTCCAAATATATATACAACAAACCCCAAATAAATAATTAATTACCATGATGAAGCCTAATCGAAGAGTTGTATAATCTGTTTTATTCACTGATCCATAGAACTGCTTCAAAAATGATTGCTGCAGAAAATAAAATGATAACTCTTGAGATGGTAAAAACTTGGTCGAATATATGGTTTGAAAGATAGATTATTGGAGTGGGGATTGGTAAAATAAACAAACAAATAAATATAGAATATGAGGACTTACCAACCAACCAATGAATTCACCTTTCTTCCCAACACCCCGATACCGATGCCTGACAAAATCATGCTCTTGGACATATGTAAATTTTGTTTTCAAAGCTGCATAAATAATAATATTAATTAAAACCCCGGCGACATTAATAATTTATGTATAAATTTCAATTTAAAAAAAGAAGTATGTATATGTTAGTTGCTTTAGAAATTAATGGCATTACCTTCTGCTACATCGTAATCTTCTTTTACAGCAGCTTCCTCATATTTTCTCCATTGACGTATCTAAATCATAGTAGTTATAAAATATAAGTGTGCAAATAATGGTATGTTAATGTCAAATATGAATTTTATAATGTGCAAACATCTGCACGAGATAAAGACTCGGTGTTTATATATTAATCACTTTTACTACTTTGCTCTCAAAATTAAGGTGAAAAGCAACGGCTCTGAACATACTCAAATGATAAAAATATATGAACTTCAAAATATATGTTGTCAATAAATCAGAAATTACATACTTTTGCGCCCCCAAAAAGAGCTGTTAAAGCACAGAAAGTAACGTGCGAAACTGCCAGGACAAAGATAAATATGTGAAGATGATGCAATGCCGTTTCAGATAACAAGGGGACCTTTCCCTGCATATACAAAAATAAATGAATCCTCGTCTACCCCAGATGTCCCGCATTTATCAAAATCTGAATTATAGCTCATTATCCAAAGAGATATTTACCATTTGTTTGCAGTAACGTCCTGGGGAGCTAGAACCTTCGGCAAGGAGGTGGCGGCCGATGCCATGACGAAGACGAAAGGAGGAATGTAACAAAGTGCCCAAATGTTCAAAATCTTTGTGATGACCAAGCTTGTGTTTTGGTTCTCCGCAGGGTAACCAGGATTCGGCCAATTCTTTTGATATGCAAATTTTGGATAATAGACCTTGGCATACTGTTAGTAGCAATGATATGAACCCCAGCAACATCAATTCTGTTTCAATTACGTCACATGCAATTAATTAAAACAAGGATAAATCCACATAATATATTTATTATATATAAAAGAATCAACGTCTCTACAATTCATGTAAAATTTTAAAACAGACCTTCTTTGATCTTTTGTAAAGCTTCGAAAAGAGGTTTTTGTTTTTTTTTCTTCAACAACTGTAAAATTAAACAAAGAATTAATCACTGACAATAATTTGACATGCATGTCGCAATTCTTCCCTCCTGCAGACGTATCTACTTTTAAAATACAAATTTAAAACACATACATCGCTGAATTGCTACAACACAATATTACATTGTTCTAAATCTGCATTTTATAAATGCAGACTTTCGTCTCTAACTTTTTTTTTTTACATAAATTAATACATAAAATGTATATGACAATGCAGAAACGTGTATTACCTTGCCAAGGTGATGGAGAAGGCGTTCAACGGTAAGAGAAATAGTAACGATGACACTGCAAACCACGGCAACCACCCACGTCGGCGTGTGCTCTATCGTTATTCCGCCTCCTGCCATTTCTCCGGCAATCTATCAACTCTCAACACTACTTATTTAATTATCTCAATTTTTTTCTTCAAGTTATAACTTTTTTTTTTTTCTTTAACCAAACTGCGCAAGACGGTTAGGCCTGCGCTGTTTGGAAATGAATTGTAGACGTTAGGCCAGTATAATGTTTTGTTCGACGAACTGCTGTAAATTTTTCGATGAAATCTTTAATCGTAGATGTTATGACAAAGAATTTAGCAATATTGTTGGCATTCTATTTATTTTGCGGTATTTATGGTTAAACAGAATTCCAAAAATAAGTTAAGATTTTACTTCAAACGGTGTTCCAAAAATGGATTTTGAAATTAACTGCTTCTAACAGCCCTATTGACATGCATAGACATTCATAACTGCAAATACATGGTTTGAATTTTTAATTTACACCAAACGTATGTATACCCATCTAATAAAACTATAATATACATGCGTGCGTTTGTTTGTTTATTTATTTATATAGACTATGATTTTATTGAATACTGTATGAGAACGCCAATAGGTTACGAATATATATATTTTAAAATAATAATATTAGGGATACAAATTTTTATCATACAATCTGCTATGAGATAATATTAAAGAATATTAATTTTAGTAATTTTGGAGTTACCAATTTATCCTCATTTGTGACAGTGGTAATTGATTATATATATATGAATACTGTTAGAGATACCAAACTTTCTATGCAAACTATTGCTTACACACCCCGTGATATGTGATAAAATCGGCTGAATTGATGTAGAAGATATGCCAATATTAAAATAAAGATTTATTATAATCAAATTTTCCTATATGTCAAATTTTCCTATATGAAAAATATATCCTCAAATCATAAAATAATCAATTTCTCTTATTACTTTATTTTTCTCTATAAATAAAGACTTGTAATATTTAAAAATTTATCCATGAAACACATATTATATTGTTTCTAAATTCTAAATCTGCTATAATATAATAGTATTAATTGAATAAATATATAAAATTAATACAATTAATTAGAATAAATAATATAAACCATATAGTAATCATTTATACAAGTATATATATATATATGTATGTATATATATATATATATATATTTATATATCTTGCATTGTGTAATTCAAATGCAACGTTTTTTTAAAGATACATAAGGCCAGCCACCAACCACGTTTCTTATGTGCGTAGTAGGCGACAGTGGCAAGCACTTGATTATTGAGAAGATAAACTTATGCCATTTTTTATTTTATTAGGTGAAGGTGGGGGATCCCTTTGTCATTTATTTTATTTTATTTGGTGGACGTGTAGATCTAATACAATCTCTTTCTTAATATTTTAATTTGTCTTGTTTTTTAGTTGATATTGCTACGCTTGACTATAATAAGGTGGCTAGGCATGAAAGTGAAAGACTATGTTGGACGTGAATTGATTACAGAATAATAATAAATAAATTCTTAAGTTTTACTAAAATAATAAATAAGGATAACTTTAATTATTTTTAATTTTATATAAGTTCGTGTCAATGAGCTATTTGTTACAAATACTAAATTATATTCAAACTTATTGTTTTACTAAAATTTAAGATTGATTTATTATTAATATTTCAATAAAGAACTATTTAATTTTTTTTTTTTGGCTTGCCTGGACTATAGATTTTTGTTGTTGGTTGTTTATTTGTGGTCAACATAATCTGTCTTTAGTAGTTTGTGGGTGCTAGTTGATTCAACTGTAAAAACCTTTTGAGATGATATAAAAAATCTTAAGTTTCAAATCTTACCCGCACTAAATACCAAATTGAAGAAAGATTGAGTTCATTTATTGTTATAATTTTAAAAAATAAATAGTTTTTAGTGTTTATCAACTTATTAAAAATATTTTGCTAAATCAACTATTGTTGCTAATTGTAAAAATACACATTTTTTTTTTGTCTTTTCCAAGCTCTAATTTTTTTTGTTTTTTTAATATTAGATATACAAAAACCTTAAACAAATTTAATTTATAGAGTTTTTTACATTAAAATTTAGTGTATAAAATTTTAGTTAGATATTGAATTAATTCATACAAATTTCTTTATAATTTTACAAATAATTCAACGTACTAGTTGTCACCGCCCCAGACTCGGGTATGGTCCGTGCAACACCCACAAATGCCTCTATTTGAGGGTCAACCTTTGTAAACGTTCGTCCATGCTAATTGGTTTCGACTTGCCTTGCCAGACATAGAGCCCTGCCAAGTCTTCCCTCTTCAGCTAACAAGTTATTATTATTTTTTTTTTGCGTATTACAACCCACTCCCACTAGAAAACATGTAGGTCCTCACGCATGGCATAGTTCTCTCCTCGATTCGCCCCATATGTCATTCCCCTGAGGTTCTACCATGTCTACGTTTTCCTAGTCTATCCCATCTTCCTACCGTGAAACACCCCTTATTGTGAGGGTACCCTTGTGTACGTTCATATTTGGCAATAACGTTTTGACATAGATCACCTCGCTCAATTATGCAAACTACCTGTGTTACTGTAACACCACGAATATAAGTTATGGTTATTTTATGATTCAAGGATATTTATATATACTAAGAAACTTAGTTAGGTAATCATATAAGAATGGTGGATTCTTGTAAGTCATCTAGTTTTTTCAAACCTAGGTTGTTTAAATAACAAGTTAGGAAAATTCGAGGACGAAATTCTTTTAAGGAAGGGATAATTGTAACACCCACTTTTTCTAAGTATACATTATATAGTAATGTATAGATAATAAATGTAATATTTTATGAGGAGTTAAGGGTCAATATTTTTATGTAATCTTATTGTTTAATTATAGCACATATTTAGTAACTAATACATATGAATAGTGCACGTGAACAATACCGTACATATAAACATTATCTTGAACAATGTTATGTACATGTACAGAAGTTGGCCATCGAGAGAGCGCCAACCTAGCGCTTGAGTAGTGAACAGTGAACAATCAATGGATAGTGCCTGTCAACAGTGTCCTTGTGTTAAATAGTAGTTGAGCGTTAAGAGAGTTCCAAGCTAGCGCTTGCACATACAAGGATCGGAAGCTTGGCGCCCAAAGAACGCCAAGCTGGCGCTCGAATGACCATCGAATTTACAAATATTTCATCATTTCGGCCTAAGATTTTGAAGCAGCCGTCAGGGGTTTACGAGCTTGTCTTGTACACATAGTTTCTTTGAGTTCAATAGGATTCTTTTCACTCTTGATTTAGTTATGAGAGAAGTTAATCTAGTTCTTAGAGATTAAGATTTACTTGATTGTGTTTCTTGTGTGCCTTTAACCAAAAATCAGTTCTTAGTTCTTCATTTTGAATGTCGTTTAAAGTTAAGGTACTTTAGTTAATTTAGTTGTGATTTCCAAGAGGTAAATAGGCAAAAGTTTTGTTTTCACAAAATCACAATAAACATAATATATATGTCATGCCCCAAATTCAAAAGGGTCTGATGTGTGATTTTTCTTAACTTACAAAGTTTAAATCACGTAGAAATATTAAAATTTAACTCATCTACCTTCCTAAACATTCATTAATCACATTAAAAAATTTTGTGAACAACTTACGAAACTTAATAACAATAGAAGTTTTAAATCCTAAGGAACAAAAGAATAACAAAAATTTAGCCAAATCCATCCACTATGAGCTTAACCTTCAATTATATGAGAATCACAATAAACTATAATGAGAACTCAATAAGTATATTAGTTTTTCATATACATAAAATACATAAATACTTATATACAATACATGTACATGATATGATATGAGATAAAAGCCATGGTTGTTTCAAAAGTTTCATAACAGTTAAAACACTGTGAAAGATTATTTCAAAATTTGCTAGGAATATCTTCTTTAAATTATTACTTAGTAGAACTTCATTTATCACATATCACTTATTGAGCTAATATCACCTGTCGATGGCATGCTGTATGTGGGGTAAGTATAAGTGAGACATATGATTTCAAAAATAATAAACACTTATGCCCAAAGGTAAGAGCCACCTGATCAACGGTGAGTCCTCCCACATGCACAAATGCGTCATCACACGAATATGAAGACACAGTTAAAGGAAATAAAGAATCACACTTGTACAGCCACCTCACCAATATTCCTTATCTCTGCTGCAACCAGAATTTCTGCACATTTTATTCTTCTTCGTACAAGGTGACAACAGCTACCAGAGCATCATTTCCCAATCATTAGCCACTTGTGCAACGATCCTTTATTGACAGCAAACGCCAAAGATTTGCTAGTACGTTTCATAACAAATTTGCTTTGTAATCATTAGTGTACAGACAGATCACAATATCCAAGGGTCATTTAAATAATCAAGCTTTTTAGCATACAAATCTTCTCTCATTGAATTTTAACTTGGTATCAGAGCCATTACAATGGCAAGCTCCGCTGAAAATAAGCCCAACTCAACCTTTGTTCAGCAGTCTCAACATACAAACAACAGCCTTTCTTTCAGTGCCGTTATCAAGCTCGACAGACACAACTTTCTGGTTTAGAAAACTCAGGTTCTTCCAACTATTAGAGGTAATGATTTGGAAGGTTATATAGATGGAACCAAAAACATACTAGACATATTTATAATTACAAGGGATGAAGAAAGTAACCAAGTCCATGGAGAAAATTCAGAGTTTCTGCATTGAAAGAAACAGGATCAACTCTTGTTGAGCTGGCTTCTGCACTCATCTTCTTCACCAGTTGTGTAACATCAAAGAAGCTCTGGGATGCAATATGCAGACTCTACTCATCCCAGTCACATGCCCGAACTATGCAACTCAAGAATCAACTGCAGAACACAAAGAAGGGAAATCAGAATATTAGTGATTACTTCTAAAAAATAAGAGGTATTGCAGATGCACTAGCCATTTCTGGAAAAAGAGTTAGTGAAGAAGATCTGATAGAGCACATTCTTAACGGTCTGGGAACTGAATATGATGCCATAGTGGTTAACATATCCTCAAGACTTGAATACACGACTCTGGAAGATGTATTTGCCTAATTGCTCATTTTTCGAAAACAGACTAAAAAATAACAACATGACTGAAGGAATAAGAGGGGAAGCAAACCTAGCAGCCAACAGCAACAACCCGAGTCAACCAAAAAAGAAACAATCCTGGAGCCAAGAACCAAAGCACATAAGGAACTAAAGGAGGCTTCCGAGGTAGAGGCAGAGGCAGAGGTAGAACAAACCAAGGCAGAACTCAATCGAAAATCATCTGCCAAATCTGCAGCAAAGGGGGTCATGCAGCTTCAGCATGCTAGTACAGATTCGATCAAGAGTTTGAGCCAAAGAACACCAACAATCAATCTTTAGCAATGATTTCGACTCAAGAACCAACAGGAGAGAGAGGCTGGTACCTGGACAATGGGGCATCAAACCATGTGACTAATGATCTAAGCAACCTTAGCATAAAAAATGACTACAAAGGTAAGGATAAACTTGTAGTTAGAAATGGTAAAATGCTAGACATTCTACATATAGGTCACAATCTCATGCACATTAAGAACAACAAAGTTTTGAAATTGAAAAACATTTTACATATCCCACATATCACCAAGAACCTCCTCAATATTTCAAAACTTATCCATGACAATAATCTGTGTGTTGAATTTAATCATAATGGCTGTTTTGTTAATGACCAGAATCAGAAACTACTGCTGTAAGGAGTGGCTGAAAATGGCTTGTATGTCCTCAAACAAGAAAAAGAACCTGATAGCATAACAGTAGGAAATCATGTGAATAATTTAAAGTCTAATATCTCATTTATTTCTCTCTTTGCGTCAACTAGTGTTAGAAGTTAGGAGGGTTCAGATTTAGCATCAGAACTCTCACCAAATAAAGTCCATGTCAAGTCAGATTATCTAGATAGTGAATTAAGTATTTTTCATAGGAAATTTGGACATCCAAATGACCAAATCTTGATGAAAGTCATCTTCTCTTGTAATAGTCTTAAACCAATCAATGAAAAATCATTTTCAATCTTTTGTGAAACATGTCAATGTGGGAAAAAACACAAAATTCACCTAAAATCCAACACAAACAAAACACAAAGGCCATTAGAAATTGTGTATGCTGACTTGTGGGGACCTGCACCATTTGCCTCAAGGAATGACTACAAATATTACATGAGTGTGGTGGATGATTACAGCAGGTTCACCTGGATCTTCCCCTTGAAAAACAAATCACAAGCATCACAAGCATCACAAACCTTTCTAGATTTTAGGACTCAAGTAGAAAGACAACTAAACACTAAAATATCAATTCTTCAAACAGACATGGGAGGAGAATTCAAGCCATTAGAAGCTCCCCTTAAACACCTAGGAATCACCCTAAGACACTCATGTCCTTACACATCAATTCAAAATGGAGTTGTTGAGAAGAAACACAAACATATCACTAAAACTGGGTTGACATCGTTAGCTCAAGCCAATATGCCTATCAAGTTTTGGTGGGAAGCAGTTGAAACCTCTGTGTACCTCATAAACAGACTTCCCACAGCCACTTTGAAATTTCAAACACCCTATGAGAAGATCTACAAAAGACACAACTAGACTACAACTTCCTAAAGACCTTCGGATGTGTATGTTATCCATATCTCAGACCATACAACCATTATAAATTGCAATTTCATATAACCAGGTGTACATTCATAGGACACAGTTTAAAACACAAAGGATACAAGTGTCTAGATAAAATTGGAAGAGTGTACATAGTAATACATGTAAAGTTTAATGAATTAGAATTTCCTTTCAAAACTGAGTCTTCAAAGGATGATGGAAAGGTAGTCAATCCCACTGTCAACCTTCAAAATTACACGCAACTGCTCTTAGTTCCTCAAACCACTATAGACAGAAGCAAGAGCTCATACATGCCATCTGAAGTCACAATAGCAGTAGCAGCCACTTCTGAGACTTAACCTTAGTCACAACATTCAGCCTTTCAAGAAGCAGTCCCAAAAATTTCAGAAACCACAAATGTAAGCTCAAAAACAAACTAAGAAACATAGACCTTGAATACACATCTCATGGTCACCAAGTCCAAAGATGGGATCTTCAAACCAAAGCTATACATTGCAGAGAAAAATAAATCACAAGAACAGGGTATATTGAAGTCAATAGTAGAAGCAATGGAAAATAAGAAATGGCGAAGTGCAATAGAAGAAGAATACAAAGCATTAATAAAAAACAAAACATGGGATTTGGTACCAGCAAAACCTGGGATGAAGATTATTGGAAACAAATGGATTTTCAAGCTAAAGTTCAACCCAGATGGCAGTATAGCAAGGCATAAAGCAAGGCTGGTTGCCAAGGGATATCATCAAACTACGGGAGTCGACTACATGGAAACATTTAGCCTTGTAGTTAGATCATCCACAATTAGAGTATTCATCAGTTTGGCAGTACACTTCAACTGGGACATTAAGCAAGTAAATGTGAACAATGCTTTTTTGAATGGAAAGCTTGGTAAAGAAATTTACATGGATCAGCTGAAGTGTTTTGAAGATAATGAAAAGCCAAAATATGTCTGCAAATTGAATAAAGCACTATATGGACTCAAGCAGGCTCTAAGAGCCTGGTATAAGAAGCTGAAATCAGCAATGATCAGCTGGGGATTCATAAATATAAAAACTGATTCATCTCTCTTTGTGTCAACAAGCAAGCTTGGAATCACTACATTACTTATGTATGTGGATAACATCCTCATCACAGGTAATAACACCAATCAAATTCTAGAGATAATAGATAAGCTAAACAACAACTTCTCTCTAAAAATCCTTAGATCATTGAGTTATTTTCTAGGAGTGGAAATCAAAAGAGACAGCCAGGGCATTCATTTAAGTCAAGGAAAATAGATAAGAGACTTGCTCAAAAGAACAGAGATGCTGCAGTGTAAAACCATGCCTACCCCAATAAGTACAAGTGAAAAGTTCACAAGCCATATAGAAAGAGATTTTGAAGACAAGACCCTGTACCAAAGTCTAGTTAGTGCTTTGCAATATTTAACCCTGACTAGACCATAAATTGCTTACAGTATAAATAAATTATGCCAATTTCAGGAAACACCGAAGCAGCAACACTGGATAAGATGTAAAAGAATCCTGAGATATCTTCAAGGCATTAAAAATCATGGATTGTACTACTCCAAAGGAAACAAGTTGAACATGGTGGCATTCGCTGATGCATATTGGGCAGGAGATGTAGACGACAAAAAATCGATGAGTGGATACGCAATATTCTTGGCTGGAAATTTGATAACCTGAAGTTCGAAGAAACAAACAACAATTTCAAAGTCAAGCTCAGAAGCTGAATACAGAAGTCTAGCTTTAGCAGCAGCTGAAATAGCTTGGGTAAATTCTCTTCTCTCATAATTACAAGTAAAAACAGAGCAGAAGACAATCTTGTGGTGTTATAATATGAGCACAATATCCCTAGCAGGAAATCCAGTCTTCCATGGTAGGTCTAAACACATTGAAATAGATGTACATTTTGTTAGTGATAGGTTAGAAAGGGAGGAGTTTGAACTCTTATATGTTCTTTCAAAGTACTAATTAGCAAACATACTAACAAAGCTTTTGTCTAATGAGAGGTTTTAGCAACTTCGACACAAGTTCAATGTCCTTCTAGATAGTTGAACTTAAGGGAGGTAATTAAAGGAAATAAAGAATCACACATGTACAGCCACCTCACCAATATTCCTTTTCTCTGCTGTTACTAGAATTCCTACACTTTTTATTCTTCTTCATACAAGGTGACGACAGCTACCAGAGCATCATTTCCCAATCATTAGCCACCTGTGCAACGATCCTTTGTTGATAGCAAACATCAAAGATTCGCCAGCTCGTTTCATAACAAATTTGCTTTGTAATCATTAGTGTACTGATAAATGGCAATATCCAAGGGATCATTGTCTAATCCAATCTTGTATAAATTGTAAATGAGCTCATTTGAATAATTAAGCTTTTCAGCAGACAAATCTTCTCTCGTTGAATTTTAATTGACACACTATACTTAGAAGTACCCTCAAAGGTCTCTCCCATAAAATACAAAACATTTAATAATACTTATCAATTTACCAAACCTGAAGAAATGACCACACTTATAAAGATTTCTTATAAACTTGTAATTGCCTACTAAGCAAGTAATAAAGTTCGATACCCTAACACACAAATCTTAACTTTCATGAACCATTTTATTACAAAATCACTTTCTTATCACTTAAAACACAATGCATATGTTTATGCTTTAAAGCCAATGCACATGATTTATAAGAAATCACATATGTAAACAAATAATCATGAACAATCACTTAAGCACATAATAATATGAAAACCAATGCTTTCATAATAACATATAACTAAAAAATATTCTTAAAAACACAATCAAACACATACGTTTATTGTGATTCTTTTTAAAAAGTCTAGTATACTGACCTCTTGACGAACACAACCAAGCTAACTTAAGTACTTTGACCTATAATAAAAAATTAACATTCATAAGCATCATATACACTATCAAAAAGTATAATATAACTCATTAAGCCTTAGTTGTACCACTTATATCATCCAATCCATTTGACAACTTAATATTCCTATGTTTGCCAAATTTTACCTTCTGTTGTTTAAGGATTTTTCTTATACCTTAAACGACCTTCATTTATCACAAAATCAGAGAATAATCTTTAAGAATCATCATATAAGTTCATATAAAAATATTGATTTTTAAATCCACATAAAAATATTTCTTGTCATATTCCTAACCGGTTCACTTATCTTAACAGTTCAGGAAATATGATGAGTAGCTTCTAATATTCGATTTTTAGAAAATAAAATACATATCCAAATATTATATAATTTTATAGAGATGATATAGACACATAGGCAGTAAAGTGATAAAATATTTGAGACTAAATTACCATTATAACTATTTTAAATAAATTTCACTTTCTAATTTTTAGATCCTGCCATATATAATTATGCAGTGAGTTAGTCATGTTCATTCAAATATTCATAACAATTCGAAACTTAGAATTTGACAATCAAAATTTTAATATGATATAATAGACACCATTATGTATTAATTTGTAAAATTTCATAATTTTTTAAAGATTATTTGGTTAACCAAAATAATTTCGTCATTCAGACATTTTACAAAAATGAATAGTTTTCAGCCTTCTAGGGTTGGATTCGAAAAACCATTAAAAATTAAAAACTTAATATTTTGAATGAAACAAAATTCATCAAGAATTATAGATGTCTAATTTTATCACAAAAAGATTTTTTTAAAAAATTTATGACTCATGATGTTACAAAATTAGCAGACTGATCTATTGTCATACTCAACTTGTAAAACTTCTCTTTTTCCATTCCTTCTTCACAAATAATAATCATTAATCCATTATTACAAGAAATTAATGCCTAAGCACCCCAAATCAGGTTATAGATCCTTCGAATTATCATCTTTTATGAAACATATTATCAACAATTGTATGCTAAACTCTTAATAATCACCATTAGCATAAAAATAAGAAAAAAATCTTATACTAACCTTCAATCTACAAATCTTCTTGTATGAAACGTAAGTCTCTTTTGAAACAAGCGTATATTTTATTAGAGAAATCCTATTTATAATAAAAAAAAATCTATTTATGCTTTAGGGTTTTTCTTGTGGTTTTGGGAAACCTAATACTAAATAAAATAATTAAATCTTATTATGAACCTATTTTTAAATAAGTTTGACCTATAATAATAATCCACAAATGATTTGGTCCATAAAATTCTTATAAAATAAATTTAATACTATAATGTGACTTATAATATGTGGGTGTTACAATATGTGTAATGCCCCCAAATTCGAAAGAGTTTAAGGTGTGTTTTTTCTTAAATTACAATACTTAAATCATACGGAAGCATTTAGAATTTAACTCATACACCTTCATAAATATTCCTTAATCACAAAAGTACTCTTGAATAACTTACAAAAGTTAATAATAGCTAAAGTCTTAAATCCGAAGGAACCAAGGAATAACAAATGCTCAGCCAAATCCATCGCTATGACTTTAACTTCAATTATCTAGGAATCATAATAAACTATAATGAATTTTAAGCTCAGAAGTATACCAGTTTTTCATATACACAAAATACATACATACTTATATACAATGCATGCACATGATATGACATGAGTTGAAAACCATGATCATTTCAAAACTTTCATAACACTTAAATACTGTAGAAGCTTCTTTCAAAATTTACTAGGAATATCTCATTCAATTACTACTTAATAGGACTTTACTTATCACTTATCATTGATTGAGCCAATGTCACCTGTCGATGACATACCGTATGTGAGGTAAGCGCAAGTGATGCACATGATTTCAAAAACAACAAACACTCATGCCCGAAGGTAAGAGCCACTCCCTCACCCTGATCAGTGGTGAGTCCTCCCACATGCACAAATATTTCTTCACACGAATGTGAAGACCACTATATCCAAGGGTACCCTCAAAGGTCTCTCCATATCATACGAAACATTTAACAATACTTATCAATATACCAAATCCGAAAGAATGGCCATACATATAAAGGCTCCTTATAAACTTATAGTTGCCCACTAAGCAAGTAATCAAGTTCAATTCCCTAGCGCAAAAATCTTAACTTTCATGAACATTTTTCTTATAAAATCACTTTATTATTTCTTAAAACACAATGTATATGTTCAT
>JAXCLQ010000007.1:3336942-3509482 GCA_035584115.1 Cedrela odorata
CACCAACCATCCATGACTCATACTTTGCATTCAATTCATGTGATGAGTTGTAAATGCAAGTGGGTTGATTCATGCAAAGTGGCGTCGGTGGAGAAAGAGTTGGTTATCAAATTGGATTTGATACAAAATATCAAGGCTTAAGTTTGTTAAGCTTAAGTGAGAGATATGTGAGGTGTTGAACCTTCTCTGGTTTTGAAAAAAAAAAAACTGAGAGAGTCTTCTTCTTCTTCAACCAAGGGCTACTTAGTGAAGCAAGCTTAGGTTGAGCTTGGTTGTGAACTAAAGCAAAACATAAGAGAAAGAGGAAAAACACCTAGAGAGAGAAAGATTGGTAAGCTTGGTGAAGCTTGAACCAAAGCTTGAAGATCCCAAATCAGCCGGAATAGGCATCATCAACACCGAAGTGTGGTTACACCCAAAGAAGCAAACTGGTTGCTGTTCCAAATTGTACAACAAAGAAGTAAGACTTCTCACTTTTGCTTTAGTTTTTAAAATTGTTTTGAAAGCCAAGACATGCATATGTGCATATCCAGATCTGTTGGGAGCCTATTCTGCAGGCTCATGAGATGGCCATGGCTTCCCTGTAGCAGTTGCACCCCCGAAAATTGATTTCGCATGTCGCGCTTCCGCTGAGCCAATGAAACAGAGCGCGTCTGGGCCCGCCGTTCACTCCAACTATAATATTAATATAGTGATCTTGTATTTACTTTATCATTTCACACTTATAAGGGTGACCAAATACAAATCTCGAAACCAAAGGAAACATTTCTCCGCAATTACATGAATAGTGTGAATCTCCCTTATCTCTTCCAACATATTTCCAAATGCAAAATTTAAGTGCACATTTATCCTCTATGTACTTCCGGTACTTATTTTCTCAATTTATGTGCTTAAAGTTTTCTTAAATCCTTTGAACTATTATTTTCTCTCTTTTCCTTCATAATCTATGAATCCACTTGACTTTCTTTAATTCGTTACATACTTTGTTATGAAATTCCATCTTAAAGGTTTCTATGCCCTTTAATTCACCTAACATATTATTTTCCACTAATATTTTATTTAGATATATGCGAAATACGTGACCTAGATCAAAATAAATTCATCTCTAGGTTCTTCATTCAATGCTATTAGCATGGAACATTATTAATTATCACTACAATTTCTTCTTGGTTATTAAATCCTTCCTCATTCTTGGAATTCTTCCTTTCATGATCAATTACTATGAAATGTAATTCATTCTTTATGATCTTGGAATTACTTCAATATTTCTTTCCAAAGGAATTGAAATCATTTTCAACACTACTTTAATATTCGATGTAAAACGTGACATTAAATTCATTTTTTTTTTGTACCAAACATTTATGACATTCGGAAATTTACAATTTAGTTGTTCTAAGAAAAGTAGCAGAAGGTCATAATACTTATTTCCTATAAACTTGTGCATTTTTATATGATATGCACCTATCTACCTACCTGCATATCGTGAAAGTATGATTCTGTGCAGTTTTTCATTTTAACACAAGAGCAAGTACATAAAATAACAGTCATTCAAAATGATAAACCCGAAACATAATTTAAATATTGTATTGCTGCTTTTGTATTTCTTTTGTTTCCAATATTTAAACTTATACTTTCCTTGAAAATCATCTATGTTTGAGAAAAATGATTCACATTGTTCAACAAAGAAATGTGTGCAAGTCTCCTCAAGTCAATATATTTCGATATACCCTTTTTTTTTATTTTGTAAATAACTCTAATAAATCTAACTTCGCATGAAAACATACCATTCTAACATAAATTTAGGAGCTTGAGCTTTGTCACCAAGAAATTCTTGTTTGTTCAATTTTCTAAGCCCTCTTTCACCGATATTTACTAATATTGGATGTCATAACTTGATGTCGTTTCTATTTGCTTTAGTTGAAACAATAACATCTTCAATCACTGCTAAACTAACTACATCAAACAATTCTTTAATATTTTTCCCTTTCATTATTACCATAATCTTTTAAAAACTTTATAATCTCATTCAATCTTCCTCTTAAATCAACACTTCTAAATTGATAATTTATGACCTTTCACTACTCTAGTGTATCTAAAAAATCCTTTCGATTGCCCTATAATCTAACTTCCCTTGCCGTCAATGTTTATAAACAATACACCCAAAAATCCCTAAATGACTCTACTAGAATAATATCCTGACCATAATTCTTATGAAATTTTGAAATTTAAAGCTGCTGTTAGGCATCTATTCAATAAATACACAGCTATTGATATAGTTTCATTTCAAAAACCTTTTAGAGAGCTTTATATTTAGTAGCATATGCCACACTTTTTTCCTTAAAAATCTTATTAAACTTTCAGTCAATCATTTGTTGGGGTATATACATAACCTAGCAATTCTATGTTTCACAATCCCATTTTTCTTGCAGTATTCATCAAAGAAACTGCTACGATACTCTATTTCCATTAGTAGTTCTAAACACTTTGATCCTCTTATTCCTTTTATATTTTACTTAAACTTTCCATTCATCATCATTTTTTTGTTTTCTTTAAACAACTTTTCAAAAATTTAGTTCATGTGCCATGACCTTTATACTTTAGTTCGTGTTCGACTTTTCTTCAAAATCAATTCCTGTTCCACACTTATATTTGTTTCACTTGAAACACTACCATTTCCCTGAACTTATCAATATGTATCTTGCCCTTTCTATTAATATCATAATTTCATTACTTTTACAAAATTTGTCAAAAGGCTACTACCTATCAATTCCTTTTACTCATTTTTTCCCAAGTGATCATGACACTAGATTTTTAACACTCTGAGTCTTTGACTCTATTCTAGTTTAACTATATCAGTCACTTTTCATTTCCATTTCTAAACTTAATGAGCCACTGTAAATTTTATCATCAGAAATAATACACATTTTATCAATCCGGTATATCTATAATCCTCGAGTGGCTTTATCTATCTTTTTGGTTACACTCCTCACCGAGTAATTTCAGTTATTTCCAAATTGTTCACAATCTATTTGGATTCCCAACATTTTCATGATCAATTTGAAATTCTACGAGTTTTCTACCTCTAACTGAGGGTTTCTTATATTTGTTTCAATCAACCTTATCTCATCAGTGTCTTTTCTTTAATGTTTAAACAATTCATATTCCTAAGTTCACTTTTCTTCCTTGTGAAATTTTTTGTTTTCTTGATTATCCTTCCAAAATTTATAAAAAGAAAATATTATTATTACCTAACGACACTACTTAAACAAAACTTCGTAAACCACAGTGTATACAATTCAGTACATTCTTAGTTATATAAATATTTTCTAATATTAAGTTTAACCACAAGGTATTTTTCTCATATTTCAATACCCACAATTTCTGAAAACCAATTTCTTTGGCATTTTCATTTTTATTTTATTTTTTTTATTTTTTATTTATTTTTAATTTTTAAATTTTTTAAATTTTTTATTTTATTTTTTATTTTTTACTGAATGGCTACCTTAGATGCCACATTATTGCCATATATTTTTTTATATATTTTTTAGTACGTTCTCATATCTCACCCTTTTTATCATGATCAACTTTTCTCTATCACCCTTCACCGTTCTTTATAAAAGGTGTAACCAACCTCCAATCTAACTTTCTATCTTGCAATACATCATCATTTCTGATTCTATATTAAGACAACATTATATTCTAATGAAATATCCATAAAACCCAAGTAGTAAATATGTAAACACTCTCAATCTCTTCACACAAACTTGGTCTACCGAAAATCGAAACTAGTTTGAATTTTGCCGAGATTTAAGTTTACCTCAACAACATATCACCTTAATTTAACCAATCAGTTCAGAATAATCTAATATGTAGAGAAGATTGAATAATTTCATAATTCATTCCAACACTATATGGAATGACACACAAGACGGGCAACAAAGATACTGAAGAGGTAGCCCATTGTATATGAGTATTCCGGACATACTACATATACAAGACACTGACACCCTTCCACTGCAGTCACTGACCTCTAGACCACGCTTTGATACCACTATTGTAACACCCCATATCCGGAGATGTTACCGGCAGGTAACGGATTCCACCGTCACCCTAAGCCTTTTATAGCCTATCTAAATGCATATACAAAATATAAATCCATGATTACTTGATTAGACATAATGCATAGTTCGCATATAGGCGATAAGTCTAATTATGGAATCAATAAAATTTTCTATGAAATATAACAAGTTATATTGAAAAATAAATTATACATTCAAATTACAACTTTAAGACATATTGAACCATGCAGGACACTCAATGCATGACAAACCCATGAATCTTAATGACTGCAGTGCGTACTCCTTGTCCTCTATCTGTATCCAAACCGTACTGAATCATTTTCCTTTCTTTTTATTTAAATACTTGTCCACCTTTGTCTATCATGTAACACTGAAAGGTAAGGAGGGGTGAGTCATAAGGACCCAGTGAATGAATAAGATAAAAATGAGAAAATGTAAATGAGGAGTAAGAGTATAAGTTTTAAATTATAACATTTCACATTTCATTAAAAATATTCACTTTAAACAATACAACATAATGAAATGATTTCATGTATAAAAATAAATTTGTGGATATTCAAATAAAAGTATCTAGGCTTGCTAGGAAACTATCCCTCGAGATATTCATTAGTTCACTGCTAATGAACACCTCGAGATCCGCTAACGAGTTATTTTATATCAGTACATAAAATCATTTAGCCCACTCGTTAGCGTTGGCCTGAACAAATGTATGCGGTGCCAAACATCAACTTGTCTAGCCACAACCTCTCCTTTGCCTCTTATTAGATGACAAAGGCGGAAATGGTAACCTCTTCCTTACCCCTTTCCCGGAGAGGTAAGGGCGGAAATATGGTAACCTCTCCCTTACCCCTTTTCTCGGGTAAGGGCGGAATTTGTGCACAGACGCACTCAACTGAGCACTTGCACCCAAATCTCAAACACGAAATCTGTATACAATATTTATCATATAATTCACATGTCAACACAAATCAATTTATCACACATTAACCCATCCACAGAATATTTTATAAATATCCACACATTTTTCTAAACATTTACTCTTACTCCAAATATATAAATTTTCATTTCAACAGGTTTTTCTAAAACATTTATAAATCAAATATTTTATATAAATAATATTTTAAAAATAAAATATCCACTCACCGGCTTACGTTAAACCATTTACAACTTGTAACCATGTCGGTGGTTGATTAGGTTGATTATCTACAAATACATGTCCTTTTGTTAAAACTTGAATTATCACATACTTGCTATATAACTAAGAAATATACCACACATGACCTTAATTATTAATAGACAATATAAGAGTCTTAGACTATCATTATCCACTTCGGAAAAATCTCAATTTCTATCCTATTTATCCCAAATAACATCTATCCTCAATAAGGGTAACTTTGTCTTTTTGTTTATATCAATCGGTAATAAATTTTAAACCAAATTCTTAATATGTTCATCCCTTATAAGTCTAAATTACGTTACTTTTTAAGATATTTCATTTGGATTTTTATATCGAACCTTATACTTAATTAAACAAGTACTGTTTCAACCGAATTTTGTAACACGGTAGTGAGTTTCTCTAATTTTCTAGGAATTTGATCCTCAACAAAAAAATCTAATTTTTGATAATGTTATTTCTTGTTATGTCTAGTTTCTGTAACCTCTACAGATCTTGATTTTGATTCTTAATGATTGAATTACGATCAATTTACTACACACTACACAGACACACAGCAGTGTGTGGTGCCGAAACAGGACACCTATATTCCGAAATTTTTTGCGACTTTACTCCTACATGAAAATTTCTAATTTTTGGATATATTATTCTCTTATGTGTCTGATTTACAAAAACTTTTACGGCTCTAAAAATCGATGTCGAGAACCCTATTTCGTATTAAGATTTCTATCCACTACTCCGCACTTTTGGCAAACAGAAATGAAACACGAAACAATCTCTTCTAAAATCTACAGAGGATGCATCGTTACTCGAAAAATTTAAAATTTTGACTAAGTTACTCGTAATTACATTTTGTTTCTCAAGAATTTTACGGTGCATTAATTGGATATCTATAACATATTTTATAAACCAAAAACCAAGCCTAGGTTATGTTTTCAGCAACCATTCGAAATTTCAGTAACTTTCCCCCTTCCATCTAGTAAGGTACAAGATCATATTCTCACCCCTAAAACGTAACCATCTACACACTATACTTACTACCATTTATCATATTAACCATTTCCATCATTTTTTTCATTCATCATAACACTTTGGTTTCACATTTTTTTATGCAATTAACACAACTAAAACACTGCAACAACAGGATGTTTAACAAGACGTGATTCCAGCACCATAGAGGATGAACCAACCTGCTTAGCAGCTCTCTTGACAGCCAATAAATACCCATGAAAATTATTCCCAAAGGAAATCTCTCTCAAAACAAGTTGCCAGCCGCATGTTCATACTTTTCTATATTAATCTTATCAGCAAAACATCGTTTAAGAACTCCAAACGAAGAAGTGGAAAGAATAGGGTCATCAACATTATCTTCTAATTCACAATCTTCACATTGAATTTTACTCAAACAACCCACTTGTGCCACAACAGCATTCCAGACGCATTTCCTATAAGACACTTAGCATCTAAAGCTGATCTCTTCGGATAAATTTTAGACATAGAGTATGTATATCACATATTGTGATTGAAGTTCTTTAATAGCATAAATAAATTCTTTTATGTATTCAAATATTAGAATTCAACCCACCAATTCCTTAGGTGCTTGTAAATCATTATATCGAAAAAAAAATGAAAATGGCCAAAAATTGTGTAAGATATAAACTAATTCAAGTGCCATTTAATTAAAATCAACACACTGTTTGATTACAAATAAATAAAATAAAATAAAATAAATGAAATCTTACCCTTTTCTTTCCCTTTCATGGAAATCTATTCCTTCCTTCCTTCCTTCCTCAGTTTGCCAAACACCCCTTCTCACGTTGATTTTCTTCTTTCCTTCCTAGCTTTCCCGATTATTCCTTGCTTTCCTCTTTTGTTTTGCCTTTTTCATTTCCCCCCGTTACTAACTTCTTCCTCTTAATTGTTCTAGTGTTTTCTAAAAGGAAGGCCTTGTTAACAAAAATGTCCCCAAGACAAAAGAAAATGGGTGGTTAAAACTAAAAGCATGTAGGCCCGGTCATTAAGTTCATTCAAGTATAATATGATAATAATAATAATAAATAGAAGATCCAGCCACGTCATATTATACTCAAAACCTTACATTTTTAATTTGTTAAAATTTGAATTTTTGTTTTCTCCTTTTGTTTCATTCATTTACCGTACACGTGTACTTCTCCATGTTTCTAATACCTTTCTTGAGACCTTCCAATACTAGGGGATGATGATAAGCTCCCAACTCCATCACTTCGTCATTATATCTCTTGACAAAGTTCCTGAGGCTTTCTCCTTCTCCATGTTTCATCAACAATAATGAGCTTGGGGTTTTGAAGCTAGCAAATCTCTCTTCTAAACTCATTAATGAACACCTAATATAGCTTATCAAAGCTGTAGATGCTGTTGGAGGTTAGACTTGTGAATCACTTTCTCGCTGATCCTTCCAGTGTTAACGGGAACAAGCGGCACATTTAGAATTCATTCAATCCTTGTATAAGCATCATCTCCCTAAAGAAATCCATGTGGAGAGATGTATATATCTTCCCCGTGAAATGAGTTATTTAGAGCATCTTAAACTTCTTGGGAAGACCAAGTCTAGAACTCTCTAAGAGAAGGGAGATTTAGAATGCAATCCCGAACGGGACATTGGCTCAACATTCCTCCTCTGGTCCAGTTTCTTCTGGTTTTTTAATTCCTCAACATTGACATAAGCCTTAACATTACCGAATTTTTCAACATGTTCCCTATATTCTCCTCCCCAAGACTCGCTCCTTTTAGAGCTTTCTCTTTCCCTCTGACGTTTTCAATTGAAGAATATTCTCATATCTTCCGAACTTTAACTGCATCCTGTCCTTTGTTTGCAGGATGTCTCAAAATTATCCCAACGAATATTGGGATTCAAGATAAGGTACATCAATAACCCTGAAAGGAACATCGACACTTTTCGGTACCGAGGGCTTTTCTAGAGAGTAGCTGGAGACTTTTCTCTTTCCCTTTTTGTGGCGGTATACCTCCTCCTTGAAGTATTTTACTGAGGACTCGCTTCAAGATATTTGGTGCGTAGGATGTTAGAAGTGTTACTCTCTACTGCCTCCGACAATGTAGCCACCCTTGGTCCAAAAGAACTGCCTTGAAGCATCCTCTTCATCTTCGCAACCTCTTCAGCCAACATCTGGATTTGTTGGTCTTTTTCTGCATGCTTTCTTTCACTATCAGCCAACCTTTAGATCTGCTAGGCAGTTTCTCTATCTCATCTGTTGAAGGGATTTTGGTGTGGGGATGAGGTTTCTGAACCACGATTTATGTCACCAAAGGGTGGTTGTTGATTGTTGCTATCCGGTTAACTGTCGTTGTTGCTTCGAGAGAATTTTCTTCTCAATTTCCTTTTACCATTGTACGTTTCCTAGTTGTGTAAGTTCGTGTTACTGCCATGACTTTTCTCGCGATCGCTGTTGTTTTTAACTTTTTATTCAAAATTCTTAGAAATGGTGCCAGATGTTGATGCAATGAAATTCTCTTTGAAACCCTACACACCAGAGATAGTCTTCTTTGCTCGCTTGGTTGTTGTATAACCTGAAATCAAAGAAAAAAAATTTAAAAGGTGAAAGCTAGTAGTTTAGCAAAAACCCTTCAATACTTAAGTTAGGATTTTGTTTTTTGGTGTTTAAGAGAGAAGGCAATGGCTGCAAAAACTTGCGTAAAATTCTAATATGTGTTATAAGGTGCATACTTGTTTAACTTTGGTTACCTTTTATAGGCTACTCCCTTCTACCGTCATTAGGCATCTCAAAGTTATTAAGATTTTAAAGAATCTGGAAATCATAATTCCAAATTTATTAACATTTCGAAGATCACAGAAACTTAACTTTGTAAGCATCAAAATTTTAAAAATCACAGGATTTTGAGCACTATTTGTATAATATATCTACTAGGCCAAAAATTCTTATTATGAAAAAATCCGGAAAGAACTTAAACTTTATAACGACGATATGTGATTATTGACAGGTCTCGAAAATCTCACACTTTACCTGAGACCTTCTTTCTCTAATAAAAATGACTTCAGGATTCTACTCGAAGTCTTTATTAGTGAAGGGGGTTTCAAGATTCTACGTATAGATTTGAGACCTTTTGCTGAACTTAAGAGGACTTAGATCTTGTCGCACTCATGATTTCTATTACTTCATAGTCAGGATCCCGTAGGCTTTGATAAGCTTAAGATTTTATTTGTCTTCAATGATACCTTAGCTACGGCCTTGTGTTGTACCCAGTGGGTCTAATGCCCACTGGGCTTCACCTTCACCTATTCCCCAAGCCTCTTCCTAAACAGTATCAATGATTATATGAGTTAGCATGCAATTTTTATTATATATGTTCACAAACGATTATAATTAGAAGATAATAAAACCTGATTTGGGGTGTTTAGTCATGAAGTTTTGTAATAATGGATTAATATTTTGTAAATTCATGAGTATTGAATTTGGAAAAAGTTGATTTATGTGATAAAATTATACCTCTGTGGTTCTTGATGAATTTCGTTTTATTCAAAAATATTAAATTTTTAATTTTTAATGAATTTTCAAATTCAAACCTAAGATGCTGAAAACTGCTCTTTTTTGCTGAACGTCTGAATGACAAAATTATTTTGGTTAACCAAATTATCTTCAAAAACTATAAAATTTTATACACTAATTTATAATAGTGTATATTATATCATATTAAAATTGTAAAGTCAAATTCTATGTTTTTGAATTGTTATGAATTTTTTAATGAGCATAACTCACTATAAAATTATTTTTGGCATAATCTGAAAATTCGAAAGCATAATTTGTTTAAAATAGTTATAGTGAGAATTTAGTCTCAACTATTTTATTACTTTACTGTCTATATGTATATATCATACAAAATTATAGAATATTTGGAAAATGATTCTATTTTCTAAAAATCAAATATTAGAAGTTACTTAGCATATTTCCTACACTGTTAGGATAAGTGAACAAGTTGGAAATATGATAAGAAATAGTTTAATGTGGATTTCAGAGTCAATATTTTGATGTGTTTATATTATGATTCCTAAAGATTACGTTTTGATTTCATTATAAAAGAACGTTGTTTAAGGTATAAGAAAAATTCTTAAACAAAATAAGGTCAATTTTAGCAAGTTTAGGACTATTGAGTTACCAAATGAAATGGGTGATGTAAGTGGTACAATTGAGATCTAATGAGTTATGTTATATTTTTTATAGTGTATATGAAACTTATGAATATTAATATTTAATTATAGGTCAAAATGTTTAAGTTAATTGGGTTATGATCGTCAAAGAGGTAAGTACACTAGACTTTTTAAAATGAATCATAATAAATATATGTATATGTTTGATCATGTTTTCAATTATATGTTATTATGAAAGTATTGATTTTCGCATTGTTATTGTTTATGTGATTGTTCATGTGATTGTTCATGATTATGTGTTATTGTGATTGCTTTTAAGTCACGTGCATTAGTATTAAAGCATAAACATATGCGTTGTGTTTTAAGTGTTAAGAAAGTGGTTTTATAAGAAAAGTGTTAATGAAAGTTAAGATTTGTGTGCTAGGATATCAAATTTCATTACTTGCTTAGTAGGCAATTACAAGTTTATAAGGATCCTTATAAATGTGCATATTCCTTCGAGTTTAGTATACTGATAAGTATTGTTAAGTGTTCAGTATAATATCGGAGAGACCTCGGGAATACTTGTAGATATAGTGTGTTTTCATATTCTTGTGATGACGTATTTGTGCATGTGGGAGGACTCAACAATAATTAGGGCGAGAGAGTGGCTCTTACCTTCGAAAATGAGTGTTCATTGTTTTTTGAAATCATATATCTCACTTGTGCTTGCCCCACATATGGTATGTCATCAACATGTGCCATTGAATCAATCATTGATTAGAAATGAGTTAAGTACTACTAAGTAGTAATTAAATGAAGATATTTCTAGTAAATTTTAAAAGAAATTTCTACAGTTTAAATATTATGAAACTTTTGAAATGATCATGGTTTTCAGCTCATGTCATATCATATGCACACATTGTATATAAGTATATTGTGTATATGAAAAGCTAGTATATTTACTGAACTTAAAACTCATTATAGTTTATTGTGATTCTCATATAATTGAAGTTAAGCTAATAACGGATGAATTTGACTAAGCATTTGTTGTTTTTTGGTTTTTTGACATTTAAGACTTCTACTATTATTAAATTTGTAAGTTGTTCAAAAATGGTTTTTGTGATTAAAGAATATTTATGAAGATATATGAGTTAAATTTTAATGCTTTTACTTGATTTAAGCTTTGTAATTTAAGAAAAATCACACTCATACCTTTATGAATTTGAGGACATGACATTTTGAATCTATTATTGTACGCTTAATATTTCCTATTATCTTTCCACTTTTGTGGAAAAAAAAGACATAAAATCTTAAAACTGTTGCCTTCTTTGTTGCCCTGATCATAATTGATGCTTTCATGATCATAAATTATCAAACAATTGTTAATGGATCTAGGCTTCAAAGAGATTTAAGAAGGTCAAGTGCACCTGAGTTTGGTATTTATTGGTGAGAGTACTTTTTCAGATTGATTAAAAGATGGATATGTTGAGCTGCATACTGTGGCTTCTCTTTACACGGGTTTTGGCCATAGTTTTGAAGTCCTTTTCCAGAGAACTCAAAGCAGGATCCAGAGAGCTTCCTCCCAGACCGTCTCCTTTTCCGGTCATTGGAAACCTCCTGGAACTTGGTGACAAACCTCACAACTCACTAGCAAAGCTTGCCAAGGTTTATGGCCCAATAATGAGCCTAAAATTTTGTCAGGTGACAACAGTGTGATTTCTTCTGCAACCATTGCCAAAGAAATCCTTCAAAATCATGACATATCCTTCTGTAATCGAACCGTCCCTGACGCACTCCTAGCCCATCAGCACTGTGATTTCTCGGTGGCTTGGTTACACGTCCCGACGTCATGGAGAAATTTTCGGAAAATATGCGACTCGCATATTTTCTCTAGTCAGAAACTTGATAAATTATTTAGTTAGCCTAAGAAATAAGGATCAAAATCAGCAGATGAGATGGCATGCAACAACTAATGCCATATTCGGGGTAAGTTCTTTTCACCTGGGATTAATTTAATTACATTTCTTTTCCCTTTCTTTATCAAATCCATGGACTTTCAAATAATTAATCTAACTCCAGATATACCATCTACTAATAAAATAATATTATTATATGTATGAAAATGAAGTTTGTGTGTGTGTGTGTGTGTGTGTGTGTGATTAACTCACGGGCAAGTAACAATAATAAATTAAAATTAAAGGTGTGAGTGATATCATGCTCTCATTCTTATATGAAGTTGATGATTTTACATTTGGTACTTAATAACCGAATAATTACAAAAACTAAGATGCCATGAGTGAAGATACTACGTAATTACGAGTAATAGTTAATGCTATATTCTAAAATTTGAAAACTACCGCACTTCAATACCCATTTTAAAAATATGGCATTTTTTATTTTGATAAATGCTATATTTTTCAAATATTATAAAATCCATAATTAATTGTTATATTTATGCTTATTGTGTAACACCCACTTTACTTTAATATATATTATATAGATAATGTATAGAAAATAAACGTTATGTTTTATGAGAAATTAGTGGTTAATATTTTTATGCAATCTTATTGTTGAATTGTGGCACATATTTGGTAATTAATACATATAAACAGTATATGTGAACAGTACTAAATGTTTGAACAGACAGTACATATGAACAGTGTCATAACAGTCAAATTTATAAATATTTCATCCTTTCGAGCTAGGGTTTTGTGGCAACCATCAGGGCTTTTCGAGTTTGAGTTATACACAGAGCTTCTCTAAGTTCAGTAGGATTGTTTTCCCATTTGATTTTCTTGTGAAAGAAGTTAATCTAGCTCTTAGGTACTATGATTTACTTGATTGTATCTCTTAAGTGCCTCTCACCAAAAATCTGTTCAAAGTTCTTCATTTTGAACGTGTTTAAGAGGTCAAGGTGATTTAGTTTATTTGATTGTGATCTCCAAGAACTAAGTAGGCTAGACTTTTGTTCTAAAAAATCACAAAAAACATAATATATGTATGTATGTATTTATGTATGATTGCATTAATGATATGTTTGAATGTAAGAAAACTTGACCTTTGTTTTAAAAGAATCTCAATAGTCATATTATATGTATGTATGTGTTTGTGTATGTCTTATGTATAATTGATAAGTTTGTACGTAAATAGGCTAGAATTTTATTTTAAAAGAATCACAATAAACTTAATATATGTATGTATGTATGTAGGGTTGTATCTATGATATATTTGCATGTAAGAAAACTTGACTCTTGTTTTAAAAGAATCTCATAGTCATATTATATGTATGTATGCATTTATGTATGTATTATGCGTGATTGATAAGTTTGTATGTAAGTAGGTTAAACTTTTATCATAAGAAACAATATATATATGTGTGTGTGTGTGTGTATTTATAATTGTATCAATTATAAGTTGTATGTAAGTAAGTCAAACTTTTGTTTTAAACAAATCACAAGAAACATATGTATATATGTATGTGTGTGCATAGATGTATTTGTGATGAGTTGTGTGCAAATATATTGGACTTTTATTTAAAATGAATTACTATAAATATATCACTTGTATGTAATTTCGTCATGAAAGTATTTTTCGTATGCATTTTTATATCTATATGCTGTTAATTTTCTTTATCTTCAAAGTATATGACAAGAATGATTGTATTTTGTGCATTAGCATATGACACGGCATGAAAGTGTTTTCTGCAAGAAAGTTAAAGAAGTTTTACGATAAGAAGTTTTGAATGTTTTATGGCTTAGTGGTCTTCGATTGCAGAGCTATAATTTTTATTTAGTGGATTGGATTTTTGTGTATATGTACCGTTCTATCATAGTTAGATTTTTTTTATATGTTCTAATTATGATGTTCAAACTTCAACCATTTATGAACCCTCAGTAAGTGTTTCATAAGAGATTTCGAAAGATTTTTAAACTTTAGTGTACTTTACTTGAAGAGCTCTGATTTTCAATTAGTGGGTTGAATTTTCGTTTATATATTTTAACTATAATTTCAGAATTCTTTCTGTTATGGAAAATTCGTAAGTAAAGGTTAGTCAAATATTTAAAAAAAAAAAAAAAGAAGTTCTTTGAAAAGAAACAAAATGTTTGATAAGTCTTTTAACTCATTTCCATTATTCTACATAAGTATGGATTGTGGATTTCTATGTTTGATAAAGATGTTTTGTTTCGAAAGTTGAAAAAATTAGTTTGTTTCCTAAGTTTTATACTTCACCATAAAAGATAAATTAAATTAATTTATTGCATTTTCTTCTAAGCTATAACTGAAAGAATATGTAATTCCCAAGGAAGATGTGAAATATTTACCAGTACATAAACAAAACATTTTTATTTTTTTCCTCAAAACCCTTACAGGGAGAATAATAGTAGTTTTTTGTACGTTTGAAGAAAAGACATATATATAACTTTGTTCATGTAAACTGAAAATGTAAACATGGTGGATTGTATACCTAAAATAAATAAACAACTAGTTATTTTATACAAAAAAAAAAAAAAACTATAATCAAGCTGAAAAATTATACAGCAAAAAACCTTATTTTCCTTCATTACTTTGCTGCATATACATTATTTAAATTCCAAGCATCCGCTTTTAAACTTGGAGAAAGTCTTAAACTACCAAAAGAAAAAAAATTAAGAAGCATTAAAAAAGATATCTATCATCTATAAACAATTATTCCATTGGAGTCATTTTTCTGGCATAATTTCTCTTTCATTTCCTTCTTCCATTGCAGATTCATTCTGGTTGACATTTGGAAGCTGAACTAATATAGGACAATCTTCCTTGTGACCAACTTGGCTTGAACCATTTGCTGCTTTTACTCATTTTTCTTCTTTGCCTGCTTAGCCCAGCCTACAAGGCCTTCTTGTATGTGCTCATTGAATATTGCTTTCTTGAGTGTGCTCCCCATCTTCCTTATTTTACAGCAAATGAAAGGAAAACAATAGCAATCTTCGCTAATTAGCCTGAAGTATTTCACGGATCGCACAAAAAGAAGGTGGATTTTGAGTGATAGTATTTTTAATTAATCCAACACACCTGTGTGACAATTGCATAAAGTTGTAGAGTAACATAGCTGCAGACGAATTGAACAAGCGCACCGAAATTGGCGATCCACATCAATAAAATAGGATTAAGTAATCAAAGTTTCCTAATCAAATAACATAACTCGGTAAGGAACTAAAGAAAAAGTTTCCTAATCGAACAAATTTGGAAGTAACACTTTACCATGAAAAATAAATAAATGAAGTTATTCCATTGTCTTCTGAACAATAATTAAAAGAATTACACTTGATCAGTTGTGTACTTTTCAAAATTTACATCAAAATATAATGAATAAATATGATCTAAATTAAATCAAGGATCCCAAGGAAAAACAATTATCACAAACTGCGTGGATATACTTAGCACCTGAATTTGGTATTAATTGGTGAGAGTACCTTTTCAGATTGAGAGAAAGATGGATATGTTGATCTGCATAATATGGCTTCTCTTCACATGGGTTTTGGCCATAGCTTTGAAGTTCTTTTCCAGACAACGCAAAGCAGGATCCAGAGAGCTTCCTCTGGGACTGTCTGAAACCTGCTGGAACTTGGTGACAAACCTCACAAGTCACTAGCCAAGCTTGCCGAGATTTATGGCCCAATAATGAGTCTAAAATTTGGTCAGGTGACCACAGTTGTGATTTCTTCTGCAACCATGGCCAAAGAAATACTTCAAAATTGTAGAGAGTTCAATAGCAAACCACGAAGATCAAACACCCGGTGTGCTTTTATCAGATTTCACAATGAAACACAATTTTAGAACAACAAACCAGAAAAAGAAAACTTGATAAATAGGAAACAAGATTCTGAATTTTATTAAACTTGACAATGGAGAATTTGCGAAGAAACGTAAAGAAAAAATAGACTTTCTCTCTATATCTCTTTTCCTCTCAGATTTTTTCTGCTCTCCCCCCACAAGAACCAGCTTCCTTTTTCTTTTTTATCTTTTCTTTCTGTTTTTCCCAGCTTCCGAAGTTAGTTAATTAACAAAACTAACCTATCAGCTAAAACAGAGAATGCCCACTCAGCACCACGTCAGCTTCACTAATCTAGCATTGCACTATCGTAACTGAATACAAAGACTATAAAGACAACAGCTTATCATTGTGAATTTTGAATCATAATTCACAAAAATCATGACATATCCTTCTGTAATCGAACCGTCCCTGACGCACTCCTAGCCCATTAGCACAGTGATTTCACGGTTGGTTGGCTACCTGTCTCGACGCCAAGGATAAATTTTTGAACAATATGCAACTCACATATTTTCTCTAGTCAGAAACTTGATGCCAATCAAGACCTCCGGCGAAAGAAAATCCAAGAACTTCTTGCTTATGTTAAAGAAAGTAGCCTTGCGGTTAGAACAATAGATGTTGCCCAAGCAGCATTCAATACTTCGCTTAATTTGTTGTCGAACACTATGTTTTATGTTGATTTTTCTGATCCTAGTTCAGAAACTGCACGAGAGTTTAAAGAGAGTGTGGGTGTCATGGTAGAGGCTGGAAAGCCGAACTTGGCTGATTATTTCCCTCTGCTTAAAAATCTTGACCAGAAGGGTATAAGGCGTCGCATGACTACTCATTTTGGAAAGACGTTTGAGCTCTTCGATCGCATGATTGATCAACGATTGAAGCTAGGACAAAAACATGGTTCCACCGACGCCGAATCCAAAGATATGTTAGATAATCTTCTCGACATCAGTGAAGACAACAGCAAGGAGATTGATATAAATGATATCAAGCATTTGATTCTGGTAATATTTATTATTCGTCCAAGTTTTTATTTTCTTTTCTACTTCGAATTAAGAGTTGTCGATTTGCATTAAAAGAAGAAATATATATATATATATATATATATATGTAAATATCCATAGTTGAAAATTCTTGAACTGATATCTGATCTCTCTCAAAAATTAATCCCATATTTTGACAGGATTTGTTTGTTGCGGGGACTGAAACAACTTCAAGCACATTGGAATGGGCGGTGACGGAGCTACTTCGCAACCCAGAGGCTTCATCGAAAGCACGATTGGAGATAGAAGAAACAATCGGCAAAGGCAACCCAGTTGAAGAATCAGACATCACTCGTTTACCTTATTTACAAGCAGTAGTCAAAGAAACCTTGAGGCTGCACCCTGCAGCTCCCATGTTACTCCCCCGTACGAAGAAGATTATCAAGAGTTTAGAATGCAATTGCTGTTATGTAAATTTCATAAAAGATGATAATTAGAAGGATCTATAACTAATTTGGGGTGTTTAGGCGTGAATTTATTATAATAATGGATTAATGACTATTGTCTGTGAAGAATAAATGAAAGAAAAAAAAGTTTTGCATAGTTGATATATGACAGTAGATAAGTCCGTAAATTTTATAAAACCATGAGTCGTGAATTTGAAAAAAATTTATTTATATTATAAAACTGATACATGTAGGTTCTTGATGAATTTTGTTTCATTCAAAAATATTAAGTATTTAATTTTTAATAATTTTTTTGAATCTAATCTTAGAATACCGAAAACTACTCGTTTTGGTAGAATATCTAAATGGCGAAATTATTTTGTTTAACCAAATTATCTTCACAAATTATGAAATTTTACAAACTTATTTATAATGCTGTTTGTTATATCCTATTAAAATTTTAGGATTAAATTCCGTATTTTCAAACTTTTATGAATTTTTGAATGAACATAATTCACTGTAGAATTCTGTATAGCAAAATTTTAAAATTCAGAAACAAAATTTGTTTAAAATAGTTATAGTGGGAATTTAGTGCTAAATATTTTATGATTTCACTTTCTATGTGTCTATATCATCTATGCAAAATTATATGATATTTGAAATTCAACATATTTCCTACATTGATAGAATAAGTGAACAAGTTGAGAATATAATAAGAAATAATTTTATATGAATTTAAAAGTTAATATTTTTATATGAACTTATATGATAATTTTTAAGGATTACGCTCTATTTTTGTGATAAAAGAACATCGTTTAAAATATAAGAAAAATCCTTGAACAACATAAATCAGATTTGGCAAGTTTATAAATATTAAGTTGTCAAATGAATGGAATGATATAAGTGGTTCAGCTAAGGCCTAATGAGTTATATTCTACTTTGTGATAGTGTATACGAGGCTTATGAATGTTATTCTTTAATTATAGGTTAAAGTACTTAAATTAGCTTGGCTATGATTGTCAAGACAAATATATATATATATATATATATATATATGTATTTGATTGTGTTTTTAAGAATATTTTTTAGTTACCTGTTATTATGAAAGTATTAGTTTCCACATTATTATGCAATTATGTGGTTGTTTATGAATATATGCATTGTGTTTTAGGTGATAAGAAAGATAAATATTGTTAAGTGTTTCGTATGATATAGAAAAATCTTTTGGGGGTACCCTTGGGTATCTTATTTGCATGACAACGTATTTGTGCATGTCAGAGGACTCACTGTTGATCAATATGAAAGAGTAGCTCTTACCTTCGGGCATGAGCATTCATTATTTTTAAAATTATATGCCTCACTTGCACTTGCCCCACATACGGTGTGTAATTGACGGGTGACATTGCTCAATCAGTAATAAATGAAATCCTACTAAATAGTAATTAAATGAAGATATTCATAATAAATTTTTATGAAAGCTTCTAAAATGTTTAAGTATTATGAAACTTTGGGAATTACCATGGTTTCGTCTTATGCCATATCATGTGCATGCATTGTATATAAGATGTATGTATTTATATGTGTATATATATATATATATGAAAAACTTGTATACTTACTGAGGTTAAAACTCCTTATAATTTATTGTTATTCCCAAATGATTGAATGTTAACCTTATAGTGGATGAATTTAGCTGAGTTTTTGTTGTTTTTTGGTTTCTTAGTATTTAAGATTTTTGAGCTTAAATTTTTTTTTTTTCTAACCTTTGTTTTGATGTAAAAAGTTCAAAATAGATGAACTTCAAATAAGCATATTTATTTTCATAATTAACAAAATTTTGTACGTCCTTAAAAATATTTATAAGGATGAATATCTAATAATATTTTCTTAGCTAAAAACATAGGCATACTTAACACATGTATTCAAATTCAATTGTGAAAAAATAAATATATTATTTAAATTTTGGTCATATTTTTCTTTTAATTTTTTTTTAAAAAAATTAGAACAAAATGCTACCACGAAGTGATTTAAACCAAACAGATGGTTTGATAGATGGTTCAACATATTTCTAAGTTTTTTTTAAAAAAAAATTTGTCACAAAATATTTTTATTCATTTATTAGATTTCAAATTTTCTCAGATTTTCTACCTTTATCATATCAAAGCTCTTATTTTCCAAAACTTAATTATGAACTTGACAATATGTTCATACACAATTAATGCGGTCCGTAACATTATTTATGGGTAGCATTTTGCAATTAAAAGATAAACTTGTTTATATATTATAAACATTTATATTCTGAAAAAGAAAATTGGATTCATTGCATTGGTTGTTGGATTATTGAGACCAACACCATGAAAGAAATCCTTAAAAAGCTAATAATAAATCGGCACTCCTTTTTGCCACTATACTTTACCAAACCTCTATTCAAAACTCTTCAAGCCTTTTGACCAAGGAGATTGCTTGTGAAAGCATTTTTTTACCTATTTAAAAGCTAATAATAATGAATGTAGGCAACATTAAACGTCAAATTAATATTTTTATTAATTTACTTTTTATTTTAAATTATCTCTTTAATTATTATAATATTTTGTTTAAAAGAACTATCCACATCCACATGGGGCATGTACCTGCTCAATCATTATAAATGTAAAGATCCTATTTATCCAGTAATAATCAATTGGTTCTTGTTAAAATATTTGCTAGTTTGGAGTATACGAGGACCACGTGTGATAGTGATAGAAATCGATTTTATACATAAATGACCACGTGTAGTATTTTTCTAATTAAGCCCGGATAATCCCTTAATGATTATTAATTTCTTAAAATTTATTTTTAAGCAATGAAATTAATTCTTTTAAGCATCTGGATTGGCATATTCTGTGATGACATAATTATCCCACACTCAAACGGCCAAGCCTGCATCCTCTAATGGTAAATACAAGTATACGGTGAAAAAATAATAAACAATCCACAAACTTAGCTAAACTTTTGATAGGCTATGTTGAAATATTCCATTTTTGGCGCAAGGATATATCCCAAGCTGAATGGCTGCATGTGCAAGTTTTGAAAAGGCAACATAATATTAGATGACCCTCAGTCGCATAATTGGGGGATTAAGTAGCAAGTTTAGTACGTAGTTCATTATGTTGCTATTGGTTTATTCCTACATGTAAGACCATTCTCAATCTTGTATTATCATATCATTTGTAGAAATACATATCATCATTATATGTATCTATTTCCCAGCTCGAAACATAATTGTCTAGAGTAAATTCTGTTCTTGGAACTGTTGGAGAAGGACATTGTGTTTCTTAGAGAAATTTAACAAATATACTATTATGCGTATTAACGGTTGGCAATAATTGTAGTAGAGCTTGACGTGCTCATCTGTCAAAAACTTTAAAATTAACTAATGTTAGTAGCCAAAAACATCCTGTGGCCAATTCAATCGATTCACATTAATATTAGCTGCACAGATGCAATCATTGCCAGACAAAGCTATTTATTATGCTTACCTATTTGCCAAATGCTAATTATCATACGATATTATTTTTGCTGGAAAACCATGAACATTTACATGTAGAGAGGTTGAAATTGTCATCATTGAATTAATTGCAATATTCTTAGTACATGATGCCGCTAACCTTCTAGATTTTCAGTGCAATACAACATCAAAATAAAGTGATAAAATAGTAACCTGAACATACATCAAAACAAAAAAAGAATGTGTAAAATCATGGCAAATAATCATCTTCAGGTTGCCTACTCCAGAGAAAATAAGTAGCGTTGATCCACCCGGGATGCACCAAAAACTTGTTCTCTTGCTCTGTCCGTTTACAATCCCCAGTTTCTGCATCAAATGAGACCACATGTGTAACTGAGGAGTCGAAAACTGTAGTGCATGTAGCTCCCATCTCTTCTGCCCTGGACTAGATTAAAGGATGAAATTCCTCAGCCTCACTGAACAGCACAGTACAGTTCATAAGAACTCCACTACGAACCTTGGCCAAGTAATGTCTAACATCTCCGCAAGCAATTTTGGCAGGATTGTCAAAATATAATCCATGAACTGTTTTCAAAACTCTAAGAATGTTTGCTAATGCCCCATTACCTTCACTTTCATCTGTCTTCTCCTCCGAATAAGATGTATCATCACTTCCTTTGAAGTAATCGTAGCTGCCAACAGTTATCAAGTTGTCTGAGTGGTCAGTCCACACTTTCTGTATCATCAAGAATAACAACACCGCTTTCCTGTCCCAACACCAAATTCAGACTCTTTCTCTCTTTTTGCTTGAAATCTTCACGTGCAATGATCCTGGAACTGAAGTACTTGAAATATGGGTCTAGCAACTTGGCAACCTGCAGTGCGTAGTCTCGAGTACCCATCGTGCATACATACATTCGAACATGGCGCTTGCCTCTTCAAGAAATTTGCGAACATAAGGCCTCAACTTCACCAAAAACCCAAGGCTCTCCAAATTGAAAAAACTCCCATTCGATATATTCTCCAGAGAATCAACTTGACTAATCAAATACTTCTCAGAAGATAATTTTTTGACCTTTCGAGAGTGAAGTAGGGTGTGGTCCAGATCGAGGACCAAGTGAAGTTTTTTCTTCTTCTGCAAATTCTTGGTGTTCCTTTTCTTTAACCTACTAACTTCAAAATAACTATATCTCAATCCGGTCAGAATGTACCCAAAATCTAACCCAAGGCAGTTATCCACAACATGGTTACAAAGAATACATACCTGATTAAGCACAACGGAATGTAGGCATGGCTGCGGCTCTGAAACCAAACAGGACGACACACGTAAACGTAATCTGCTTCTCTTGCTAGGAGATTCTGTAGTACTCATTTTGCAAAAGAAAAGGCAAACGGCAAGCAAAATTTTCTTCTTTTTTCTAGGTATATATATATATATATATATTGGGAACTCGCACTCCTAACTCGGTAAGGAACTAAAGAAAAAGTTTCCTAATCAAAGAAATAAAATAGGATTAGGAATATTTAGTTAAAAGGTTTCCTAATCAAATAAATAAATTAGAATTAGAATTTTTTTGGTAAAAGGTTTCTTCATTAAATAAATTATAAAAAATTAATTCTTTAGAGAAACTGAAAATGAAATTCATTTGAAACTAGGAAAGGATCCTTCCCAATAATTATAAAGGCTCGTTTTAATAAAAATTGATTTGAACCTTAAATACATATGATCATATTGTTTTCTTTATGTACACGACTTATCAATGAAATCGGGACGAGGGAATAAATTTGGAAGTAACACTTCACCATGAAAAATAAATAAATAAAGTTATTCCATTTTCTTCTAAACAATAATTGAAAGAATTACTCTTGATCAGTTTTGTACTTTTCAAAATTTACATCAAAATCTAATGAATAATTATGATCTCAATTAAATCAAGGATCCCAAGGAAAAACATTTATCACAAATTGCGTGGATATATTTATAAACATAACATTCCAAGCTTTTTCCTCAAAATTCGAAGCTTTTTCCTCAAAAGCCTTTTATGGAGAATAATAGTTATTTTTCTTTAAGTTTGAAAGAAGGATATAAACATGATTCATACAAATTTAAAATGTAAACATGTTGCCAAGTCAAGAAAAAATAAACAAGTAGAAATCAAAAAAACATCAAGATTTACCTGGAAAACCACGGGAGAGAGAACTGTCGATTTTATTGCCAAAATGAAGAAATTACAAGATGAAAATAACCTCCTTAGATTCAGAGAAGTTCTCTATACAAAACAAGCCCAAATCCCCTAATAGTTTATTAAAAAACCCTAGTTCGAAATGAGTTTTATTTTATAGTCCCAATAGGCCACCCGGGTGGCAACCTGGCGGTATCCTAGCAGTAGTATGCTATGCCTTGGCTGCCCGAGCAACAAACTGGCCATGTCTGAGAGCCAAGCTTCCGCCTCCTATTCTCTCGGGCGCCACGTTGGCGCTATCTAGGCGAACACATTTGCCTTGGCTCGGACTATTCATTCCTGTTCACTGCATGGGTACCTGGCACTGCCGAGGCGGCCAGCTTTTACCTTTGCTCAGTCATGACACTGTTCATCTATCCAACACAATTTATGGAGCATTGTTCATCGAACGGTTACCAAATTTGTGTCACTATTTTAACAATTCTCCACCTTTTCACATATTTGTCTCAATCTCTCTACCACGAGTATAAGGGCTTTTTAAATACCGCAAATACAAATCAAGTCCAAGCAATGCTTAAACTTGACCATTGTCACTACCTTCGTCAACATGCCAGATGGATGGCACTCTAACTATTACAATGTACGAATGTATGCTGATGTGGCAAATCAAGATCATTCACAAGGCCTCTCAACCACAAAGCTTCCGTCACTGCCTTTACAATGACCATGTATTCAATCTCCATTGTAGACAATGTTGTAGCCTACAATGTCGCCTTCCAACTAATGGCACAACCAGATAGAGTAAATATATAACCTGTCAACGATCTCCTTCTGTCTAGATCTCATGCATAGTCCGAATTCACATAACCTGCTCACTCACTCTTATTAAATGTTGCCTTATTCAATACTAGTCTACATGACTAATTCCTCTCAAATACGGCAATATCCACTTTAAACATTTCAATGTTCTTACCAGGAGAGGCCATATACCTACTCATTACACCCACAGCATAAGTTATATCTGATCTGGTACAAATCATAGCATACATGAGACTTTCAGCTACATTGGAATAAGGAACATGTCTCATGTACTCTACCTACTCCTCTGTTCTCAGTGATAAGTCTGCAGATAACCTAAAGTGTGTTACCAATAGTGTACTCACTGGCTTACAGTTGCTCATGTTAAACCTATTAAGAACTTTCTCAACATAACCATGTTGAGAAAAGAACAAAGTCCTCGACCTCTTATCCATGTGAATCTCCATACCCAAAATCTTCTTTGCTACATCTAAATCCTTCATCTTAAACTCATCACTCAACTGTTTCTTCAATAAGTACATATTCGACATGTTTTTAGCAGCTATCGACATGTTATCAACATACAACAATAGATAAATGAAATTATTATCATAGAGTCTCTTATGATACACACAACTATCATAGACACTCCTAGTATATCCATAATCAAGCATAAAGCTGTTAAATCTCTTATACCACTGTCTAGGGGACTGCTTTAAACCATACAATGTTTTCTTAAGGAGACAAACCTAGTCTTCCTAGTCTAAATAGACAAAACTCTCTGGTTGACTTATTTAAATATGCTCTTCTAATGTGCCATGCAAAATGTCATCTTCACAACCAACTGCTCAAGATGAAGATAATTGATAGCAACCATGGTTAACAACACTCTGATAGAACTATGTTTCACAACTGGAGAAAGCACTTCATTGAAGTCAATTCCCTCATTTTATGTGTAACCCTTAGCTACTAGACGTGCTTCGTATCTAAGAGCTTCAGCCTTTGTTATCATTTCCTTCTTCTTGTAGACCCATTTGCATTCTACCACGCTGTCCTTTAGGTAATGTCACTAAATCTCATGTCTTATTTTTATGTAAAGACTCTATCTCTTTAGCCATAGCACCCATCTATTGTTCAGCTTCTTGACAAGATATTGCCTTCTTGAAAGTAAAAGGCTCATACATGCTTACTGTCTCAGCTACAGAAAATGCATATAAAACTATATCAACATAACCATAACACTTAGATGGTCGAATATGTCGTTTTGTCCTTCTAAAAGAAATATTATCCTGTTGTTCCTGTTCATCCTCATATTTTTATGCATTCTCATGTTGTTGGAAACTGTATCAACACTCTGCACATCATTTATCCTCTGCTCTACATGCTATTGTACTTCTAGAACTTGTACCTTAAGCTCGACTTGCTCACTAATACCATGGTCTTTTCCAACTGTCGCCTCACCCTATTGATGATCAAATATAGCAGACTCATTAAATGTAACATCCTTACTTATCACAAAACATGAAGACTTCGGATTTGTGCACCATAATCTATAACCGTTTACTCCAAATACATAACCTAGAAATATGCATTTCTTTACCCTGGTTCAAGTTTACCATCATTAACATGAACATATGTTTGGCAACTTTATACTCTCAATTTAGTATAATCAGTAGAGATACAAAACCTTACATTAAAATGAGTCTTGCACTCAATAACTGTTGATGGAGACTTATTCACCAAATAACATGCGATATTTACCTCATTAGCCTAAAATACCTTTGACACACCAAAATGAGAAAGCATATAACGAGCTTTCTACAACAATGTCATGTTCATGGGTTCTGCAATTCTGTTTTGCTACAGTGTCTTCACACAAGTGTGGTATCTCACTATTCTTTCATTGTTGCAAAACTTATCAAATTCAGAATTGCAATTTTTCAAACCATTATCGGTCTTAAGATGCTTGACTTGTCTACCTATCTGCTTCTCAATCAGTGTCTTCCATTGCTTAAATGTTTGGAATGTCTCATCCTTGGTCTTTAGAAAATAAACTCAAACCATCTTGGAGTAATCATCAATAATGGTCATGAAATACTTAACACCACCCTTCGAGGCAACTCTAAAAGACCCCATAAGTCTAAATGCATGTAATATAATGTGCCCTTCGTCTTGTGGATTGCCTTACTAAACTTCACCCTAGTTTGCTTTTTGAAAACACAATGCTCACAAAATCTAAGATTGCTCGTTTTCTCTTTACCAAGCAGATCTCATTCGCTCGGTTCTGACAAACCTCTTTCATTCATGTGCCCAACTCTCACATACCACAATTGGGTGCTATCCATACCATTACTCTTGACAGTTACCGAAGTTATACCTTGAACAACAGATCCCTGAAGAATGTATAAACCACCATGTAAACTATTCTTCATGTAAACCATTGAGCCCTTTGCAATCTTCAAAACTACATTTTCTCTGTGAAATCTGAATCCCTTTGAATCCAACATGCTAAGGGAAATCAAGTTCTTTTTCAACCTGAAACATGCCAACACTCTAATGTTTTGACTATCCCGTCAACCATTTTAATCTACACTATTCAAATTTCAATCACCTCTAACACATTATCATTACCAAGATACACCTTGCCACTCATTTGTGAGTAAGTAACAAACCAGTCCCTACGGAAACACATGTGAAATTAGGCACCCAAATCTATAATCCATTGGTCTCTCCATTGTCCAACAGAAACAAACAACACTTCAATAGCACTATCTGAACTAATGTCTTTTGAAGTTCTAGTGATTTCTTCGAGGAATATCCATTTTAAAATGACCTTGCTCACTACATCCAAAACAACGTATCTTTTTCAATCTAGATTTCAATCTAGCCTTATTCATTTTCTTCTCAGAATTCTCCTTATATTGTGTTCTACCCCTCCACACTAAACTTTCACCTTTAACATTTTCACTACCTGAAAATTTTTTCTTTAGCTCCTTAGATTTCAGTGCACTAGACACATCTAATATGCTAATTGACTCTTTTCCATATAACAATGTATCGACAAATGAATCATATGATGCAAGTAATGAACACAACACAAGCATAGCTTGATCCTCATCCAAAATTGTTATATCTACGTTCTTTATATCCCTAATTAAAGAATTAAATTCATCTAAGTACGACTTCATAAATATTCCTTCCTTCATTCTCAAGGTATAAAGCCTCTTTTTCAAATACAACCAATTAATTAGAGACTTACCAGCATAGAGCTCTTCCAATCTTTTCCATGCCTCTGAAGATTTCTTTATATTTGCAATTTCCATCAGCACATCTTTTATTACTGACATTTGAATTGCACTTGGAGCCTACTCTTCCAAATCCGCTTTCTTTTTATCATCCATATCCTCTAGAAACTTATTTTCTACTACCTTCCATAACCATTGAAATCTCATATACGCCCGAAACTGAATCTTCCACAAATTGAAGTTGATTTTGCCTTCAAACTTCTCCAAATCGTATTTCATTGAAGAACCCATGATGAAAAACTTACTATGTAGACAAACCAGTGCTCTAATACCAATTTGTTGCAAAATTAAGCAAAAAGAAACAAGTAGAAATCAAAGAACACCAAGATTTACATGGAAAATCTCTGAAAATTTCATTAAAAGATCACGGGAGAGAGAGAGTAGTCGATTTTGTTACCAAAATGAAGATATTACAAGATGAAAATAACCCTCTTCGATTTAGAGAAGTTCTCTGTACAAAACATGAGCAAAATCTCCTGGTGACTGCTTAAAAAAATGCTAGCCTGAAATGAGTTTTATTTTATAGTCCCCATAGGACACTCCGGCGGCAACCTGATGATATCTTAGCAGCAGTGTGCTAGGCCTTGGCCACCCGGGCGGCAAACTGACCATGTCTAGGAGCCAGGCTTCTGCCTCCTGGCTGCCCAGGCGCCAAGTTGGCGCTTTCACATTGTACACCGCATCGAGCGCCAGGTAGGTGCTACCTAAGGGCCAGCTTCTGCCTTTACTAGGTCATGATACTGTTCACCCATACACACTGTTCACACGTACGGTTACAAAATTTGTGTCATCATTTCATCAAAACACAATAATATATATAGTGGATTACATACATAGACACAAAAGGGATCGGATCAAATTTTCTTCTTTCTTTTTGGGTAAACTTGTTATTTATTTTACAAGAAAAACTGAAAACTATACATATATGCTATAATTTCCAAGCACCAACTTTTAAACTTGGAGAAAGGCTTAAACCAACAGAAAAAAAAACACTCACATTGAAGAGAGGTCTATCATCTATGAACTAATTAGCCTCTTAATTTGATACCATTAATTGTTCTTATTTTCTGGCACTATTTCGCTTTCATTTCCTCTTCCATTGCAGATTCATTTTGGTTGACATTTGCAAGCTGAACTAATATAGGAGAATCTTCCTTGTTACCCACTTGGCTTGAGCCATTTGCTGCTTTTCTCATTTTCTTCTTTGCTTGCTTAGCCCAGCCTACAAGTCCTTCTTGTATATGTTCATCGAATATTACTTTCTTGAATGAACTTCCCATCTTCATATCATTTTACAGCAAATAAATACAATAAAAATCTTTGTTAATTAGCCTGAGATATTTCACAGATTACACAAAAAGAAGGTGGATTTAAGTGATAACAACTAGTCCAACTCACCTGTGTGACAATTGCATAAAGTGGTAGAGTACTATAGCTGCAGAAGAATTGAACAAACACCCTGAAAATGGCGATTCCCATCAGTAAAATTTTGTGCAAAATAAAACATATCGATAATTTACCTCTTTTCTCTCCCGAATGTTCGCATTTCTAAAATGAAGATTTGTACTTAGAACAACGCTATTTTGCACTAAAACAATACTATTTGGCACTGATATTACATAGCTCTAAATAACTAGTATATCACTTAAAATCTCCACTGAAATGAGACAGTCCGCATTTGAAAATTTATATATGAAAACGATTCAGTGAGCAACGTCATTCAATTCATGGAGTAAAATTACGAATATAATACAATTTTGTAACATCTCATGAATAAAATTAAGGTTGTGAATTAATCAAACAACGCGTCACGTGACAGTAGTGCTCATCATAATGTGAGCAACGTTGTTCAGTAAATTATTATGTTTTATGTATAATGAAATAAAATAAGTAAAAAATAACTATGATTTTACCCAATAATAAGTCTTGGGATGATATAACCGTAAGGTCCCATTATGCAGGAGTGGAAACCATATTGAACCTGAAATATTCCATTAATGCATCCTTATAAAGTTAAATAATATTGTGAATAATGTAAGTTTGATAGGCTGTGTTAGAATTGTCTTAATTCTTACCCAAATCCAGAAGAAAACTGCCAATTCAAATGAATTCTGGAATAGAATAATATGAATCAACGCAAGAACAAGCCGGGGCTTGTGAAACCAGAAATGATCATCTGAAGGCTTAACTACCAAATCTCCTTCAATGGCAACATGCTTTTCAGCAACCTCATGTGCCAATTGTGATATTATATGCTCTAGCTTAGTTCCCACAGCAAGTAGAAGCTGAAGCAAGCACAACAAATGGAATTAGTTTTCTGAACTTATAAAATTTACCAAGTCTCTGAAATTTATCTAACTTATGTTGATAACTTACAATAAATGGAACAAATGATATCCAAAAATATGCATGCCAATCTGCATAGGAAAATAAGAACCATAAATATGCTTGTAGCAGATCCACAATTTTAAGAGATTATAGGCTATGTGTCACGCCCCTAGAGTTAGGCGCCTAAGGCCGCATAGATCGGTGATTCAGATTTTTGACCGTGAAATAGAGTATGATAGTAATAACACATATAAAACTTAGCAGAACAACCTTAACAAGATATATAGCTTACCATAAACATTCAGCAGCAAGAAAAGCACCACAAACACCCAAAGATACCAGCTGCAATGGGTGAAAGTTTAGTAAGATCTACCCAAATAGCAATAATTAATGTTTCAAGATTTTTAGAAAGATTAATAAAGATTTGGTTTACACAAGCATGCTTCCTGAACAAACTGAAACATGACAAAAGCAGGGCTTTTCTAACATTCTTTGCCTAAATTCAAAGGTTAAGAAGAATATATACTCATTAAGAATTTCATGCAATATTAATCCAATTTGCAGCAGAGATTGTATCTGTCTAGCCAAACCTTAATCCAACAACTTTCTTGAAATCAGCTTCAAGCGCGCGCATCATGTACTTGTAGAAATTGAATTTTGGGTTTCCCCTGCAATGATTCTGTAAGAGCAATTTTAATTAAAACTTGCTCACAAGAGCAGAATTTGATCGACAAATACAGAATTTAAAGTGCTTAATCACCATAATGAAGCCGAGACGCAGAGTAGTATAATCTGATTTATTCACTGATCCATGGAATTGCTTGAAAAATGAATGCTGAAAAAGAAATATAAAGAAAATGTTCCGCAAATGAGATTTAATTTCCTTATTTTGCATTGAATAAGTGCTTTTAGAAAATGTTTTCGCTGTAAATTTGTGCTAGTTTCAATTTCAACTTCTTCAGACTTACCATCCAACCTACCAAAGCATAACTCTTTCCAACACCCCGGAAGTGATTCCTGATAAAATCATGTTCTTGAACATGGGTAAACTCAGTTTTCAGAACTGCATAGACATTACTTGCATAAGAAGGAAATACACACCAAAGTAGTTGGATAAAGGAAAGTCGAAGAATGGAAGCACTTCTGGATTAAGCAGTCAAGAAAATTGAAGCATGCATTACCTTCTTCTGCATTATATTCCTTGTTTGCTACAGAATCCTCCCAATGTTTCCATTGACGAATCTAAATATTTGAAATCTTGAAAAGATCAGAAGCTCTGAATGAATGGAAAAAATATTTGACAATCAAGAACAAGAAAATGCATTAAGAACTTACTTTTGCTCCTCCAAAAAGAATGGTTAAAGCACAGAAAGTGACATGAGCAACAGCTAGGACAAAGATAAATATGTGTAGATGATGCAATGCTGTGGTAGATAACAAAGGAACCTTTCCCTGTGAATGTTAAAATATAATCACAATCAAAGTAAGAAGAAAAGTTTAAGATCTTCAAATTCTGAAATGCTATACATGATTTCTCTTTCAAGGGTATAGCTTTACATAATTAAAATTTATTTTTATCAATCGGTGTTGCAATCAAATCACTCAAAAATTAGTGCTACACTTTCATATGTTTAGTTAAACTTTTGGATTTTAGTGATTACTCAAATATTACATAACCCATTTGACTGAGATTAACTTCTTGATGGTTGAAATTTAATTTAGTATAATGTTTAAGATTCTTTATTTTGTGAGGACGTATACAGGTTATAAAATTTAAATTTGACGTTAGATAACATTGTATAATTCTAGACAATAATATATAGCTATTATACAGCAGTGTATAGTATCAAATTCGGCTTTTATAATATCCGGACATTTATAACTAATAATTTTATTTATATTTAATACAAATCTAGGGTCGTGCTTCTGCTTTGGAGATGGAGACATTTGTTTTTATTAAGGACTAGGTACATGGTAAATGCATGCAAACGATGCAATACAGTTTACCAAAAAACTCTAGAGACAAATTTTTAATTTTATTGTCTTCTGGCTCATGGTCTAAAACGAAAAATGGAAAGTTCAAAAAAAAAAAAACTATAAACTTTTGCATTTCGCTTTCCGAAATCATAAACTAAAAATGCAAATTTCAAACCAAGAATGTGAGGTGTTTGAATATCTTCAAGAAGCACTAAATTTGCTTGTAAGTCAGCTATATACCTGTTTTTTCTGAAAACTAAGTCGACTGTATTTGAACCATAATTAATTCATCAATTAATTATTTAACCTAAAGTCTTTTCTAGAATCTTTCAACATCCTATATAAGTATTGGCCAATTATACATTTGCAAATATGAGGGAATGTATAATGGAAATTCATCATCAGGTCAACCACTCCGCAAAATAAAACGAAATTCCTTACGAATGCATGGTAAATATTTTCATTTTAATATTAAATTTTGAATTTCACTGTCGTAATATTATAATGTATAACTTAACAAGGTATATTACAGTCATTTTAATAGGGTCAAGTACCTATTTAGTACAGATAAATAAACTTATTACCCTATATTTTTATGGAAAGTATGAGTGAACATTAGTTTTACCTTTAAACAATAATTTTCAGACTCAGCAGCAAGAAGGCGACGACCGAGGTAGAAGGAGTCGATATGGGCAGCAGTTTTGGCATCCTCCTCTTTCTTACAAGGCAACCATTTTTTGGCCAAGTCCTCGGGTATGCAGATTTTGGCGATCATTCCTTGAAACACTGTGAGTAAAAGTGATATAAACCCCAACAGCATCAACTCTGCATCGACCAAAACCAAACAAACATCACGCCATTCTCATCGACATAACTAAAACACCAAAATATTATATCATATGAGTAATTTTCAAGTGCCAACATTCTAATTTTATTATAAATGATAAAAACTAGTTGTTAAAAAGACGATAAACTTATGAAGAACTCTTTATTTGTAAAGTTTCAGATTCAGATTTTATTAAAACTCTAACAATAACATCTGATAATTTGTAGTGTTGTCAAATTATTTTATTGCTCCAAAATAGAGTGCAAAATAATGTCGTTTTGGTTTAAATTGGCATTTTTTTACAGGAGAGAAGAGCTATCTGACCATAAATAAAATGCATATATGCATACCTTCTTTGATCTTTAGCAAGGCTTCATAAAGTGGTTTCTGATTCTTTCTCTTCAACAACTGAAATTCAAAAGAGGATAGATAAGAAAATATAATCACAAATACAAGTAATTAAACAAATGAAAAAACCATAAATTCATGCATATATTATACCTTGCCAAGATGATGGAGGAAACGTTCGACGGCTAGAGATATAACGACAATGACGCTGCAAACTACAGCTACCACCCACGTCGGCGTGTACTCTAACATTGTTCCTCCTTCTGCCATTTCTCCGATGATCAACTTTTATTTTGTGTCCAGAAATGCAAGATTCTTCTGCTTGCCAGAAGAATAAAGCAAGACTATGCATGAATATATAGGAGATGTGAAAGCAAGTAAATAATTGTTGGAGTTTTGAAGCTGGTGTGGTTTGGTTGTTACTCTTGCTCACAAGGCGTTGAAGAATAGAATAATATAAACATTAATTAATTAATTAATTTCACAAGGTTTGCTCCAATGTTTTGTTTTTAAAATTACTATTTTGAACTAACGTAGTGAATTGACGGAGCTAACATAGGACTGTATCTATATATCTCGATTCAAATTAAGCAAGCACTTTCTTTCTACCTTAATTAAAAGAAATGAAGCTCTGTTGCTCACTCATTCGTAAAGACAATATAAATTTTAAGAAATATTTATTTGTTTGTCATCACGATCATAATTTTTTCTTAATTTGAGTTTTTGTCTAACCAGATATAATTAAGTTTGTGATTAATAATTAATAAAAATATGTATAATATTAAGAAATATGACTACACAACAAATTGTTTTTAAAAGTAAAGTTGAAGTTGAAATTAAGTGAAGATGATAATTCTATTGATACATTAATATGTTTTTTAATGTTACATGCCTTTAGATTTTGTCTTTTTTTTTTAAATTTCCTATCATTTTTTTATATAAATGTTACAAATAAAACAAAATGCATGACTTAGAAATTGAAATCAAGATAAAATATACACTCATGAAGTGATTTGGAACTACTATTTGAGAATTGAAGAGGTCATTGTAATATTTTCAAGATCTTAACATTCATGCTAAATAATCATGTATAAATAATATAGGAAATTTGAACTTCATGATTTTTCATTCATTGTAATATTCATAAAAGTAATTTAAAGTACATACCTTATGCCATAGCTTTTCCTTTGAAGCTTAAATCTCTATTTTTATTTTGTAGAACAATAAAATAGATTTCTCTCTCTTAGCCTTTCTTTCATATAGTAACATTCTATCATACGTGGTGAAAAAATATTGTTACCATTTCTTTTAGAGGAGGAGAAAGGACTAGTTTCTGTAAACTGTAAACACATATTCTGTCAACGTGTAAATTTATTTTAACTTCTTTTCTAATTTTTGACCATTAGGAATTTAGCAGTTATTATCTATTTAGTTAAACCAATATATAAAAATAATATTCCAATTAATTATGGTACTTGAGCCAAATAATTATCTTACATTCTCCCACTTGGATCATGTGATAGAATTAATTTTCATGGTTTAATAGATAAAACATAATGCGCAACTTTAGGCTAAAAATTCTCAAATATTGGTCATAATATAATATCATAATTAAATATAGACTAATATGAGTCATGGCGGTTCTAAGTCATTATATTAACATAGTTCCTTCCATGTGCCACAATATGAGATTTCTACTTAACATGATCTATAAACGAAAAGATTAATAATAGTCCATGTAATGTCTCAATAAGAGATTAACATCCTGATAACCTTCGTAAAACATTAAAAAAATTTCAATAATGTCCAACCTTTCAACATGTCCAGTAAATGTCTTAAGAGGCAATCCCTTAGTCAATGGATTCGTAATCATAAGATTGGTGCTAATATGTTCAATTAACACTCCTTGTTGTGATAATTCTACAGCAGTATTCTTCTCTAAGGACGACAAGTATTCCAAGGGTGTTAAACATATAGAATTGAAATATCATGTTGTAAAAGAAGAAGTTCCTTCAGCTAAAAGAAACAAATAACCAAAAGTAGATTTTCTGATATCAATACACCCAGCATAGTCTAAATTTGAATATCCGATGACTTCTAGGCTATCTAACTTTCTATAAGTGAGCATGTGATCTTTCTAGTATTCTAATCCTGGATTACTTTGGTACCTTTCCAACATTTCAACAACGAAGCTGTTAATTGGTCTGGTGTAAGTTTGGGAGTACATCAAACTCCTAAGAAGAGATGCATAAGGAATTCTATTCATTTGTATACGTTCTAATTCATTCTTTAAGCATTGCATAAGGCTGAATTTGTCACCTTTCTAAATTGAAGCAACACTTGCTAAGCACTTTTCCATTCTAAATCTCTCTAACGCTTTATTGATATATGCTTTCTGAGACGCATCCAACAATCATTGTGATCAATCTCAAAATATTTCAATTTTGATCACATAAGATGTTTTTCCTATATCTTTCATTTCAAAGTGTTTAGAGAGAAATTGCTTTGTCTCATATAATAGGCAAAGATTATTTGTTGCAATCAAAATGTCATCAAACTACAAAGTCAAAAATATAAACTTACTCCTACTGGCCTTTAGATATATACATTGGTCAACGATATTTTCTTTAAATCTAAAATAAGCATTGGTATCATTAAACATAATATGCCATTATGGAAAAGCTTGTTTAAGTCTGTATATTGATTTCCTAAGTTTACACACCATGTGTTTTTTTTTCTTTAAGTGCAAAACCCTCAAGTTGACACATGGCAACCTCTTCTTCTAAATTCCCATTGCGAAAGGTTATTTGACGTCCATTGGTATAACTCTAAATCATAATGAGCTATTAAAGATATAATAATTCTAAAATAATTTTTCATAGAGAATAGTGAAATTTTTTATTTATAGTCAATACCATCTTTTTGAGTAAAAGCTTTGAGAACAAGTATGACTTTGTATCATTCGATATTGCCATTTAAGGCATACTTTGTCTTAAAGACCCATTTACAACCGACTCTTTTACAACCTTCAGACAATTTTATAAGTTTCCACACTTTGTTCTACTCCATAGATTAAACACATCTTTCATGGCATTAACCCATTTAATAGAATTACACTTTCAATAGGTTGTGAAAATGAAACTAGAACTTCGTCAATTCCTATGTTAAAGTCAGACTTTTGTAGATATACTACATAATCATTAGAAATAGCAAACATTCTTTGTCTTTAAGAGTTCATCAATACTATTTCTTATGGTTCATCTATTGTAGGTTCATCAACATTATCTTCATTATAGGTTATTTGATCATTTATTTGTTGTTCTCACCCATTGTTTAACTGTTCAATAATTGGAGGAATAATAACTTTTGAAGGAGTTAAGGGTAAAGTAATTTGTACCCTAACTTTTTTAATTACCACATTTCGTGATTCTTGACTCCCACTAACTTTATCGTCCTTAATGAACCTAGCATTTCTAGTTTCAACAAATCTTGTATTACGGATAGGACAATAATATCTATACTCTTTCGATTTTTCTGGATAACTAATAAAAAATTTACTAATTGTTCTTGAATCCAGTTTCTTTTCATGTGGATTATAGATCCTTACTTTTGTTAGGCAACCCCAAACATGTAAGTGCCTCATACTGGGTTTCCTACTAATTCACAGTTCAAAAAGAGTCTTAGAAATTATCGTACTAGGAACTCTGTTTAACAAATACATAGCAACTTTTAATGCATGCATCCACAATGATAAGGTTAAAGATGAATTGCTTAACATATTCCTAACTATATCTAATAAGATACAATTACACCTTTTTGCTACACCTTTTTGTTGTGGTGTACTAGCATAGTGTATTAAGCACATATGCCATATTTTTTAAGGAATTTAGCAAATGGGTCTGAGCATTGCCTAATTTCATCATATTTTTCATAATATTTACCACCTCTATCAGACTTGACAACTTTCACTTTTCTATTTATTTGCCTCTCAACTTCATTAATAAATATTTTTAAGGCATCAATTGACTGAGATTTTTTATGCAGTCAATAGATATAGCTATAACACAAAATGTTATCAATAAAAGTGATAAAGTACTTTTCTCCACTAAATGATGGAACAATAAAAGGCCTATATATATCAGTGTGCATTATTTCAAGAAGTTGTATGTTCCGTTCTTTATGTGTGTTTTTTTTCCTTTAATACAATCTACACAAATACCAAGATTAGTAAAATCCAGATCTGGAAGAATTTAATTATTTACCAATCTTTCCATTCTTTCTTTAGAAATATGATCTCGACATTTATGCCATAAGTAAATTGAACGTTCATTGATTAAACCATTACAAAGAATACTAAAACCAATGAAATGATTTTTCTTAAACAAACTGAAACATTCATTCCCAAATTTAAAAGAGTATCCAATTGAACCAAGTTTAGAAAAGAAATTAAATTACGAGAAATAGATGGTTTATAAAGAGTTTGAAATAAATCTAAATGATGTTCAGTGTCTAAAATTAAATAATAAGTTCCAATGGCTTTAACTGGAGCTTTGACTCGATTCTCCATGAAAACAAACTTTTCATTTAGATTTATGGTTTGGGACGTAAGGAATCCTTGCATTGTATTTGAAATATGAGTGGTACAACCAGAATCAATCCACTGAGTATTGTAAAGAACTTCAACTAAATTTTATTCAAAACATATTAAAACACCATACTTACCTTTCTTTTCGAACCATGCCTTACATTTCTGGCAATCTTTCTGAAGTGTTCAGATTTCCCACAAAAATGACACTTATCTTTGTTTTGTTCTTTCTTGTGAATTTAGGCAAATGACTCATCCACCTTAAATGTTCCATGCTTTCTTTCAACTTTCTTTCCAACTCCTTGATTACTTACAAGGTGAATGGAATGAGTTCCTTAATTCTTAAGTCTCATTTCCTCATAAATTAGCATGCCATGAAGTTCATTCACATTCCCTTTATCTTACGTAGAATTATAGTTCATTTGGTATGGACCATACGCGGGAGGTAGTGAGTTTATGATAAATTGTACTAAAAAATTCTCATCCATATTAATCCTCAATGACTTAAGTCTTGCAGTAATATTAATCGTTTTAATGACATGTTCATGCATGCTATGAGAACCATCAAATTTCATGTTGGCTAAAGTAGCCACTAATGTCCTTACAAGTAACTTATCAACAGTTTGAGAATGTTCTTTCACAAATTTCATAAATTCCTTAGCACTTTCTGTAACATCCCAAATCTGAGAATGTTACCGGCAGATGACAGACTCCACCATCATCCTAAGCCTCTCCCTATCTGTCTAAATGTATACACTACTCTTATAACTTATAACAACATGTAGTACAATACGTGAATTGCATAATTTCAATGTACTCAATTGTGAAACATAAATGAGTCAATGCTATTTTACAATATTTGATACAATGCAATTAATGGTAAAATACATGCTTGACTCTGAACAATAGCTATATCTATAATAAAGGAAAGCCTTTCAATAACATCATTTTATACATAAACATACACATATACTTTAAAGAATTAAAACTTTACATCTTTATTTATTTCTTTATTTCTCATACATAATAAAGTATCATTAAATTCATATACATATATAACATCATGCGCATACATTCTTGTCTGGTCCATGTCTAGGGCTACGCATTTAACTAGGCAGAGGGACAATCATATTGGGATTATCATAGACAAATATATATATATATATATAATCATCATGCTTATATATACTTGTCTGGTCCATGTCCAGGGTTATACATTTGACCGGACAGAGAGACAATCCATACCTAGGGTTACAAACTTGATCAGGCAGAGAGACCATATCTGGATCCATAGATCAATTTTGTGGTACACGCACACGCATGCAATCAAATACATATCCATATCATAAATAGACAATTCATGGCAAAATCATATTTGGCATCCTCCTAGCCATAATCTTATATACCTTATCAACACTTCCACATATATATACATATCATAAATAAACAATTCATATCAAATTCATAATTGGCCTCCTCCTGCCCATAATCTCATACACCTCATCAATGCTTCCACATATATATACCTACATAATTGGCCTCCTCCTAGCCATAACCTCGTACACCTCATCAACGTTTCCACATATATGCATATCATAAATATATGTCATAAATAAATATATCCTAGATATATCATAAATATACATATCATAGATATATATATATATATAGTAAATATATATCATAATATATATAGCATAAATATATTTATATATATACCATAAATTTGTATATCATAGTATATATATATATATATATATATGTGATAATATATATCATAATTTACATAATCATTATAAGCATATATTGATATCATAAAATATATATACATATCATAAAATATATATCGTAAACATATATATGTATATATCATAAATATATCTTATAAATATCTACATATTATAAACATACATAATTCACAAGATAAGGTGTCATATTTTTTCCATCTGACTAACTATAATCATAACAATACTTATAAACATTGCATTAAGAAACATAGGAAAGTATAAATATTTCACTCACCGGTTTACGCTAACCAAGTTCAACTCCCGACATTTTTTTACGATTAACGGGTTTGACAATCTCAGTAAAGCCATCAAGAGAAGAATGTCGAACATGACAATAGTACCCAGGTCCAAATACATCCAATTAGTCGTGTCAATGCAAAGGGAGAGTCATAATCCAGGGAAGAAAAAGGAAAAATCTATGGGTTCACCATTCGCCTCACCAAACAAGAAGAACGCTCATTCTCCCTTTCTCTTTCTCTTTCCCATTTTTTTTCCATTCTTCTCCACTCCTCTAGACTTTCCTTTAACTTATCCTTCTTGACTTCAAAATACAAATTGATAAAACAAAGAAATAAATGGGTTTATTTGTAACCACATGGGCCGGCCACGTTTGTTTTTCCTTTAGATATGAAATACAAAAATAAAAGAATAGGGTTGTTTAATTACCAAACATGGGCAAGCCATTTAACTTTGGGCTTAATTTATATTTTGATTTTCCTACCCCAATTGTCAATTAAATAACTTAAAATTATTAATAAAAAATAAATTTATTTATTTAGCTAATTTTTTTCTTGTGAATCATATCAACCCATTAGGCCGAATTTATTTATTTGTAACCATATGGGCAGGCCATTTAACTTTGGACTTAATTTATATTTTGATTTTCCTACCCCAATTGTCAATTAAATAACTTAAAATTATTAATAAAAAAATAAATTTATTTATTTAACTATTTTTTTTCTTGTGAATCATATCGACCCATTAGGCCGAATTTCATACATCATCTCTTTATTATTTATAATTAACTCATTTTGCAAATTATTAACCTTTTAAATTTGAAAAATTTTATTCAGATCTCCAAAACTTTATTTTAACAATTATGCAAAATTCCGATCATTACACTTTCAATTTTGGGAAGAGTAGACTTATTGTTGTTTTCTACACTCATTCGCACAAACATTAGGCTTAGTCTATTTAATCTTTCCCAAACATAATGGAATTTCTTCTCATCATCGCTACTGGAATCATTAATAGCAACAAGTTTCTCTTGTTGAAGTGACAAATTCAGACCCAAAACATCGAGGTGAAATTGGATTTGTTCACACCAATCAAAAAAATTAAGCCCATTAAATATTAGAACAAATGAAGCATGCAAATGAAGAGAAACAAGAATAGGTACTGCAAGAATTATATAATGCTCATACATTAATGCTTTGAGTTATAAACTTAAACAAAAAATACATAATTTAGATAAAATTTAAATAAATAATAAATATATGGCAATGTTCTCCTTTGGGTAATACAACGACACACAACAATAAATTAATGATGCTAAAGATTTCAATAATATGACAACCATATTTACTCTAATTAGATATATTTATTATCTTTAGATATGTAAATAAAACCAACAGAACATACTAGTTACAAAAATTATGTTTATTGATCGTAAGAACAATTAACCAACCTTTGGACAATCTTAAAATGTCTTGTAATAACAAACTTCAATAAACCTATTATATACTTACATTTACATACCATCAATAATAATGAGTAATTGAAATAATCTACACAATTAAAATTTTTTTGAACATAATGATTTGGCCACTTTAGTGACTAACAAATCAGTTATAATATAGAATTTCAATTTTATAAGTTTCATATAAACTCATAAGATTATGTATGTAAAATAATATGCAAAAATTAATTTAATTTTTTAAGTTATTTTGTTAAACTTAGATACCAAATTTTGAATTATGTAAATTTCAGGGACTATAATAAAATTATACGTAATAATTGGCATCCACAATAACACCACTTATATGAAGATAACGTGAAGGATGAATCCGTTGTTGTAGACTTAACCCGCGCACTTAAAAATTCTATCGATTTTAATTAATTAATATTGTTAATTATTACATAGTAAAATACTTAAATAACAAACAATTAATTAACAATCACAGCCATAATAAAACTCTTAAATAACAATCAATTAATTAACAATCACAACCACATTAAAATTCAAAAATAATAACAATTTGAGCCCACATATTATTATGACCACAAAACATTGAAATTACGAGTGAGTATAATGTTTTTTTTTTTTTTTTATTTCAGTGAATGCTACTTTCAAAGAAATCAATTATTTACTTAAATTCAACAGTTTTATTACAATAATATTGTCATATAAAATAACAATTGGTAAATATCAAATTTACATATATAATCGAGAGTTATCATAAATCATAACGAAAAAAATCATGAGTTCTTAAACGAATAGATTTGATACCACATGTAATATTTTCAAGATCCTAACATTCATGCTAAACAATCACGCATAAATAATACAAAAAATTTAAATTTCATAATTTTCACAAATTATAATATTCATAAAAGTGATTTGAAGTGCATACCTTGTGGTATAACTTTTTCCTTTTAAGCTTAAATCTATATTTTGATTTTGTAGAACAATAAAATAAATTTATCTCTCTTATCCTTTCTTTTATACAGTAACATTCTAACATACGCAAACCATACATGTTGTTGGCATGTGTAAATTGTATACGTGTGTTTACACATGCCTTTACACATGCCATCAACATGTAAACCATTTTTAATTTCTTTTCTAATTTTTAACCAATAAAATTTAACAATTGTTATCTATTTAGTTAAACCAATTTATATAAATAATATTTCCATTAATTATGGCACTTGGGCCGAATAATTATCTTACAGTCATTAATCAAGGAATTTTCTCATAGCTATTATAATCTTTATTAAGCACACCTATTAATTTCTTAAATAAGATATCTTAATTTATTTTACAAGATTATATTGATTGAATTTTACAAAAATTAAAAGAAAAGTTTAATCTACTTATTTTGAAATCAAATTCCAAAGTTAATAGTATCAATTCAAGGTTCCAACATTGAATGCAAATTACCCTTATTATTAACTGTTTTAGTAAGTGTATGTATGAATTGAAATTTCGGGTGTTTGATATCTAAAGCTTCTAAAGTGAAGGATTGTCCTAAGACTAAAAACAAATGAGAATACAAAATTTAAAGTTAATTAAATTGGAAGCGCGTTCCACGATTTGGAAACTTCTCCTCTGCCGGCATTGGATTTGGACACTACAAACAAATACATTATGACTTTTCCTTTTCATTTTGCACACCTATTTATATATCTATCTATCTAAACGCAGTGCTATGGAATCGATATGGAAAGGCATTGCTATACCTAAATTATTTTTAGGAAGCAAAAGCAAATCCTCCATTTTTAAATTACTTTTAAGTTTTGATTCATAAAAATATATATATATATATATATACAGTATATTTATGGTCGACCTTTATAGAACTTTACTGTATAAACAAAAGTTAATATTTTATAAATGATTATAAGGTATATTATAACATGAATTACAAAATAAACAATAATCATTTTCTTGAAAGAGTTTGTTTTTGTGAATAATTAAATTACATGTGGGTTTTGGTTAATGGACTTGGCCCATAATTGAGCTACTTGTTCAATGCTATAAGGTACACAGTTTGCAACCTTTGACCCAAATTAAGCAAATGGGCTTTTCACAGATCACACATAATACAGGCATTTTATGAGACACTGACTACTCTCAAATTATTGTTACATATCTTTATTATTTTTTTATAATTTATGTACATGATATTTAAAATTTAAAAAAAAAAAACAAAACAAAACAAAATATTTGAGACGTATTATGAAAAACTTAAAACGACTCGGTTGAGAACATATATGAATGTTACATTGTTGTATGACCCCATTTTTCTTATTTTGGATTAAAACTAAATGTTGCTGGTCATTTTGGTGGGAAAGAGGTTCTCTTAACACACGTTATCACATTAATTTCTTCAAGTCGAGTTAACATTAAGAAAATGGAGTGAACTTTTGTCTAATAGCTCGTTTGGTATGCAGAATAGGATAAGATAACATAAGATAAAATTAATAATTTATAGTAAGATAGGATATGATATGATAAGATAAAATAGAATTAGATAAGATAAAATTATATGTAATATTATATTATGTTTGACAAATGATAAGATATGATAAAATTATATATGTAATTTTATTTTTAAAATTATTAAAAAATAATTAAAATAATTAATTATTTAAAATAAAATAATATAATATTATTACTCTTAAATAAATATTTTAAAATATTAATTTAAATTATTTACAAATTATTTTTTGATTTCAAATATTTATCATATCCTATCCTAAGTTATTCCAAAACTTTTATGGTATAAAAATTTTACATCTTCAATTTTCAAATATTTATCTTATCTTATCCTAAGTTAAAATATGTGGGCTCTAAATAATTAATGTGGGGGCCATTAAAATTATCATATCCTCAATTTTACACCAAATATAGGATTGAACTATTTTAGTCCAATTCCATGATTTATCCTGTAAGCAAACGGGGCCTAAATACATATTTATTTTTTGACACAGACATTCACATTTAAATATATAGAATTATTTCACATTCTTATTTTTAACAAAATATGATCACACACACGCATGTATTTTAAGAAAAGACGTCACATATTTTAGAAAATATAATTATACAAGTTATATTATTATATAATATTTTTATAACTAAATTTAAGCTGATATATATACATGTACATATGTATTTTAACAAGAGACATCGTTTTATCTTATGATATATAATTATACATATGATGTAATTATATAGTACTTTATGAATAAAATTGATGACGAGATAAATTAATAAAATAGTTTCATGTGAATAAAGTTACTTCCTTAATTATCTTATCTTTTTGATACATCGTTAAGTTGGATACGAATAACAACGAGAAATATAAATTACAAGGGATGAATGATGATTGATATAATAATAGTCTATAATGGGCAAAAATTACAATTTCGGATACATACACAAGAAAATACATTATTAAAATTATATAATGAGTTGTATCTTATGTTCTCAGAGCCTTAAAAAAGAGCACGACATTGGCTATTGAAACGTGGTTTCACTAGTTGTTTCTCAGTAAAATTCCAAGTAAACACAAAGGGGACAGCATGATGTATATAAGAAGATGAAATAGGGGAACTACCAGTCAAAACAATTTTAAATTAATTTCAAAATTCAAATTTTTTTTAAAGTTTCAATTATAAAATTAGAGAAATTATACTTTACTCCCTAGTCTTTCTCAAAATTTCTCTTCTCCCAATTAATTTATTATTATGTCACAAACATTCTTAACATAATAACATTTCATTTTTGCTTCACTTTGGTTCCTTAAACTAAATGATGTTATATTTTATCTGACGGCAAATGGATAATGAAGTAATTTCATAAAATCCACTAAACGATACGTTTTATCTTTATTTTAATATTGGAATGATATTGTTTAACACCTTTCAAGAGGTCGAACGAAAAAATCTAGATCAATCATAATTCATTAAAATGAGTAATAAAATATGCAATTTTCTCATTAAATATGTATTAAAAGTTAAAAAAAAAAAAATTAAGTATTTTTCTATATGATTTAATAGATTTGACAAAAAGAAATAATGAAATTTTGATCAAACAACCAAATAAAGTTTACCAAAATTATAGAAATTAAAGTGAAACAAAAGATAAAATGCTGAAATATTTGTGATATAGTATCAAACTAGTAGAATATAATAAAATTTGGTGTAAAATTAAGGACTAAACTTTAAAAAAAAAAAAAAAATTCATTACCTAATAGCCGAAAACTTGGCAAAACCTTGTCCCTTCAAATAAACAAAAAAGAAAGAAAAAAGAAAAGAAAGTTTTCTACTCGATTTGCTAAGCTATTGAACTTTTTGTCCCTATGGAAAAAAAAAAAAAAAAAAAAAAAAAAAAAAGAGCATTGAATTATCGATGGCATGTGTTTGGGCTCATTAGAAAGAAGAAGAAGAAAACTCCCTTGTGTTTGTGATAATTGATTAGACTATTTATAGAAAGAGATTTCTAAATTGGAGTATGGGGTCGGTCATTGTTACTTAAAGAGAACGGCAATGCAATGCATACATCAAACTATAGTAAAATCCAACAGAGAAAGCTAAGCTAAATTCAACTCTTTCATTTCTATAATTGATCAATTTCTTTTTAAGTTATTACTTTTATTGTGTGTTCTTTTTAATTAGACATGACTCAAAAAAGTAACTCTTAACGCTAAGAATTTAATAAATTATAATTTATATTCTTCAAAACATTAAATTAATATTTATCATTTTAATATGAAAAGTAAGGGGAAAAAATGAAAAAGAAAGTTAATGTTAATAAAACATTAAATTTTAAAATAAAAAACAAACAAGAGAGAGAGAGAGAGGTGTGTTGTTAATTAATTAATTAATGTTATGAAAATCAAGCAATCAAAGTGAATAGAAATCAAATCAACACCAAAGATTTACCTGAAAAACAATTGAGTAATTAATTAGCACTATGAGAAAAAACAACCCTCTTAAACTTAGAGAAGTTTTATGTATGAGGTACAAACCTCCTTGATGGCTGCCACAAAACCCTGGAATATGCAAAGTATTTATATTTGCGTTAGGTTGCTTGAGTGCCACTTGGCGCCAGGTTTCTGCCCTCGGCCACTCGAATGCCAAATTAGCACTCCTTGGACGCCCACGCTTTGTTTTGGCTCGGGGGACTGTTCATGTCACAATTCACACACAAAGCATTGTTCACCACTCGAGGGTCGGATTGGCTCGGGGGACTGTTCATTTATAATTGGCCCAAATTGAGACCGAAATTTTTTATAACTATAAAGAGATTATTCCTATCTAAAGTATCATTATAGAGAGATTTGATCATATATGTTATTTTTAAAGGCTCCACATATTTGATATTTGCTTCTAGAACCTTTTTGCTTTTGGTATGTGTGTGTGTGTTTTATTATAAACATCATAATAATTTAAGTATATTTCAAAATTTTGAGATATTGTTTCTTTTAATCCACTACTGTTATACAATAATTTATTATTCATCAAATATAAGTAAATGAATGATAGATAAACATTAGTTGTCAAGCAAAAATTAATGTTTATTAAACACTTTTAACTATTATACTTTTTAAATCAAATAAAAATAAATTATTACAAACATATGCTCTTATAATACTTATTGAGTTTATTATAATGGTTTGCTCCTGTGTCTGTTGTTTGTTATCATTTGTTTATGATGAAAATGACTGTTGAATTCTTAAAATATGTTTCATTGTACTAATTAATTAGTCATACTGATTTTTTTTTTTAAAAAAAAAAATATATATATATATATATAAACAATTGTTAATTAAAAAAGTTTGTTTAAAAAAAATAAAGGTAATATGAGATATTTATATAGTTTATGATAGTTTGATCCAAAGAAATAAAATAAAATAACAAATTTTAGTACTTTTTATTATTTTTGAAATATTAAAACTAATAATTACAATGAATCAAAATTTTAAGAATTTAACGGTCATTTATCCTTTTAAATTATATGTTAACGTTAGATTAGAATCTATAAGTTTTTGAAAATCAAACTTTTTATAACTTATTAACTCTGAATTATGTTTTCCTAATTACTTAATATTTCTGGGATATATTGTTTTGAAATCTAAGGGTTTAGAATATATAATCTTAGACAACCTAGTTGGCGTACCAACCACAAATTACTAGACAAGCATGCCTTTACTTTAGAATTTTGTGGAGCAGATTCTTCTAACACCCAAAAATAAAATGAATGAGATTACATGCAATATTTTTTTCCAGATAATAATTAAATTAATCAGAAGAAATAAAAGTGACCATCACATTCACGGCACCACAAAAATCAAAATTACTTTCTGCAAAAGCAGAGAAAATGACAAAGAATATAAAGGTACTTCTAGAAGGATATGACTCAACCTTTTATTCTATTTTTTTTTATATAATATTAATATATACACACACATGGTCCCAAACCTATTGTGTGGACCGTCGCGGGGTTTTTCCTTTCGTCATAATAACAATAACTTCGAAAGTCATAAAAACTTATCCCCTTTAATAAGACATTCCAACGTCAAGTGATGGTTATGGGGGGTGGGGTTATGACTCCTCCTTTGTTAAATAAATCTTTTTTGTTATCTAAATATTTATTTTTTGAATTTATATATAATCTTTATAAATGAAAAATAAGAAAGAGTATCCTAATACTAGTTAAATAATAGTCATTTTCATAATGTTATCTATTCATGTAAAGTTCACGTATCAAAAATTTTATATTTTCACATTCGATGTATATGATTTATTTATGTTTGAAAATATAATTATATTAATACAATGCGTTTTTAAGTCAAAATTAAAATTAATAATAATTATTTATTTATTTAATAATCTGATTAATGAACATTTAATCTTATGAATTTATGAGTTAATTAACAGCACCAAACATTTTTTTTATATTGAGATAAATAATTTCATGGAACAAATAATAAAATAAATCAATTTTTTTATTTTAAAACTTAATGTTTTATTAACATTAACTTTCTTTTTCACTTTTTTCCCTTAATTTTCATATTAAAATTTGAATTATATTAACATCAAGAAATGATAAATATTAATTTAATGTTTTGAAGAATATAAATTATAATTTATTAAATTCTTAGCGTTAAGGGTTGCTTTTTTGAGTCATGTCTAATAAAAAAGAGCACAATAAAATAATTACTTAAAAAGAAATTGCCAATGGCATGTGCTTGGGCCCATTAGATGATGAAGAAGAAGAAAACTCCCTTGTCTTTGTGATAATTGATTTGATTTCTTATAGAAAGAGATTTCTACATTGGAGTATTGGGTCGGTCATTGTTACTTAAAGAGAACGGCAATGCAATGCATTGCATACATCAAATTATAGTAAAATTCAACAGAGAAAGCTAACCTAAATTCAATTCTTTCATTTCTATAATTGATCAATTTCTTTTTAAGTGATTATTTTATTGTGTGCTCTTTTTAATTAGACATGACTCACAAAAGTAACTCTTAACATTAAGAATTTAATAAATTATAATTTATATTCTTCAAAACATTAAATTAATATTTATCATTTCTTGATGTTAATATAATTCAAATTTTAATATAAAAATTAAGGAGAAAAAGTGAAAAAGAAAATTTATGTTAATAAAACATTAAGTTTTAAAATAAAACAATTGTAATATTATATTATTATCCTATATTTTATATTATATATCTGTTCTATATTTTTATTTTTATGAAAATTAAAATATATTACATAATAAATTTATATAAAAATTTATACACGTAACAGTAATTTTATTTTATTTTTACTCAAAACGAGGAAATCAAGACAAAATATATATAATCCCTTAATGTGATAACTCTGATTCAAGTCAGAGTACTGTTAGTTGGTGAATTATTTGGCACGTAACAAAATCTTAAGAGACAACAAAAATAACAACATTACTGTCTAACCTTGACTAGAACAACACATCACGTGGATTGAGTGTATTCAATCTCGAAAAGCCAAACTTATTTAACATTATTATTAGCTTAAATCCGTCATTTTGAATCCATTATTATCCGCTTAGTAATTGCCTATTCTCTTTAGCATCTGAGAAAAGAAAAAAAAGACAGAAAATATAAAACTATTGCCATCTTTGTTGCCCTGCCCATAATTGATGTTTTCATGATCATAAATTGTGAAACAATTGTTAATGGATCTAGGCTTCATAGAGATTTAAGAAGGAAAAGGGCACCTGAATTTGGTGTTAATTCGTGAGAGTACTTTCTTAGATAGAGAAAAAGATGGATATGTTGACCTGCATACTATGCTTTTTCTTCACGTGTGTTTTGGCCGTAGCTTTGAAGTTCTTTCCCAGAGAACGGAAAGCAGGATCCAGAGAGCTTCCTCCAGGACCGTCTCCTTTTCCGGTCATCGGAAACCTCCTGGAACTTGGAGATAAGCCTCACAAGTCACTAGCCAAGCTTGCCGAGATTTATGGCCCCATAATGAGTCTAAAATTTGGTCAGGTGACCACAGTTGTGATTTCTTCTCCAACCATGGCCAAAGAAATCCTTCAAAATCATGACATATCCTTCTGTAATCGAACCGTACCTCACGCAATCCTAGCCAATCAGCACTGTGATTTCTCGGTAATTTTTCTACCTGTCTCGACACCATGGAGGAATTTTCGAAAAATATGCAGCTCACATATTTTCTCTAGTCAGAAACTTGATGCCAATCAAGACCTCCGGCGCAAGAAAATCCAAGAACTCCTTGCTTATGTTGAAGAAAGTAGCTGTGCGGGTAGAGCGATAGATGTCGCCCAAGCAGCTTTCAATACTTCGCTTAATTTGTTGTCGAACGCAATGTTTTCTGTTGATTTTTCTGAACCTAGTTCAGCTACTGCAGGAGAGTTTAAAGAGATAGTGTGGGGTGTCATTGTAGAGGCTGGAAAGCCGAACCTGGCCGATTATTTTCCTGTCCTTAAAAAGCTTGACCTGCAGGGTATAAGTCGTCGCATGACTACTCATTCTGGCAAGATGTTGGAGCTCTTCGATCGCATGATTGATCAACGATTGAAGCTAAGACAAGAACATGGTACCACCGATGCCGAATCCAAAGATGTGTTAGATACACTTCTAAACATCAGTGAAGAAAACAGCAAGGAGATTGATATAAATGCTATCAAACATTTGTTTCTGGTAATATTTATTATTCGTCCAAGTTTTTATTTTCTTTTCTACTTCGAATTAAGAGTTGTCAATTTGCATTAAAAGAAGAAATATATATATGTACGTAAATATCCACACTTGAAAATTCTTGAACTGATATCTGATCTCTCTCAAAAATTAATCCCATATTTTGACAGGATTTGTTTGTTGCGGGGACTGAAACAACTTCAAGCACATTGGAATGGGCAGTGACGGAACTACTTCGCAACCCAGAGGCTTCATCGAAAGCACGATTGGAGATAGAAGAAACAATCGGCAAACGCAACCCAGTTGAAGAATCAGACATCACTCGTTTACCTTATCTACAAGCAGTAGTCAAAGAAACCCTGAGGTTGCACCCGGCAGCTCCCTTGTTACTACCCCGTGAAGCATCAGAAGATATAAAAATCGGCGGATTCACAGTGCCAGAGGGTGCACAAGTTTTGGTTAATGCATGGGCTATAGGCAGAGATGCAAGCACGTGGGACAAACCATATTCTTTTATGCCAGAAAGGTTCCTGGATTCGGATCTTGATGTCAAAGGCAGGAATTTTGAGCTAATACCGTTTGGTGGGGGACGTCGAATATGTCCTGGTTTGCCGTTGGCAATGAGAATGTTACATCTAATGTTAGGTTCATTTATCAACTGCTTTGATTGGAAACTTGAAGATGGAGGTACACCACAGAACTTGGATATGGAAGAGAAGTTTAGCATCACCTTACGGAAGGCAAAACCTCTTCGTGTTGTCCCTATTGCCATTTAGTAACGTAGTTTTGTTTTGTGCAACAATAAAAGAATTCCCAGCCTCAGTTAAATTTGTAGCCAATGCATTCTGCCAGTATAATTCTTACCTATATATCCAATCATCATCGTCGTATAATTCTTGTTTCTTATTACTATACTAATAATACTAGCAAGTTCAAAAAGCCCGTGCTTTTTTAGGGATAAGGTTTTTCTGTGACTGACTGTTTTTGTTTTAACATTTTTTTTATATTGAATTCACTACAATATATTAAATGTAATGTTACATTCATTTTTTTAAAAAATTATGTTAAATATTTTAAGTTTTATATTTTATATTTCCAGTGTTGCATGTTATGTTTCAAATTTTATATTTTAGTATTTCAATTTTTAATGTTAGAAAATTAAAAAAAATTAATTATTTTAATAAAACAAAAAAATTAATAATAGAATTATGGGATTGCAGTATTTTAAAATTGCAAAGTTAAAAAATTTATTATAAAAATATTTTTAAGAGAAAAAATCTTGAAATTATTCATATTTTTTTTACTATTCAGACATAAATATTCTAATAATCAAAGTTTAGTTCTAAAAAATAAACAACCTAATTTATGTAAATATATAATATGTTAAATTCAGACTGCAGATAGTAAAATCCTATAATTAATCAAATTGTATAATTAGTTAGCCTAAGAAATAAGGATCCCAACAAGCTTCCATCTAAATTAAATTTTCATAATTTTTTAGAGATATTGGATAAGCAACTTTAAAAATGCTTGTCATACTGTTTTCTTGATGTACATGGAATATATAATTTCATGTACATAGTAGATTAATTGTATAACTAAAAGATAAATTAATTAACTGAAAGAATATATAATTCCCAAGGAAGATGAGAATAATAGTAATTTTGTGTATGTTTCGAAATATATATATATAAACACAAAAACATAGTGGATTGTATACCTAAACCAAGAGGGATCAAATTGCATAAAGTGGTAGAGTACGTACTATAGCTGCAGACGAATTGAACAAACGCCCGGAAAATGGTGATCCGCATCAGTAAAGTTCCATGTTGAACCTGAAATATTCCATTAATGCATTAACATAAAATTCAATAATATAGTGAATAGTGTGCTTTTGATAGGCTGTGTCGAAATACTCCATTTTTAGCGCAAGGATATATCCCAAACTGAATGGTTGCATATGCAAGTTGGTGCAAGTTTGGAAAAAGCAACGTAATATTAGATGACCCTCAGTGGCATAATTGGGGAATTTAATAGCAAGTTTAGTACGTAATTTTTACTCATGGGGTAAATTTGCTGTTGCTTTATTCCTACATGTAAGACCATTCTTAAGCTTGTATTGTCGTATCATTTGTGGAAATGCATCTCATCTTTATATGTATCTATTTCCCAGTTTCGAAACATAATGGTCTAGAGTAAATTTTGTTCTTTATATGTATCATCTAAAGAACAAAATTTAGATGTATCCTATGATAACTAGATCCAAAGATGGCATTTTCAAACAAAAGATCTATCATGTTGAAAGAAAGGAAAATTGGAAAGAAAATATACTAGACAATGCAGCAGAAGCCATGAAGGATCAGAAATGGAAGCAAGCAACGATTAAAGAGTACAATGCACTGGTCTAGAATAACACATGGGATCTAGTACAAGCTTAACCCGAAAATAAAGATAATTGGCAACAAAATGGGTGTTCAAAATCAAATACAATCTAGATGGGACTATCTCTAGACATAAAACTAGGCTTGTAGCCAAAATATTCCATCAAACTGCTGGAATTGACTTCACAGAGACATTTAATCCAGTAGTTAGATCATCAACAGTGAGAACAATAATTAATGTAGCAAAGCTTTTTCATTGGGAGAAAAAGCAATTGGATGTTAACAATGCCTTATTGACTGGCAACTTAGTTGAGGAAGTCTACATGGAACAGCTTGAAGGGTTTGAAGACAGTAGAAAACCTAGGCATGTTTGTAAGCTGAAAGAAGCCTTGTATGGCTTATAGCATGCACCAAAGGCCTGATATGAGAAATTGAAGTCAAAATTGATAAGTCGGTAGTTCATCAATCCCAAAGGTGACCCCTCAATGTTCATTCTCACTAAAAATGAAGGAATTGTCATTTTACTTGTATATGTGAATGACATTTTGGTGACAGGAAGTAAAGGGAGTCTAATAGAGAGCATCATCCTAAGTTTAACAAAACTTTCTCTTTGAAAGTGGTGGGATCATTAAGCTACTTTCTAAGTGTAGAAGTGAAGAGAGATGCCCAAGGAATACACCTTTGTCAAACAAAATACATCCAAGATCTATTGAAAAAGACCGATATGCAAGACTGCAAACAGATGCCAACTCATATAAGTACTAGTGAAAATTTTCTTAAGCATGAAGGTAATGAATTCTCAGACAAAACTCTCTACTGAAGTCTTATATGTGCACTGCAACATGTGACCCTAACAAGACCAGGAATAGCATTTAGTGTGAACAAACTGAACCAATTTCAAGAAAATCCAAGACAGGATCATTGGATTAGATGCAAAAGAATATTGAGATACTTGCAAGGAACACAAGATCATGGTCTCTACTACACAAAGTTAGGCAAATACAACTAGTATGATTCAGTGATGCAAACTGGGCGGGAGACACAGATGACAGGAAATCAACAAGTGGTTATGCAATTTTTCTAGCAAAAAACTTCATAACTTGGAGTTCAATAAAACAGGAAATTATTTCAAGGTCAAGCACGAAGAGTGAATATTGTTCCCTAGCATCTACAATAGCTAAAATTGCTTGGCTGGACTCTCTACTTGCTGAATTGGGTCTAAAACTAAAATCAATTTCAGTAATTTGGTGTGATAACCTAAGTGCAATCTTACTAGCTGAGAATCATGTGTTTTATGGGAGATCAAAACATATAGAGATAGATGTACACTTTGTTAGAGAGAGAGTAGCAAGTGCAGAAGTGGAATTAAGACATATGCCAACCAAAGATCAATTGGTAGCCATCTTAACTAAACCATTATCAAATGATAGATTTCAAAGACTGAAGAACAAACTCACGCTCCACAGCGGCAACAGCTCATTCAGCCTCATCCTGCAGCTGTCCATGCAGCAAAAGGCAACCTACACTGTACCAGAAAAGGACAGATTATCAGCAGCTCAGCCAACAAACCTTTCCACCTTTACAGCAACTAAATAAAGCAATATAGCATATAATGACAACTAGACATAGTACCAGAATATATGAATGTAATTCTTACACCTGTAATCCTTAGGGTTTGTGTTTTTCCTTAGGTGATTCAAGTATAAACATGTACCTTAACCATTATAATTTATTCATGAAATTAATACAACTTGTGTCGGCTACAATTATCTTTGTTTTTCATTAAGTCTTACAATGTTTCTTAGAGAAGTTGTGTTGTATGTATTTAAGCAAAATTTAACAAATATACTATTATGTGTATTAACGGTTGGCAATAATTGTAGTACAGTTTGGCATGTGCTCAGCAGTGAAAAACTTAAAATTTAACTAATATTAGTTGCCACAAATATCTTCTAGCCAATTCGATCGATTCACATTAATATTAGCCGCACAGATACAGTCACTGCCAGACAAAGTTATTTGTTATGCTTACCTGTTTGCTAAATGCTAATTATGATACGACATTATTTTTGCCAGAAAACCATGAACATGTACTTGTAGAGAGGTTGAAATTGTCATCATTGAATTAATTACAATATTCTAAGTACAAGATGCTGCTACACTTTCAGTGCAATACAAGATCAAATTAAAGAGGAAAAATAATGAGTGGCTGATACATCAAAGCAATCCAAGAATGTGTAAAATCATGGCAAATAATCATCTTTAGGTTGCCTACTCCAGAGAAAATAAGCTGCATTGATCCACCCAGGATGCACCAAAAACTTGTTCTCTTGCTCTGCCCGTTTACAGTTCCCAGTTTCTGCATCAAATGAGACCACATGTGTAACCAAGGAATCGAACACTATTGTACATGCGGCCTGGACCAGATTAAAGGATGAAATTCTCAGCCTCACTGAAGAGCACAGTACGGCCCATGAGAACTCCACTACGAACCTTGGCCATGTAATTACTAACATCTCCGCAAGTAATTTTGGCTGGATTGTCAAAATATTATCCACGAACTATCTTCAAAACCCTAAGAATGTTTGCCATTGCCCCATTACTTTCACTTTCATCTTTCATCTGTCTTCTCCTCAGAATAAGATGTATCATCACTTCCTTTGAAGTAATCATATCGGCCAACAGTTATCAAGTTGTCTGAGTGGTCGGTCCACGAACTTTCTGTTTCATCAAGAATAAAATCTCAACCTCCCCGTTTCATTGTTAGACTCATTACTGTAGATAATTATTAATTCATAAAAAAAAGGTAGAAATTTTATAACAAGCCAAATTTTCCTACCTTTTTTATTTAAGTGAATTTACATCCCTATAATTTTGTTTGCTAGTTTCAAATTCTTCGTATCAAACTCTCTAACTAATTGCATTTTCAATTCTTAGACTCAATTTTTGTTAGGGCTTGCTACCAAATGTCGTCATATATACAATAACAAAATGATGAAATCACATCACCAAATCTCTTGAAACATACACAATGATCTAAACTAAGTCTGTTGTACCCAAAATTAATGATAAAGGAATTAAATTTCTTGTATCAACACTTCACGTTTGTTTGAAATTATACATATTTGGTCAACTTGTAAACTAAGTTTTCTTTATCCTTTTTTGTAAAACCCTATGGTTGGAGCATGTAAATTTATTTTTCAAGTTCTCCAAGAAGAAATGTTGTTTTCAAATCTAATTGATCTATATATAAGTCAAACGTAACACACATAATCAAAACTATTCTAATTATAATGCGTTGAATCATAGGTAAAAATATTTCATTAAAGTCGATATCTTCTTTATGAGCATACCTTTTAATTACTAATCTCGCACGATACAATTCAATTAGATAATTTTTTAATTAAAGAGTCATTAATCAAGGAATTTCTCTTAACAATTATATTCTTTACTAAGAACACATATTATAATTTCTTAACAATATATCTGAATTATTTTACAAGATTATATTGATTGAATTTTACAAAAATTAAAAGAAAAGTTTAATCTGATTATTTTGAAATTAAATACCAAAGTTAAGAAGATCAATTCAAGGTTCCAACATTGAATGCAAATTAACCTTATTATTAACTGTCTTGGTAAGTGTACGTATGAACTGAAATTTGGGATGTTTGACATTTAAAGCTTCTAAAGTGATGGATTGTCCTAAGACTAAAAACAAAAGAGAACACAAAATTTAAAGTTAATTAAATTGGAAGCGCGTTCCACGATTTGGAAACTTCTCCTCTACCGGCTTTGGATTTGGACACTACAAACAAATACACTATTACTTTTCCTTTTCGTTTTGCACACTGGTGTATACATCTATTTATCTATCTATCTAAACGCAGTGCAATGGAATGGATGATGGAAAGATATTGCTTTTACCTAATTTATTTTTAGGAAGCAAGAGCAAATCCTCCATTTTTAATTTATTTTTAAGTTTTGATTCGTAAAAAAATACAGTGTATTTATGGTCGACCTTTATAGAACCTGACAGTACGAACAAAATTAATATTTTATAAATGATTATAAGGTATATTATAACATGAATTACAAAATAAACAATAATCATTTTCTTGAAAGAGTTTGCTTTTGTGAATAGTTTCATGTGAGTTTTGATTAATGGACTTGGCCCATAATTGAGCTAATTGTACAATGCCATGGGGTGCAAAGTTTGCAACCTTTGACCCAAATTAAGCAAAATGGGTTTTTCATCGATTACACATAATGCACCCATTTTATGAGGCACTGACTAGTCTCAAATTATTGTTACATATCTTTTTTTTATTTTTTTATAATTTATTTACATGATATTTAAAATTTTAAAAAAATATATATCAAAATATTTGAACATATATGAATGTTACAGTGTTGTATGACCCCATTTTTCTTATTTTGGATTAAAACTAAATGTTGCTGGTCATTTTGATGGGAAAGAGATTCTCTTAACACACATTATCACAATAATTTCTTCAAGTTGTCTTAACATTAAGAAAATGGAGTGACCTTTTGGCTTGCTCTAAACAACAAACTCCTCCTTAATTGTTTCAAGTTAGCACCTCTTTGTTGCAAACATATATAAAAAGAAAGCACAATTGACACCTTAATACATATTTATTTTCTGACTCAGACATTCACATTTAAATACATAAAATTATTTTACATTATTATTTTTAACAACAAAAAAAAAACGATCATACATACACACACGTGTATTTTTAAAAAAATACGTCACATATTTTATAAAATATAATTACACAAGTGATATTATTATATAATAATTTTATAACTAAATTTAAGCTGATTTGTATACATGTACATATGTATTTTAACAAGAGACATCGTTTATCTTATGATATATAATTATACATGTGATATAATTATATAGTACTTTATGAATAAAATTGATGATGTGATAAATTAATAAAATAGCTTTATGTGAATAACGATACTTTCTTAATTATCTTTTTGATATATCATTAAGTTGGATATGACTAACAACGAGGAATATAAATTACAAGGAATGAACGATAATTGATCTAATAATACTTTATAGTGGACAAAAAATACAATTTCGGATACATACGCAAGAAAATACATTATTAAAATTATTTTATGAGTTGTATCTTATCTTCTAAGAGCCTTAAAAAAGAAGAACATGACATTGGCTTGATTGAAACGTGGTTCCAGTCTAGTTGTTTCTCAATATAATTCCAAGTAACAACAAAGGGGACAGCATGATGTATAAGAAGATAAAATAGGGCAACTACCAGCCAAAACAATTTTAAATTAATTTCAAAAGTCTAATTCTTTTAAAGTATCAATTATAAAATTAGAGGAATTATACTTCACTCCCTAGTCTTTCGCAAAATTTCACTTCTCTCGATTAATTTATTATTGTGTTACAAACATTCTTAGCATAATAACATTTCATTTTTGTTTCACTTTAGTTCCTTAAACTGAATTATGTTAATTTTATCTAACGGGAGATAGATATGAAGTAATTTCATAAGACGACCAAATAAACTGACTAAAAATAATAAAAAAATAAAGTAAAACAAACGATAAAACGTTGGAATATTTGTGATATAGTATCAAATAAGTTGAATATAATAAAATTTTGTAAAAAATTAAGGACTAAAATAACATTTTTTCCATTACCAAATAGTCAATAATATGGCAAAATATTGTCCCTTCAAATGACAAATAAAAGAAAAAAGTTTTCTACTCGATTAGCCAAGCCATCGAACTTTTTGTGCCTTGGAAAAAAAAATGCATTGAATTGTCAATGGCATGTGTTTGGGCACATTCGTAGAAGAAGAAGAAGAAGAAAAACTCTTTTGTCTTTGGGATAATTGATTTGATTTCTTATAGAAAGAGATTTCTAAATTGGAGTATTGGGTCGGTCATTGTTACTTAAAGAGAACGGCAATGCAATGCATACATCAAATTATAGTAAAATCCAACAGAGAAAGCTAAGCTAAATTCAACTCTTTCATTTCTATAATTGATCAATTTCTTTTTAAGTAATTATTTTATTGTGTGTTCTTTTTAATTATTAAGAATTTAATTAATTATAATTGTTAATATAATACAAATTTTAATATGAAATTTAAGGGGGAAAAGCGAAAAAGAAAGTTAATGTTAATTAAACATTTAAGTGCCCATTAATTATTTCTTTAATAACCCGATTAATGATCATTTAATTTCATAGAATCATGGGTCAATTAACTAGCACCAGACTTTTTGTCTTGATCGAGGTAAATATTTGCATGGGACGAGTAATGAAATAAATCAATGGGTCAATAGAATAAGAGCAACCAACCAACTATTTATCAATGTCCATGAATAATTCATGAGAAATCATGAATAAAAAACAAACAAGGGAGAGAGAGAGAGAGATGTGTTGTTAATTAATTAGATAATTTATAAATTAAGTTTCCTTAGAATAATAATAATCTCAATAACTAGAATGATCACCATAATCAACTCTTCTTAGCCACTTACGACATGTTGCATGTTTCAGGCCAGAGATTATGTGAATATAATTAATCGCCTTCTGGCATAATCTAGTATTTTATTCTTATTAATTTAATCTTTTATAAATTAATAACATTCATAACCCTAATCGCTTATATTCTTACAAACACTGATATGTCATTTTAACTTGTAGCAAATAGGCCCTCAATTTCTACTAAAATAACTGAAATACTCTCTGATGGAGTATTTTGATGATCAAAATTGTGATTTCGTGGTTTCATTAGGAATCATATACTTATTTGTTACAAATAAAAAAACTTTTATAACAATTTATAAAGTTAGGGACTCGGATGTTATTATCCTATTAATTATTAATATATTTTTAAAAAAATGATTTCTAATTTATTTTTTTATATTCATATTTATAATTATTAATTGATATATGGTGTTGTGGCCCAATGAAGATATGGTTGTTGCTGTGGTCAGCTTGTGAGATCAGAAAGTATGATAATAAAGAATCAATAATTTTTTTAAATTTTTTTATTAACTCAGATATTAACGTATAGTATAATTAATAATTAATAGTTTAAAATATATTTTAATAAAATTTATAAATTAATTTTATATTTTATAATATAAATTAAAAATATTAAGATATAATATGAATCGTTAATTATTAATTATGATACATATCAAAATTTATTAAAACTAAAGATAAAAAGGATGATGAAAATCTTGGTAACATATACTAAATAGTGTTTATTATTTTCAAAGGCTCCGCATATTTGACATTGACTTCTACAATCTTTTCCTTTTCATTTTGCTTTTTGGTATTCAGGTGGTACCAGATATGAATTCACTCTCAACTAAGTTTATATTTTTCATTATAAAAATCACAATAATTTAATTATGTTTTGAAAATTTTGAGATGTTGGGTCTTATAATCCAAACAATTATTATACAATAATTTATTATTTATCAAATATAAGTAAATAAATGGTGAATAAATATTAAAGTAAAAATTAATATTTATCAGACACTTTTAACTTATATTGTTTTCATAATCAAGTAAAAACACATTGTTACAAACATATGCTCTTATAATCCTTATTGAATTGATTTTAACGATCAATGTGTTATGTAACAGTGTCATTTATTTATAGTATATAAACAACTGTTGAGTCCTTAAGATTTAGTTTATTGTACTATTTAGTCATAATATTTTTAAATATATATATATATATATATATAAGAACCCTCCAATTTATTAATTGAAAATGTACGTTTATATAAAATGTAATGTGATACATTTACGTAATTTAATAACAGAAGTTAATATGAATTCGCATGACCTATTAACTTATTTCGGTAATTTGATCCAAAGAAATAAAATAAAATAAATTAATGAATTTGAGTATTTTTTTATTATTTTTAAAATTATTAAACCGAATTAGTACAATAAATCAAATTTTAAAGATTTAACGTTATTTATTCTTTTAAATTATATGTTAAATTAGAATCTATAAGTTTTGAAAATCAAATATGTTATAACCTATTAACTCTAAATTATGTTTTTTTTTTCAATTACTTAATATTTTTGAAATCTAAGGGCTTAGAATAAGATCTTGACAACCTTACCTTGTTAGACATCCCACAAATTAGTAGACAAGCAAAGCAAATGACCTCACATGCAATAATTTTACCAAATAGTAATGAAATTAATCACATGGCACAAGAATTGAAAGTGAGCATCACATTCACTCACCGCACCACAAAATTACTTTATGCAAAAGCAGAGAAGATGACAAAGAAGATAAAAGTGCTTCTAGAAGGATATCATATGACTTCAGCTTTTCTTTTATTTGTTTATATATATACATATATATATATATATATAGAGAGAGAGAGAGAGAGAGAGAGGGAGAGAATATATATATATATATATATACACATAATTGGTCCCAAACCTATTGTTGTGGTGGGGTTTTTCTTTCGTCATAATAACATTAACTCACTCGAAAGTCATAAAAACTTATCCCCTTTAATAAGACATTTTATGAATATATATTTTATATTCCTAGGTTAGTAAAGTGATGCTTATGAGGCTCCTCCTTTTCTACAGGCTTAGCTACGTCTCTTTATTCTTCACTTTCCTTTCTTTTATTGCCTTTTGGAGCTTGTCATACACTATTTTATTTATATATATATATATATATATATTATATAAATAACAAAAAATAATTATAATAATCACTTTACAATATAACTTTTTTCATTATTATTACTAAAAGCTGCCTCTCTTAACCACAAAGAAACAACTTTAATTGAGTAAAGAAATTAAATGTTAATTAAGGGCTTAAAAGTTGAAAAATAGATTGAATGAAATAAATATATGTGTGTGTGTGTGTGTATTAAATGAGCATATATAGACACACATGTGATGTATGACAACCTTAATTCACTTAATACATGATTCTTCATATATCCATATATCCAATGCATTTGCATAGCAATTCAAACCTGTTTTCCTTTTTCTGTTTGTCTGCATCAAGTAGTAGTGTTGTCTAAATGTTGGGATAGTTTAGCTTCCCTTGCCTTGCTCAATGCCCATCCTCATAAAAAGATTTACTCATTAGCAAGAAAATAACACTTGCCTGCCTGGCCCCATGAACATGCATGCATGCCTGCCTTCCTTCTAGAAGAACTATAATTTAAAATAAAAATTTTCCAAATTAATGAAAAAACAAATGTAATGTTCCTACTCCTCCACTTATGTAATAGTGGACAGCTAGCTTTGAAAAATTAGGCAGATTTTATGCGCTATATAAAACAAAGGCTGTCTTTCCCCTTGCCAAAAACTTTGTCTATGAATATACATGCATACCATAATAACAATTAAACTATTGGAGAAGAGAAGAGCTTTCTAGAACTTAAGTTTTGCCCATCATCACATGCAATTTTTTTTTATATGTCTACTTTTGTTTGGAATTGATTTATTTATTTTTTGGGCCTGCCCTTTTAATAGGGATTTGATCATTCTTACTTTTGTTGCTTGATAAATCAAATTTTGTTTTTTTTTTTAAAAATATTTATGTACAATAACAAGATGGTTTCAAGGTTAATAATAATATCTTGGTTTGGAAAATAAATCTTCTTTGTTATCTAAATATTTTATTTTATTTTTGTAGTTTATAATCTTTAAAAATGCAAAACAAGAAAGAGTTACCTAACAATAGTTAAATAATAGTCATTTTCATAATATTATCTATTTATGTTAAATTTACTGTATTAAGATTTTTAAATATTCACATTTGGTTATATATATAAAATTTATGTCTTTGAAAAATAAATAGAAAATAAAATTATGTTAATGCAATGTGTTTTTAAGTCAAAACTAAAATTATTAATAATTTGTCATCATCTAATTTGTAATACAATTTAAATTAACAAAGAATCTAAATTCAATATTTATGATTGATTGTCTTTAAGAAAAGTAAAAGCAATAAACAGTTCACACTTTTTTTTTTCTTAATTTGCAGCCTGCAATTATTATTAATCTTTTTTAATTTCACAACACAGAGAGATTTTCTTTCCATTAACCAGAAGTTTGATTGGAATTATCAAAAAGCAAGAAGATAAAAACAAAAGATCCAACTCATTATTACAGTACAAAGAACCCAACAAATCAAAATTAATCCTTACTGACTGCACACAACGCAAAACACAACTCCTCCAATTTTCCAATGGATTTATGTCTTTTTGCTGTTAATTTCTACTTATAAATTCCTATCTTCTTCTCTCATTTCAGAGTCACAAACCCCCCAACTCTCATACCATTTCTATAATCTCTCTCAAAATTTAACCAAATATTTTCCTTCTCAATCCAACTTTAATTGTTCTTTGATACCATTTCTTCTTCATTTGGTAGAACCAGAGATCATGCAGGAAGTGCAAAATTTGATTCCAGGGCTACCTGATGAGATTGCCATGGAATGTTTAATAAGGGTTCCTTACAAATTCCATTCTGATATGAAATCAGTCTGCCATGGTTGGCAAAACTTGATTTCCAGCTTTTCTTTCTATCAAGAAAGAATCAAATCCGGCAAAGCTGAACATCTTGTCTTTCAAGTTCAACCTCTTCCACCACCAAAAGATTCATCCTCTCACTTTATTTACGACTGTGGAAGAATCACCGGCTCCAAGAAAGAAGAAGATGAACAATTCCAAGATAATCAAACCCTCCAGCAACAACAGCAGCTGCAGCAGCAACAAAACCAGCAGATCCAATATGGTCTGACAATCTTCAACACAACCAATCAAAACTGGCAGCGGATAAATCCAAATAACTTGGGCAAAATTCCAATGTTCTGTCAATGCGTGGCAATTCCAGCTTCAGGAAAATTACTGCTGTTAGGTGGTTGGGATCCCAAAACGCTGGAATCCGTCGCCGACGTATACATTCTGGACATGATCAAAGGTTCCCGATGGAGTCGTGCAGCGCCGATGTCAGTAGCTCGATCTTTCTTTGCTTGTGCAGTGGTGGAAGGTTCGAAAGTGTATGTTGCAGGCGGGCATGATAATCAAAAGAATGCGCTGAAATCAGCGGAAGTGTATGATGTTGAAGCTGATGAGTGGAAAATGCTGCCAGAAATGGAAGAGGAAAGAGATGAATGTTTAGGAATGAGTTGGGAAGGAGATGATAAATTCTGGGTTGTGAGTGGATATGGAACTGAAAGTCAAGGAAGATTCAGATCTGATGCTGAATGTTATGATCCTGAAACTGGGAATTGGTCAAAATTTGATCATCTTTGGCCATTTTCAAGCATTAGTCCCAGAGGCAACACAGCCACAATCAACAAGAACCAGCAAAATCAATGGCTATGGTTCTTGGCAAAAGAACAGCAACAAATACAACAATCCCGGCAGCAATTCAATGAAGGAAAGAAAGGGAAAATAGTGAGCTCAATTGTTCAACTTCCCAACAGTATTACTGAAACATCTGCTTGTGTTAGTGTGACAACACTTGGAATTTGTGGCCAAAATTACAGAAAATATAATCAAAATAATTCTCAGCTGCAGCCGAAGGTTTTTGTGATGACTAGTAATTTGGCAGGGGAAGGTGGATACATATTAGAGAAAGAAAGCAATGGAAACATGAAATGGAATCATGTTCAAATACCAGTTAGATTTTCTGGATTTCCATACTCTTCTTCTCACCTCCTTATCTGAGAAAATATAATCTCTTTTTTTCTTTTTCTTTTTTTTCCAATTTTGTTTGCTATAAAAGTGAGAATTATGTTCTGAAGCTAGAGTCAAGAAGTCAAAAGTAATTAGTTATTAGTCATGTTATGTATACCAATCATCTTACTTTAAAAATAGTATTTGATGGAGTGTAATCATAAATTCTGTTCTATTTACTGATAAGGTATTATTGACTTGTAGTTTTTGTTTGGAATAATATCTACTTTTATTAGGAAATAGAATGACTTGTTTCTCACTCACTTGCTTTGTGAAATTGGAAGGATGAGATTGGAAATGCTTAATATGCAAGTTTATCGAACTTTTTACGTGGTATCTTTGAAGAAGATAAGTTCAAAATCTTATAAATAAATTTAAAAAAAGGGAAATGCTAGAATGTATGTATGCGATGATTAGAGAAGTGATTACGGGTAATATGGATTGATTACTTAGTTTGATCTCGTCACTTTTGCACTAAACCTTGCAATTTAAAAGATTGAATCAAGTAAGATGAAAATTCCCTACAAAATTCTTTCGTAATTGGTTTTTGATTTGACACAGGAGGGTTGAATTCATGAAGTTGAATGTGCTTCAAATTCTAATGCTAATCTATTGATGCAATAAGTACCAAAGTAGATTAAATAAAACAAAATGGTTATATATATATATATATATATATATATATTTATATATTGTGGGGTAACTCATTGCTCGTTAGAGAACGTGAGACCATTGAAGGATAAGTGTTGAAAAAGAATATGTAAAATAGATTCTAGTGAGGTTTGTAAAGGTTATTAGTTTGTGTTATTGACAGCAACTCAAGTCTACTATCAGAGAAATTTCAGTTAGAAGTCAATGTCCAGACAAGCAAAAAGTTCAACAATTCAATTATCATTAATGAAGAAGTTATTAGTTGTCATTGATTGATTCACTTAGGACACCTTAATCCCTCAACTCTACCACAATTCCATTGGCGATATAATAAAAATAAATGGAAATGAAAAAATGAAAACACCAGCAACATCTCAATTATTAAGTGGTAAAATACACAACCCAGATGGTATAATACTGTCATTTTAACTTAAACATAAATATATATATATATATATATATGGTCAGTAGTATGAACAACTTGAAACAAATTTAACAGAAAGAATCATAACTAATGTAATTTTTCTACACGTTGAATTCAACAAATCCCAGGTTAAATGAACAGAATCATGAGCCGACTAAATCTGTAGTTGTGGTTGAACTCATGAGAGGCATTGCCTAGAATACGAATGCTGCGAATACAAGTTTCCAATTGAAGGCCCCAAAATCAATTTCCAACTCAAAGGAGTTGCCAGTCATCCTCGTGTGCATTGCCTTCTGCGTCGTTCATGGACATCACAACCAAGGAATCATCCACTTGAACTCCGCCAGTTTCACCCAACACATTGCTATGATGGGCCGCCTTTTTATGTGTTTGAGTCACCGTGAATAATGGCGCACCATTCGACTCGTCTGCTAGCTTGGATGCACGGAAACAAAAATCATCAAAATCATCTGCCGACCAAAGTGGGGAAGAAAAGAAATCAATCACTGTCAACGAGCTTTTGTTCTGATTACAAGCTCAAGAGATAAAATTCAGTGAAGAGCAAACCTTTGTCTCGACAATAGAATCCTATTGCTAAAGATGGATCTATCGTGTCCAGATTAATATGCTTTATGACACTGGAGCAACAATTAAAATATTATAATCAAGAAAAAAACTAAATTCAAAAATATACTAGGGCTAGAAAATGAAGTAAACCACTTACTCGCAGTGGTAAGATGAAGTGTCAGCCTCCAGATTATCCTTTCCAATATTAACTACCTGATAACCAATCGTACTGTAATCAGGGTTGTTATTACCACAATCAACTAAAAAGTCCAATAACACAAAAATCAGTAACCAGCCAAAACAGAATGGAAAAAAAAAAAACCAAGTATCAAATGCACGTTTCTAATTAACCAGGAAAAAGAGGGGAAGATAGAAGTTGAGACTGCTGTTCAACCATCCAACTCACAAATCCTTGTGGAAAATTGCGTTAGAATAGTAATTAGGTTTGATCTCAAGCTCTATTTCTCAAGTCTGTGGAACTGAAAACTGTGGCAGGTAGGCAACACGTCTGAACTCAATTCAACCTAAAGATCTATTTAACAGACGGTCAAAATATATACTCACTTCTTCCCATGATGGAAACCATGTGTATCACATGTACGAACAACGTTCAAAACTAAAACAATGGAAAACTAGGATTGACCTTGCCGCATGTGATGGTAGAACTCCAAAAGAAAGAAGTGGAGTACATTCCAACGAGATGTCTATCAGTCAATGCAACTGATCTTTAGGCATCAAGCCATGCAGGTAACAGGATATCAAAATTACAGGTAAAATTAACTATGCATTCAGTTATCATCACGTGCTTCCTACGTTGATAGAAGACTTAAAGTATAGCTTTGTGAACTAAGATGGCACAACATGAATCTATTATAGAAAAGAACAAAAGTAGAGGAGCCACTTTTAACTCAAAATGGTGTTTAAAGTGCTAACATTGGTGGAAGATATAATCTATCGATTTCTTTTTACCACAAACGACAACTTAACTTAAAAATGTTCTAGCAAAACGATTTCTATCAGAGTGTTAAACATAGAGAAGGTTTATTGGAAATCTTTGTACATACCCTACAAAATCAACTGAAAACATAAATGACATCCAAAAGCTCCACCAAAAAGATCATATAAGAGAAGCACAAGCAAAACTAAAGTCTACCGTTGGAGAAAGACTAGCTACTGAATACACCATGATTGGTGTATGTATACTACCCAAGTCCTCAAAATCATAATATACCTATAACTATTTAATGCTCCCAATCTCCTTACTGTATTAATGTAGATACAGATAATGCTAACTTTTAATGAACTTAAGTCATACAGTACCATTAAGATTTACTGAGCAGAATAGCATCAAAACAAGCACTAACGACATATATCCTACTGTACTAGTGCCCACAAGACCAACCAAGGACTGAAAATTGGGAATCAAAACAAGTCAAGAGAGCTTACAGAAGCATCACTCAAGAGAAGAAAGGATTCTTCTTCTAAATATTTCTGCTTGTGTTTCTCTTGTTTTGGTAATTAGTCATTGTTTTTCAGATTCTAAGTTTAGTTGTTAATTAAAGTTTGGATTTCCAGGACAAAATTCTGTGATGATAGATATCCATGCCTATGATAGTAGCACATGTTCTTTGGATCTAAAAAATATCAAAAATAAAACATACTAGCATGAGAGAAGGTAATAAAAATTTTGAATGTCAAAAATTAATAATTTATCTAAAAATGACAATTCATTCATTAATTTTCTTTTGTAGCATTAGACTAATTTATGTATTAGGCCTCTTCAACATTTTCCAAAAGCACAGAAAATATGGCCATTCGCAATAAGTTTCTCTCACTTCATGAACTTTTCTCCCAACATCAGCATTAACATTTTCATACATCTGCACATGTCATCACTTAACCCAGTCTAAATTACTGAATTGATTTTGAGAAGTTACTCGATTATTTTTCCTTAAGATGCCCTCAAGAAAATCGAACAATAAAGTTAATTGATGGATATGTCAATGCCATCCTGTCATTTACATGTTCTGCAATGGAAAGCACTTGGAATTTCTGACAGGATATGAGGCAGATAGTATTAACTTCCCATATATTCATCAAAACTGAAGAACATTATAACTCAGAACATAATGATCCTGCACAAGCATATACAATATAGCCACTAAAGCAGGTCAAAAAACACATATTCAGTAAACCAGTAATTGATTAATAACAAAGTAATTGATTAAATCTAAACTTTACCGGCTGAACTTCGTGTGGATCAAGGTAGAAAGCATTTTCTTCTTGCACACCAACAATGTAAGTTGAGACACCAGGTTTCCCACCCAAAATACCAAGGCTTTGGGGGAAGGTGAATGTCAGCCGCAAGGATGGTATGTACCTAATAAGATATTAAGAAATACAGCATAGTAAATAGACATGGAAAAAACTCAAAATATAAATTCCAAAATTGACGTCCTACAAATTCTTTCAGTTAGCAATAGCAGCCAAGGAAATTTTAATAAATCATTATATCAACAGTTGGAAAAAATAATAGGAGAGAATGCATTAGGTAAAAATATAGTGAAATGTCTTAAAACAAATGCTCCCATATCATTCCACCATTGAATTCTTTGGCAATTAAGGAGAGTTTTGGGAAGTGGTGGTGATCAACAGGAAGGAGATTTTTGGTGTCAGTTTAACTTTATGCGAGCCTGCTTCCCCATATTTTGAATTTAGCTAATGCAGATTTCCTCGTTTCTTAGAAATAGGAATATAAAGAAAAAAAAAGTACAATTAATTACAAGGAAAACAAATAATAATATAGTAAAAGAAAGATATTTAATTCCAAAGAAAAAAAGAAGCAATGGTAACCCAAAGAAACTCAATCACATATCCTCACTCTCACAATCCACCAAAAACAGAGCATGCAAGTAGGCAGAATAATCCACTGGCCTAGGAAATCTACCTCACAGACTGACCCAAAGAAACAATCCTTGCAATCAACAATAATAGCATCCTTACTATCATCCTCTACAGGAAAATTAAAGTAATCCCTACACTTTGAGAATCCAAGGCCTACAATTAGAAAGACCACTGCAAAATTGGATGATAGCTTTGAAAATAGATGCAGGATACAATTTGTTAATCTTGATCAATTCTTCAATGGTCTCAATGAAAGATGACCAGACAATGAATAAGTTATAGATAATTTCATAAAGTATACTAACCTGGGGTTTACTTTATCAAGTCCGAGAACCAGAGGAACAAGCAGAAGAATAGGCGTCCAGTTAGCTTGACCTTTTGAAAACCTGTAACAATGTCTAGAAGCATCTTCAATACATACAACTGGAGCTCCACCCCGTTCCCCATCTTCATCACCTGAAACCACGTAAACAGCCATTGGAAGTGACTGGCATTCAAGGCCAGTTTCCTCTTTCTTACAGCGGGCTAGAGATTCCCATGAGCGACACATTGCATATGGGCCCACCCACGACCCAGCTGCAAGGCTATAAGTCTTTCCAGCTTGAAGAAGATTGTGAATAGAAAAAGCAGATGTCTCAGAATCACCGAAAAGGTGCAAGATATCAATATACTCAGCATCAAATGGCTGCATTATTAGAAAAGCACCAGCACAAACATACTTAGCAGGCGATTAATATTGAGTCGTGACTACTGTATCTAGGGAGAATCTAATTTTGGTTCTAATAGTTCATCTAATGTTCAAAAAAAATATCAAAAAAGAACACTAGGGGAACCACATATAATAAAATTTGTCTTACCTTATGCAAAGACTTTCTCCAAGATCTCCCCAATTGATGAAAAAGCAAAGCCTGTAGAAAAGTAAGTATTCACCGGCTAAACAACAAATAATATGATGACCTATTGGAAAACTAACCTAACATCGTAATGCTGAGCTGAAAATGTTTTGTGTAAGAATGAAACAGAACTATACCTGAGCAACAAGCATCTGACAGCTTCGAAGCATGCAACCCCAGCCTACATCACTTGTAAGCTTTGAATCACCAATAGCATCAAAACCTGTAGAAGAACCATTAAACTCCGTTGTAATGTACTAAATATTTCCAATTACTAAATATTTCCAATCAGATGCATCCATAAAAAGGCCAATATTGCATGACTAAAACCTTTACGATATGTCATCAAAATCCTTGATGAAAAATCTTGATTGAATGCAGCTAATCCATTGTTACTAGTTGCATCACCCGTGGAATCATTCTCCGCAATTTTATAACACACACCAAGAAGCCATATGTCACTAGTTAAATTAGGAATTCCAGTCCTGCTCGGCCCTAGTACACACTCGTGTATTCTCCTCATTGAGCCACCAGTCACTAGTCTCTTCACAGCTGCTGTCCACCCATTACTTTTGCTGTGACCTGCCTTCTTTTCACAAGCTGATGACTCACAATATATATCAAAAACTGAGAAAGCAGACGTAAAGAAGCTTGACAACAATGAACCCTTGGATGACTTGCTCTCACTAGATCCCGGCTCTGAGCTAACAGATACCAAAGATCTATTTGGGGTATCACTTGTACTATTAAAAGAACATTTCGAAGCACCAGCCTTATCACGAAATCCCTTCATTACCTAGTTATGCATCGGCATGAGGCCACGAAATCGGGCTCACAAAAGCAACCCAAGTTTTAAAAATTTATCTGCAACCCATTAGAAACCACAACACTTTCAAGATACATAGCAAAGAAGAAATAAAAGAAAAGGAAGACCAAACACAAGAAGTCCAAGAACCCATATAATATACAGTAAAACTTCAAAAAAGAAATCCACAAATTCAAATAGTTTGTTCTAATTAAGCAGCATTTCACCGCAATATTCATATTCAATATGAGCTGAAAAAAGCTCACAGCGAAAAGGGTTATCTCTAAATACTTTAAATAATCACATGTTCTTCAAGATTGTTGCATAAGTTAAAAGAATTGCAAGAATTGCACAAATCACACAGAACAAACACATAAATATTAAATTACCCAAATAAAAAAAAATGAACAATTCAGTAACAAATGAACTAAGATCGGAAAATATGATAATAATACGCAAAATTATTCCAGGGTTCAAGATTCAATCAAATCAAGAATTCAACCGTATAAATTAAACAAATAAATAAATTCACTTCACAAAAACATCAAAAGCAAAAGCATATATATTTACATATAAAGAAACGGATGAGAATGGATTACCGGAATGAATGATTGCTTAAAGTTCAAATTGAATTTGAAATTGAGAATTGAAATGCATTCATTCCATTCCAAGGCAGAGAATCGAAACCCAAAAACAAGTAAATAATCGAAAATATCTTTTTTACTTTGATTTGGACTTTCTGAGCTAAAAGTTGCACGTGTTCAGTTTCGGTAACGTTAACGATGTATTATTAAATGGGCCACGTTAAGCCGGGCCGGGCCTTTAACTAAATAACATTTGGTTCCCCCAAAGTAATTTGAATTATAATTTATACAAAATCTTGTTATTATGTATTACTAATATTATTAATTTAATGAAACATTTAGAGGACGAAATAGAAATTTTATCCCTTAAAATTTAAATTAAAATGTCTAAGAATTTTCCTTGCTTTTCATTGACAAAGCTAATTTGGTTTATTATTGTTGTAATTATATTTAAATAATTATGGTAAATGTATGATTGTAAGTGTAAAATAATTTTATTTATTGTTTAAAATAGAATTTCTTCAAATGAATCTTATACTAATATTCCGGTCCATTCATTAAAAATAAAATAATTATGTACTAGAGATATTCTAGTTCTAGTACATAAAACTTATACCGAAAGTGTACTTAATCACTCAAAGAATACTTTTGGCCAAAAAAAAAAAATTGGATTGAAGAAATATTATAAACTCGCATTCGGATAAAAATAATAACAAACTATATCTTTGGTAGATATAAATTGTAAGTTTATTAAATATTGAGGACCTATTTGCAATAATCCAATGCCTAATTTGTCTGGACCACGGTCTGGCTTTAACTTTTAAGGCCGCATTTGGGTATTAATATATTGCCCTGCAATAGTTATCGGCTTTTTTTATTTTATTTTATTTTTTTTATACTCTCAAAAACTTCCCTCCTAAACCCAAATCGCTCTACTCAGAGATCTGTGAACTTGAATAAGGTAAACTGTCTTCGTCTCTCAGTAATCCTACTTCCTCTTCTCTTCATTCACCATGTTTCTGTTACTTTCACTGTTTTTGATAATTTATGAGCGCTAAGTTTGCTAAATTTTGAGATAGAATTGAGTGAAAACTAGTTTATGAATTTGAAGTCGTTGATTCGAGTTTTTTATTTTATATATTAATCTATTTCTTTTCTTTTGCGTATATGACTTCATGGTTTATCATGTAGGAAATTGTAGCCTTCCTCGGTGGGAAGAATTTTGAGGCCATGCCTAGTACGAAGAAGGTTTGTTCTGAGGTCTTACAAATATTATTTCTTAGTAATTTTTATGCCTAATCATTGTTTTTTGAAGTTGTTCTTCCGTTTTCTTTATTAGTTTTCATCTGGGTATTTGTTGTTTTTATCAGAATTCTGATACTAGCCGCATAGGCCATGCATTTAACAAGTTGTTGAAGCAGATTGGAAACCCGGTTGAGTTTGAATTGCCTGATTGGTTTATTAAATCGAAGCCTACACCTTACATCTTCATTAAGCGAAGTATTTACTTAAAATTCACTTTCTAATTATTGTTCCTTACCTGTTTCATGCTTTAAGTTATCTTTCTTTCTGAATGTTATTTTGCTTTTGTTGTTGTTAACGAATTTAAGACATATATCTCACTAAGAAGATTAAAAGACGGCTTGAGGATGACGGTATTTTCTGCTCTTGCACTGCATCACCGGGTTCTTCGGGTGTTTGTGATAGAGACTGCCATTGTGGGTAAGAAATCATCTTAGTCTATTATGGTTTCTCTGCCTTATGCTGTGATGTGTTTGAGGTTCACATTTGTTTAGGGGTAAAATAGTTTCTTCAGAGAAGAATTTATGGATTGCTCTCTCTTAAATTTGGGTTCTCATATTTCTATGGAGTTTCCTGATTGGAGAATGTGATTGTTGTGTATAGTTTATGTTTTTATTGTTTCTTGGTTTGGACCCAACCCCAGGGCTTGGTTTAAGTGTTCTTGGGACATTGAACCATTATCACCTTCTACCTTCTTTCCTCTTTTTAGTTGCTGAAAGAGGATTATCTATGTTGTTTTCTAATTTAATTGAAGTTCCAATCTATGCACAATGCATTGATGATCAGAAGGGTTCAAAGTTCTGGTGCCCTTTTATGACATATTACATGTGCTTAGGCCTGTTGATGTGAAGTGATAGATCCATGGCTGACTTGCCATCCTGAGCATACCATTAGTTGGTTAAGCTGTTGGTTAGTTATTTGTGCCAAACTCTGTAGCAAAGTTCTAGTGCGTATTTCTGTTGATTATCAAAGCACTGATCTTCTCATTTGAACCCAATTTTTTATGTTTGGCATTTGTTTATGTAGTTTAATGGGGATCATGGGGAGAGTTTCCATGATTTATTGTAGATTCTCCATGCTGCATGTGGCACTGCTGATTATTAAACATAAATGTGTACTTTTACTTATCCACATAAATAGATGCATGTATTGCTATATATTTCTTGGTATTTTGTTGATTGTCAATTATTTTTATTCACTGTAATCGAATATGACAGATTCTTTACATGAGTAAACATGAAACCGGTTGGCTTTGTCTGAAGTCTAAGCATAACTCTGCTGAATGTGACTAGGGGGGCTTAATGAAAAAAACGAATATTAAAAAAATGGTGTAATTCTTATAATTATTGCCACTATGATATTATTATGGTTCTAAAAGATTTGGTTTAATTAACTGTAGTTAGTTGCCAGGGTGAGAGGTACTCAAGTGGCTTTATGAACAACTTGTCTTGTTTTGAAATTATATTGAAGGGTGTTCTATATATTTTATTAGCCTTTTTGCTAGAAACTAGGTGTAGTATGTGCTCTTATAATTAAGAAAAGTAAATGATTGAAACATCATTGCTTTTTTTTTTTTTTTTTTTTTTTTGTGTACAGGATGCTACTATCTAGCTGCTCCACTGGTTGCAAATGTGGGAACTCATGCCTTAACAAGCCATTCCAACACCGACCCGTGAAGAAAATGAAATTAGTGCAGGTATAAGTGTGAGACTTTTGATGTAAGTTCTTAATCATGAGTTTTATATTATATGCAAAGGAGTGGGATGAATTTTTGGCCAGCATTACTAATTCTTCATAAAAGCTTTCTCTCTCCACCCTTGTTCTTTTGGGCATTGAGAATAAAACTTTACATGTTAAGAAATATCCACAAGACTTGATTTCCAGTCTTGTTTTGACATCCTAATGTTTTACATTCTGTTCGATGTTATTCCTTGTGTGGTTGTTGTTGTTGTTGTTGTTGTTATTACTTCTATCTATACTAAAAATATGAAGTTAAATAAAGTATTGCTTGTAGACTGAGAAATGTGGAGCCGGGATTGTGGCAGATGAAGATATTAAACAAGGAGAGTTTGTAATTGAATACGTCGGGGAAGGTGACATCTTGGTCATTGCTTGGACTTCATCAAAATTTCTTTCCATATTCTCATAGTTTTATCATTTCGTGATCCTTTAGCATCTGCTTAGTGTTTCTTCAATGCAGTTATTGATGACAAAACATGTGAGGAAAGACTTTGGAAAATGAAGCACCGTGGGGAAACTAACTTTTACCTGTGTGAGATCAATCGAGACATGGTAATTGATGCCTCATACAAAGGAAACAAGTCAAGATACATAAATCACAGTTGCTGCCCCAACACTGAGATGCAGAAATGGTTCATGCTGACCCCTTATCGCTAATTTTGTTGTCATATGAGTTGGTTTGCTAATCTTACATGTTTTAATATATTTTTGTCAAGGATAATTGATGGCGAAACAAGAATAGGCATATTTGCAACTCGTAACATAAAAAAGGGCGAACATCTGACCTATGACTACCAGTATGAACTCTTTCATGGCTCACATACTGTTAGATATTTCACTTAGAACATTTTTATTTTTTATTTTAAGCATGTATGTTCTTAATAAATTTTTTGTGTAATGATTTTACATGAAAAATTGATCACAGCTGGTACATTGCTTCCCCTTCATAATTTATATCTTCTTAGCCCAACATGCACGAATCTGACAAATTTAGCAGGTTTGTTCAATTTGGTGCAGATCAAGATTGCCACTGTGGAGCAGAAGGCTGCAGGAGGAAACTGGGAGCAAAACCTAGCAAACCGAAGATATCATCGGATGCTGCACTAAAGTTAGTAGCCTGTCAGGTGGCTGTATCTTCTCCCAAATTGAAAGCAATATTATCTGGAAAAGATGTATGTATATGTGGCTGTTTGATAGTCAATAAGTATATAATGCTTTTTTAGCTTGTGTTCCATGATTATTTATGTTCTGGAATTTTGATTATTGGTACCTGCAATTATGCCAAATTAATTTTATAACAGAGAGTGTAACAAAGAAAAATCCCCCTCAAGCTCTGGCATATAACTGGTGTAAAATAGTCTGAGCTGCATAATTGCCACCCTTGAAATAGTGGCTCATTTTTTTTGAACTTGGCAATTGGACGGATGTGCCGCAGATAAAATTCCAAATGATGTAACTTCTGGTTTCTTTTATAATATCTACTTGCAAAATATAATCGGACATTTCCTTTAGAATGGATAGGGTCAAATTGAAAATTCAACAATCCAATTGAAATAGATTTGTAAAATTCAATGGTTCTAAAATGACAATAAAAAAACCTACTCCTTCCTTTCACTCCCTTCATGGCTTGCTACGTGTCATAAAGTGCAAGATCGACAAGCTCCTACAATCTGTATTCATTTGCTACTGCATTGTTATTTTCTTTTTAGTTTAACGCGTTTTAATTTTAACTGGCTTAATTTATATATTGTGTGCATTTTTCTGCAAACTTGACTGATTTTGGGCTATTGTTTGGTTAGTTTTATTCGAATGGAGGTTTGCATATAGGTAAGAAAACTTTTCCTGGTTCTAGTTTATATATTGGCTGCTTTTGTCAAATATCTCAGAATTTCTAGTTTCCCTGCAGGAAGTTCACGACCTGCTTATAATCAACAAGTATGCCCTCAATGTTGCATTGGCAAAGTGATTATAATATCTCGTTCCAAGAATGAGAGGTACCTTCAAAATTAATTTGTCTTTGAATTCAGTTGTTTTAATTACTATCTTAGTAAACAAAATATCTAAGACTTTGCAAATTTTTTTTTTGCAAATATAGCTAGTGTTAGTGGTATGTATATCTTGTCTTCCTAAAAATATCCTGTTTCAATTTCTTTTAACTAATATGCAGAAAGAGTTGTCACCTGCACATTTTAATTTTGGTCACTTAATTTTTGCACCCAAGGCCAGCTGCTGTGCAGAATTATAATTGGGAAGTTTTGATTTGGTAGGTTATTAGGGTGCTAGGGATTTGGGATGGAAAATCTTTAATTTAACATAAATTAATGGCTTTTAAATCAAAGAATATTTTCTTCTTTGCTGCTTATTTTCTGCTAATTAGTTTTGTATCTCGTTTTACCTGCTCTGGAATCTGCAATTGAGCACACCTTTTTCGTTTAATCATACTCCTATAATATCTAAGGTCATGCTTAACTTATAAGTAGGTTTCATTGGCATGGTTCTTATTCCAAATGAGAATTCCTTGCTAGTTAAAATAATTTTCCGGAGGTACCATTTTGCTCAACGTCTTTTAAATATCATTAGGAGTCTTTTTTGTGTATTTATCTTTTGTTTTTGTTGGTCGGGGATAGGGGTGGATGTGGAAGAAAGGATTTGTGATTCCTTGAAGTTGGTTGGATATGAAGGATTTGTGTGTATTTATCTTTTATTGAGCTCTAATATATTTCATTTATGACTTTAGTCTTAGTATTGAATACTGATATATTTCATTTATGACTATTTTGCTAAATTGTGTTTTCTTTGGCTCAAATATTACAGATCCTTCGGGATTATTAGACGGTTTGATGAGTATTCGAAAACGCACTCGGTAAGAGTCTCTTTTATCTGGCTTCTACTTTTAATTATGAGAGCATTATGAACATTCAAGAAAATGCATTGTTGTAGGTCATGTTTGAAGATGGCGATATTGAGTTTCTTGACATGTCTAAAGTTGATTGGGAACTTGTAACTGAGTGAGGGATGTTCTGCGCAAAGTAAGTGTAACTTTTAATTGATTTCCTTTTCTCTTCTAATGAATGACAGTACATTATTTGGACCATGTGATCCAATTACTCATGCTTCCAGTGAATTTGAGGAGACAATGTTGTATTTGGATTAGAGGTGTTCAATTAGTGTTATTGTTGAAATGCTGAGATGAACTTTAGTATTGAATAAATTAATGCAGTAGATCTTTTAGCTATTTTTAACTTCTTGGAGATTTTTTTTTTCATATAAGAAGCAGAAAAAAGAAATTATATTCATAAAGTTTATAAAATGTGGACAGAGCTGTTCACAGTGTGTGCTATACAATTATAGATTGCAAGAAAGTGAAACAAAATTAAAAGCTGATTAGGACATATTTAAAAGAAGTCCTAAAACACCAAAATACAGCAAACATGAACGACTGTAAATCAAGTTACTACCACCTCCAAATTGGTGATGTATGGAGAGGCTAAGTTTTTGGGAGATTGTTAAACAGAGAAGCTTCTAAAATCTATATATAATTGAATTTGTCTGAAATATTAATAAATCTGAATATTCTGAAATTTATATAAATCTTGGTGCATAAATTTGATTGTTATTATTTGTCTTTGTGTCTCAGAACTAAATATAAATGTTTTTCTTAAATTTATTGTACAACACAATTTGCAAATCTAGGCCAATAGCTAATGCATAGACATTGAGGATATGGTTGCTAGGAAACTTATTAGAATGCCAAAAACTTTCAACCAAAATGGGAAATCATGATTTCAGTGGTTGTTGAATTATCTGAGACTTGAGTGTTGCTGTTATAATTTTGAATTAACTGATCAATAACACAAATGGGAAATCATGGTTTTGGTTGTTGGTGATTTATTACTTTAAAACGTGAATGTTGGAAACCTGTTCTTTCCTTTTTCATTAGAACGGCACAATGTTCATTAATTTTAGCTCATGTTGATAGATACTATTTTATGTTGTTAGTTATTGCTCGCTTTCTGGTAGAATAGGGAGTGGTTTAGTATTTTGCACGTTGCCTTTCGTTGATCTTACTAATACATTATATGCAATTTTTGTCGGTAACTTTTCCTTTTTCTTTTCGGTGATTGACAGTGTCATATGTGTTCCAGTATGGTTGTGTTCGTATTTGATCTCTAGTTAGTTGATAGAAACCGAAAATATCATTCGTGTTGCAGGTAGCAATAACCATAAATGGTAATTGATTGGTTAGAGATTTGTAGAAGCGTCATAGAGCAAGGATTCAAGTTCCATATACATGGTCCTCTACTCTGGACCAGAATGTTGTTGTACCAAAAAAGTTTGAACCCTTTGTGTAAACAAGGATCTGTTTTCCTTGCTCAGGGTTCATAACAAATGTTGTATCAAAAATGTAATTTTTATTTTTATTTTTTTTAGCAGAAAATATACTTCGTTTTGTTCTTCTCTTGTCTTTTTGATATTTAAACTGCATTCATTGATGCAAATATTGAACATTTGTCAGGATTTATTTTATTTTGGAATTTTGGGAAAGGTTGAGACGTTAAATGCAGCTAGTTGAAAGTAGGCGATGTGTGGCCCAACATAGTACAAGTCGTCAATAAACTTGTCTGTTATATCGTTATGTTGTGGTTCAACATGCACATGTTGCTTGATTCTTGGCAATCTCATTGGATCTACGTGATAAAATAAAAGGTTTCTTAAATTATTTTCCATTTTTTATTTTTTTATTTTTATATTAAAAATAATTTTGGAATTGAGAGTGTAAACATTACAAATGAGAACGTGCGGCGAGGTGGCGGGATTGTAGAGTGTTGGTGAAACGATTAAATCGGCGAGGAGAAGGGGATTGGTTGGGTAGGTACGTATGGTGGATCCCATTCCCATCCCCACCCACCAACCCAAGCCAAAATCCAAGTCTGCGTTTTCTCTGTTGGTTGGGGTTAGTAGAATACACAATTTGGGAAACACCAGCCAGCCACTACTATTCCTATTATACCCTCTCTACTCTGATAATCAAATTCATTTCATTGGAGAATGACGGTAAATTATGAAGACTCACTCAACAAATCAGTAATAAAGGTAATATATATATATATATCAGCAATAATAATAATAATAAATAATCGCTGTCGATGAGGTGACGTAGAATTCATTTTCCTCGTCTCCAGTAATCGTGGTTGTTGGTGAGCTAAAACCAATATATATAGGAAACAAAATTCAGTCCCGCTTGCTCCCTTACCTCAACTCACACTCTTCTTTTTCATTTCTATTTCTTTCACTAATTAGAAACAAATCTTCAGATCTGATTCCAAATCCGATCCGATCTACCTACGGAGTGAGTGTCGGTGACGACTGTGCAAACAAAATGAAGGTGGTAGACAAGATAAGACAGAACGCCTCATCCGACAACGTCGTATTTTCATTCGAATTCTTTCCTCCGAAAACCGAAGATGGCGTCGACAATCTGTTCGACAGAATGGACAGAATGGTGGCTCACAATCCTTCATTCTGCGACATCACTTGGGGAGCCGGCGGTTCCACGGCTGATCTGACGCTTGAGATTGCCAACAAGATGCAGAACATTATCTGCGTCGAGACTATGATGCATCTCACTTGTACTAACATGCCTGTTGAAAAGATCGACCACGCTCTTCAAACTATCAAGTCTAATGGCATTCAGAATGTTCTCGCTCTTCGCGGTGATCCTCCTCACGGTCAGGATAAATTCGTTCAGATCCAGGGTGGCTTTTCCTGCGCTCTTGACCTTGTATGTAGTGCTGCTTCACATTTTCATAATTTTGAATTTTTTGTTATTTAAAAATGAATTTTGCTAACTTCTCTTCTAGAATGGGCTAACTGTAGTTTAACATTTGAGTTAAATTTAAGATTTTTTTTTTAAAATCAGAAACCTGTAAAGTAGGATAAGTTATTGATAATTTATCAAATCAAGAGAGTCTGTGATATACGATAGAAAATATGGGTAAAAATATTTAAGAATTCTTTTTTAAGTCTTGATTTTATTTTTTATTTTTTGGTTTAAGTCAAATTTGGTTTAACATTTTCTCGTTTGAGTTAGTTTAGGTTAAGTCTTGTTAGGAATTAATATCTATTACTGGTAGAAATTAGACTTATTATGTATTAGTTACATAGAAAATCAGTATTATTTTCAGTTAAAATTCCCTTAGATCTATTTTTGTAATGGATTCGATAAATCTCTCTTAATGAGAGTTATATTTTTCTCGTGGATTCAGAATATATGCTAGATCGACGTATAGTATTCCTTATGCCCTGCATTAGGGCATTGACAAATAATTGCTTATGTATTAATGTGTATTAATGTGAGTGAGTGTGGATGCAGGTGAAACATATTAGGTCAACTTATGGTGACTACTTTGGCATCACTGTTGCTGGTTACCCAGGTTTTATTTTTGCTCTAGTAGTAAGTTTTATTCATGAATGAATACTTATTTTTGTTTCAGTAGCAGTAATCTTGTTTATCACTGTGCTCAGAGGGACACCCGGATGTGATTGGACCAGATGGCTTGGCCTCTAACGAAGCATATCAAAGCGATCTCCTTTATCTTAAGAAAAAGGTCTCACCATGCATGTTTTGCAGCAACTTATGTCTTATCAAATTCTTTAAATCGTAGTTAACAGCTGTCCATTCTAGAAATTGATGACCTGTGCTGTTTCAGTCATTAATGTTGTAATGTATGGATTGTACCGATGGTCATCTTATTTTATAGGTGGATGCCGGTGCAGATCTAATTGTCACTCAATTATTCTACGATACCGATATCTTTCTCAAATTTGTTAATGACTGTCGCCAAATTGGAATAAATTGCCCCATTGTTCCTGGAATTATGCCCATTAATAACTATAAGGGCTTCTTGCGCATGACAGGTTTTTGCAAAACAAAGGTATCCCTTCTCCTGTATATCACCTCTTCAAAGCAAATATTGTCTCAATAAGTGTTGTTAATTTTCTTTCTCCTTTTTATCTTTTTATGTGTTACATGATTTAGAATCCATCAGTTATCCAGTTGATGACATCTTAAGTATTATCAGACAACAAATTGCTAACATGAGCCAATTACCATAGAGATGCATAAATACAATGGTTGCATGTGACAACAATTCCTGGTGTTTCTCTGGAAAATTGTAAGGTCATATATATATATATATACACACACATATACATACACATGCAATCCTTCTCTAGTAAGGATGTGCTTGTGTTTGTAGAAGAAGGATGAGATGATCCAATGGCTCTCAATTTATTATCTTTTGTGTAGACATTATCTTGTCAGCTTACATCATCAAGTTGATTTGATATGTTGCTGAATTTGGTGGTCCTTCCTTTTATATAGACATTTGATTGCTTTTTATAGATACCAGCTGAGGTTACTGCTGCCTTGGAGCCTATCAAGGACAATGAAGAAGCTGTTAAAGCCTATGGAATTCATCTTGGAACAGAAATGTGCAAGAAAATTTTAGCTCATGGGATTAAGACTGTGCATCTGTATACACTAAACATGGAGAAGTCAGCATTAGCTATTTTAATGGTTGTTTACTCATCCTTTGAGATTGTGATAGTGTTGTTTGTAATTAGTATTTATCACTAAATCTGAGCCTTCCTAATGATAGTCTTATATTTGCAGAATCTTGGTTTGATTGAAGAGTCCAAAATTTCTAGATCTTTACCTTGGAGGCGCCCTACAAATGTTTTCCGTGTTAAGGAAGATGTTCGTCCAATATTTTGGTATGAAATACTAATAAAACTTAAATATTTGGATGGTGCTATGTGTTCTACTATAACATAATAATTGGTAAATTTTTCTTGATATCTTATTTTATGGCTTATGATTGTAGGGCTAATCGTCCAAAGAGCTACATAACTAGGACAATAGGTTGGGACCAGTATCCACGTGGACGATGGGGTGATTCTTGTAATCCATCATATGGTGCTTTATCTGACTACCAAGTATGCATGAGCATTGAACTTCATCTTCTTTTTTTTTTCAATTCTTGTCATAAATTTGAAACTTTTCAGTGATGTTGGAAGCCATGCTTAAATCAAATGCAAAACAGATGTTGCAACAGATTCTTGTTATCTTCGTTTGTTTGTGTTTCTGTGTTCTTTTTGATGTATTTGTTTTAGTTTTTCCGTATATGATCAATCTGTAGATTTTGTTGAGTTTATGAGCATCAATGGTTTTCTGTAAGCACAGAAAACTGGGATCAAAAGGAAAGTTAGATTTGAAATGAGGGAAGATAGAGGGAGAGAGGTGATGCCTAGTAATGGAAAGGCTATCTTCGATGGTCTGGTTGAAGTATACAAGTCCTAGAGCGTAACATATCGTTTTTAGTGTCAATGGATTACAAAATATGACAAATGCAAAATTTGATCCCTCATAAGAAGGACGCTCTTATGGACATTTTTGAAGTGGATACTTTTGGAAATGCTCCAATTAGTGTCACTCGTCTGTGAAGTTTTGGTTCCAACAATAATTGTTCTCTGCTTCACTGCTTATATGTGGGACTGTTGGACTGTGGCTGTGTACAATATAACAACATGAGCAGTTGAATGATGAATGTATGATCATATAAATTACCACATTCTTTATAAATTGGAAAAGTGTAGGTTTACTTTGTTCTATCTATGTATCATGCGACTCTTTGGTATCTCTTCATGTGACATTTCTTTTATTATTCATTTTTGCTTATGATGCCCTTGAATTGATTTTGTTATGATGAGTCAATGCTATGAACTATTACTTTAGTTGAGAGGCATTCTCCCTCTTGTTTTCTCTGTCAAACTTTGCTGCAATACACCATGCATGACTCTAGAGTCTATTTTCTCAACAGTTCATGCGGCCGCGTGCACGTGACAAGAAACTGCAGGAAGAATGGGCTGTCCCCTTGAAAAGCAACGAAGATATTTATGAAGTAAAGTTACTGTGATATTTATGATGTATCATGTTTTTCTTCTTAAATCAAATGATTATAACTTCTAATATGGTTCTGTTGTTGTATCAGAAATTTAAGCAATACTGCCTTGGGAAGTTGAGAAGTAGTCCTTGGTCAGAGTTAGACGGGCTTCAGCCAGAGACAAAAATCATTAATGAACAGCTCGGAAAGATCAACATGAAGGGTTTCCTCACTATCAATAGCCAACCGGCAGTCAATGGGGAAAGATCTGACTCACCATCTGTTGGTAAGTACAAAGTGTGTTCAGATGTGTGTTTGTTGTTGTATCTATCCATGTTCAGGTCTGACTGACCTGTATTTATTAGAGAGGAGTGACACATTTGTATTTTGTCTTCTTAATTTCAACTTTCCAGGCAGTTTTTCCATGCAAGTGAGGTTTTAGTTAGAAGTTTGATTTTATTTAGGTTGACTATTATTTCCATCGTATAGAATGCTCTGTTATGCCATAAGTGGACTTTAACTTTTAGTACTTTGTGAAACTACAACAGATATAATTTCTTTCTTCATCCATATCTGACATCTCTGCCTTGTAAATTTGCAGGTTGGGGTGGTACAGGAGGATATGTTTATCAGAAAGCATATCTAGAGTTTTTCTGCTCGCCACAGAAGTTGAATGCACTTGTTGACAAATGCAAAGCTCTTCCATTTGTAACCTACATGGCTATCAACAAAGAAGGAAAATGGATATCCAATGCTAATCAAACTGATGTGAATGCCGTAACTTGGGGAGTCTTTCCGGCAAAGGAAATTATCCAACCAACTGTTGTTGATCCTGCCAGCTTCATGGTGTGGAAGGACGAGGCATTCGAAATTTGGTCAAGATCATGGGCTTCCTTGTACCCAGATGGTGACACATCAAGAAAATTGCTTGAAGAGGTAAGCCTTTTTATATACTGTATGTAGATCTCTTTTATTTGTTAATTAGTCACCATGGTAGCAGTTGGGCAATAAACCATATCATTTTCTTTCTTGTTAAATTTGCAGGTGCAGAGCAGCTATTATTTGATCAGCTTGGTAGATAACGATTACATCAATGGCGATATATTCGCTGTTTTTGCTGATCTCTAAGATGAGCTCTCTGCTTTATTTCAAATTGTCACCTTGTAGCTCGCTGAAGCAACATTGAAGTTGATGCCTTTCTCAAGTTTTACAGTTCTATCTTCGATTGAAATGTATTGAATTATAACCTTATGATTGTAACAATAAAATAATTGGGATTTTGTTAATTCCCTGCTACTCGGTTTAAATTACATTTAAGGTTTGCATTGTTTATGGAAATGCTCCTAGTGAATTGCTCGATGATGAAAGTTACAATCCGCAAATAGTTGTACTGTTACCTCTAATGTATTATTATTACCAGTAAGATGATTATGGAATTTTTATTTTTGGTATTATGAAATCTAAATGGAGTTTTCCCACACCTTGCTGCATGTGGATTTCCAAAGAACCTCCAGAGTGTGTAAACAGTGGAAATTTTGGAAGAAAAGAATCTTGGTTCATTTAGGTATTGCATTGCCATTGCTCCATGGCAAAGTGGGGCGATGATGTGCTGGGTGTGTGATTGCCTACATGCATTTGTGTGCTGCCGCATATATAGAAAATTGGTTTTGTCTTGAAGTTGTATAGAGACTAGACAACTACTAGATAAATTTCATTCTGCTTTAGAAGTGTCAGGGCAACAGAAAACCAATGTAAGAGCAGATCAAGTAACTGGGAACATATGAAGCATATGTTCTTCCTGAGATTAAAAACTATTTCTAATCCTACTCTTGAACTGTCAAATAATTAAATATTTATATTGTCCCTGTAATTAATTAAAATATTAATGTAATTTTGGGAAGCATGATATTGCTTTTACATAAGTTGTTTTATGATTAAACTTCATATTTGTAATACCAAAATGTTATATATTTATGAAATGAGTGTTGCCATTGACACCTCTCTATTATTCTCTTAAAACCTCTTTTTTTTCCTGAACATACCCCATTAAATAATTAAACATTGTATTATTTCTATTAACACCTATTTATATTCCAAAAATAACCTAGTTCACCCTTTTCTTTAAACAAATCCCATTTATGATGTCTCTATCTTAATTGCTCTTAGTAGTCCTCTTTGCACGCTTATCCTAGATACAACCTTCCTACATTGTATTATATAATGAGATTTTGTAAATAGATTTATAATTCTATATGACAACAACATTCTGCGAGAATTTAGCTCAGATATATACAATATCACAATTTACTGGTGATGTTATGATAGACCGAGATAAATATGACATACTCCTGTTACCATAGGTAACTAAGAAAATTTCTAAAGCTTGCATATTGATGCCTACATATATAGCCTCTGATTGTACATTACAAATATACAACATGGATGAAGTTTGTGTCTATGTTTAGACTTATATGACTTTGATATCAAAGTAAGAACCTATATATGATAACAAGAATATACCATATTCAACTCGATACCATATTCAACACGATTATATCCAACAACAAGATTTAGTGGGAAAGCTAGCATATTTATTTCTCACATGGTATAAGAGCCACGAGCAGTCTAGACATCAGACATAGACATTAGACATACACTTCATAGACATAAACTTCATACACAAATTACAGGTGTTGGTGTCTATGATAGTATAGACTATGGCGGAAACAACTCTTCATCGCCTCAAAATTGAAGAGGGATGTTACTTATATATCTTAGCTAAATCTAACAGCTTCTTGTTACCATATAGAACTACAAACAATTCTAAATTATCCTTGTAGATACCTATTTATAAGTTCTAACTGTTACAAATAAACAATCTGGTAGACAGAAATCATTGTTTCTCACGGAAAGAAATATCCTTAAAATTGGACATTTGAACTTCCATAATCAAAATGAAAATACAATTTCCCCTGGGCAGGTTTGGTGTTAATCAACCTGAAACACTATGTATCTATGCGATAGACAACATGGCAGGTGTGAATGACATGCCAAATTGCTTTAAAAACTACAAAATGGGTGCCACAATGTTTTCTTTTTAAACCAAGATCACCATGGATAAAGAAGTGACATGCATGATGACCAAGTAGGAGTAGGACCACATTGTCTTATTAAATTGCTAGTAATCATGACAAAGATAAACCAACACAATCATGTGTGATGATGACATATATAACACAGCTGACAAACTGTTTCCTCAGAATTGAAGCATCTATAATTAATATGACAATTCTTTCCTCTCAAGTTAGCGCTGAAAAAAGAAAATCATATGGCATCCAGGATTTATGGGTACCAAGAAGCCATACATGACTAAGCAGAATAAAGTTCCCAGTCTGATCAGGAGATATTTGTGTTCTTAAGAGATCTGCACACCACCACGCCAGCAGAAGTCTGCATTAGATGCTCTCCTAGCATAGCAATACAGGAAGCATCTGTCTTAAGATGAGGCTGAACCAATTCCCAAATCTTTTTTTTCTGAATCTGCAAGACATTATACAGAAGAATGAAATGCTACTCTAAAAGAATCATCTGCCATACAAAAGAGAATGACAAAAACATTATAAACTGAAGAACATAAGATAATGCATCCTGTGGAATGCCATCTAACAGGATCATCGGTACTTAAATGCCAAAGTTTTATTGTTCAATGAAGCAAGTTACAAGTTATTTCTCTATCTGGCCAAAAAAAAAAAAAAACATAATTTAGTTACAACTTCTACTCTAATTCACAAAAAGATAGCTGTCTAAAATAAGCAGCCTGCCTGCTATAAAAGGGGTTAATCCCATGGAAGAATCAAAACCACATGCTAATAACTCTACAGGGTTTCCCTTACCAATCAAATTCCTAAGGGAAATCAAACATCTACCTAATATCAGCACTGAAATTTCCTAGTCTATCAACTGTAACCAGGCACACACATAACCCACGAATCATATGCAGGCTTATAATATAACCTGAGTCATAGCAATTCTCAGCCACTAAGGTACTTAATTGAAAAACTACAAGTGCATGCCAAACAGAATTTCCATTCATATGAACAATAAAATCAAGGGCATGGATTGACAATTTTCTTCTTGCAATGATACCTTATAACCAAACAATATATGAAATACAAAACTCATCCACGATTAGAATGCTTCAGTTCGGATAATAGCACAAACTAGTTAACCTGATTGGGTGTGGCAGGAGCAGGTTGATTTTCTCTATCTTCTTCAGACCCAAACCATATCCTTTCACCAGGCAGCGAACCTTCAGGAGGCTCAAGAAGCTGAACATTTTCATGTGAAGTATCAGAAGCAGCCAAAAGCATCCCACTTGACTTGACACCGCGCATGTTCCTAGGCTTCAGATTAGCAAGTACAACTACTTTCTTCTCCTGTAAAAATTCTATAGGTATATATTTAACCAGTCCACTGCAAATAATTCTGGGTTCAGCCTCACCCACATCAACTTCTTCCACGTAGAGTGAATCCGCCTCCTCATGTCTCCAGGCTTTAATTATTCTCCCAACCCTTATGTCGAGCATGTTAGCTGCGTCTTTTACATTGGTATTACTCTCATCCTTAGCCTTATCTTTTTCCCATGATGATGATGATGATTCAGTGGCGGTATTAGCGGTTTCCGGGTTTGCAGTTTGAGACGTGCAAAATGAGAGAGTACGATAAGGAATATGCGGCCGAAACAGAGTCACTCTGCGGGTTTTTATTATGGTTTGTGAAGAGCGCAAAAGGAGAAGTCGAGGATTTCTAAAGCTAGCGGACGAGAAGGAGGAAAGGAGCGTATGGACGCTGGCACCGCCGCCTTTCAAAACGGTGGCTCCAACAGACATAGTTGTCGCCATTGAATTCAACTCTGCTCAATCACTATCACTGGTTTTATCCCGCGCCTATACGGATTGTTTCGTTTATATAAGATTGGGTATCATGAATTTTGTTTTGTTAAATGGTTTAAGTTTAAGGACATAATTATTTTTAGCCCACTTTACATTTTCTTTTTATTTATAATCAAAACAGCCTCTTTTGATGAAAATAGTTATAGGTCTCAAAACGACAGGGACGAGCTATGGGCCATTTAACAAAACAACAGAAATTTTATTAATTAAATAATTTGAGTGTGGGTTTTTGAAACCCGCATAAATCCGGCCCGCACCCGCACTTTAATAAATAAAAAGTAACTGAACAAAACCTACCTTGGGCAGCCACAGCTTCTGCCTCTCCATTTACCCAGCATCCTCTGCTGTCCAATCTCCATCTACGGTTTGTCACCCGCTGCAGGTAGTCAAGCACCAGCTGCTCCTACACTGCACTGCGGCAGCAACCAGCAAGAGCCGTCGCCTCCTTGCTCACACTCGCTTCTCGCTCCCACGGTCTCACCCACCATTCCACCACCACACGTTCAGGCCGTCGACTCAGTACTCACCATTCCACCACTCGCCGTTGGAACTCGGAAATCAGCAAGGTTTCATTTTTTTTTTATTCCTTTAAATTTTTAATCTTTTCAAACTATGAAGTTTTTTTAAATTTTAATTTCATTTCCTTTCAACAAAAAAAAATGTTAGGTAAATTCGAAGAGAATAAAAATAATTTATACCTTGTGTAACGAGTAAGCTAAATCAATTGTACGAGAAATTCAAATGTTAAATAATAATATGTTCTTACGATTAAAATCAAAATTCAAATGTCATAAAATTAAAAATTAAAAATTTTCCAGGTTCTTATTCGGTTCCGGATACGGGTGAGCCGGGCAAGGACCCGGATGGAACAATACCCGGGTTTTCATCCTGGTCCGGGTTCATGAAAACCGATACTTTTGCCGTCCCTAAATTATCAAATGACTAGAACATGTTTTGAAATGTATCATTCAACCATAACAACTTTGAAATGTACCATTTACCTACGAATCTGTTAGCTCCGCTCAAAAACTGTCAGGGAATATATGCACAATATCTATTATACTCCTAAACATGTTAAATACTTATAAAAAGACTTTTTTATCCCTTAAAATTGTAATACATTTACAAAATACAATAAGCCACATTTTACCTTAATTTGCAACCTACCACAATCTTAGCAAGAGCTTCAACTTATGGTTCCCAAAATGTAATGAATGACTGATGGCGGTGAGGATATTGTCATTAGCTTTGGCAAAAAATTGAAGTTAAATTTGAAGAAGGGCTCAATATTTTAGAGATAAGCATAGTGATTGATTTATTTTACTCACTACTTTGAGAGCATATTAATTGACACAATTCAGAGAATCTCTAGCTTTAACTAGGTCTAGGACGTGACAGTAATAAATGATCATTAATGCTAAATAAAAAAGCATCCTAAAAGACAACTTTAAGGCTGATGCTCATTTCCAATCACTTAGCTTAGTTATCATACCTGGTTAAGAGGGGAGTACTAACTTGTAGAACTAGGTATGGTCCGAGATTCTAGATTCAAAAGAGTTTATTAATATTATTATTTATTGCCTCAAGCTAAGTTGAGTACCAAATTGTAGAACTAGGTTCAAGTTCCAACTTCGTTTATACAACTGCAACAAAATAGATGATTATTGCCTCATGTTAAAGTGGATTACCAAATTTGCAGAAAGGGTTTCAAGATTGCAAGTCAAACAAAGTAGACTATTATTAATTAGGTTAAGAGTACTAAATTTGCAGAAACGGGTTCAAGATTCCAACTTCTTTTAGGGCATGTTTGGGATTGTAGGTGTTTTGACTTTGAAATCACAATCAATATGGCTTCAAAGCACTAATTGTTAAATATTAGTAAGAAAAGTGGGGAGTTCCTACTAAAAATTGGTGTTACACTTTTTTCAACTTTGTTTTAGAAGTTAAGTGGAAGCCAATAGTAGCAAACTTGCCCTTAATCAACCTATTAGCTTCTAAAAAATTGTTGCTTTTTCATTTAGTATTAATGGTAGTTATTGCTCTCACGCTGTGGATCTAGTTAAAGATGAAGATTCTCTAAGTGGTTTCAATTTACATGCTCTCAAACTAGTGAGTACAATAAACCAATCATTAGGCTTATCTATAAAACTTTGGGCACTTTGTTCTTTAAATTTAACTTTTTTTTCTTGCCAAGCTAATGACCAAGTTGATTGCTCTCCACCTTCATTAATTTGTCGGATTTGGGAAATTTGAAATTGATGAAAAACCATAAGTTAAATCTAAGATTGCAGTGGTTGTCACTTATGGTAAAAAGTTTCTTGTTTTTCATGCAATTTATTACAATTTCAAAGGTAAATATGCTGTTTTACTAGTCTTTAACATGCAACGTTTTTACAACACATACACTCTTATTTGAGTTCAGGTATTGTGTTAATAACAGTTTCTATATAAGCAGAACTTTTCTATGCTTTTTATCTTTTTCTTTATGTGTCATAAGCTTTTTCTGTGAATTGTATAAATGCAGATATTCAATGGGTGTGATTGATTCTTCTCCTCTATGTTTGTTGAAATCCAACGTCAGTTTTTACCAATTTGTGGCACCAGACAGACATTTTTCCTCTTCGTTATTTCAAGGAAATCAGAGAAACGTCATTGCTATGTCCTCCACTATACCTTTAGATCAACAAGTCAATCAGGGTCATGATCATTTGACTGGTAACTCCTTCATTCGACCATATTTGAGGAAATTGTCACCTTATCAGCCTATTTTGCCTTTTGAGGTATTTGAGAACTGAACAATCCATTTGGCTTTTTCAATGTTCTTGCTTTTTTAGTTTGTTTTTGTGCTGATGGTTATAGCTTTCTTTATTATACCTAGTTTTGGTTAAATGGGCTCTTTTATATGACTTTTTTATTTAAGGCACTTGAGTGTTCAAATGTGTAGGAACAGTTTCTTAGAACCAATCCGTGTAAGTGTTTTGTTTACTTTTGCTGATACAGTTGGTTTTGTTGATGCTGATAATTTAATGATTGAGTTTAAATGAATGGGGTTCCTTTTTATAGGTATTGTCAACCCAACTTGGAAGAAAACCTGAAGATATTGTCAAAATAGATGCTAATGAAAATCCATATGGTCCACCTCCAGAGGCAAGTTATATGCAGCATCCTACTTCCTCTATTATACAATGATATACTATGATTACTATGACCATTTGTTTTGTATTCCAATTTCCAAGTTCTGTTACTGTTGATTACTCCTTTATCTCCTGAGTACAAGTTTCAGGTTGTTTGTAGGTTAGTGAAGCTTTAGGGCAACTAAAATTTCCGTACATCTATCCTGACCCTGAAAGTCGTCAATTGCGTGCTGCCCTTTCCAAAGATTCAGGGCTTGAATCAAATCATATTCTTGTTGGCTGTGGTGCAGATGAGCTCATCGATTTGATTATGCGGTTAGTCCCTAACAAGTTATGCTTGTATTATTTTCTTATTGCACCACTTTTATTCTTACTTATTTGTTAACTTCAAGAACTGAAAATCTCTATTTTTTTTTCTTTTTAATTTATCTATTTCTGCAGATGTGTACTAGATCCTGGTGACAAGATTGTGGACTGCCCTCCAACCTTTACTATGTATGAGTTTGATGCCAATGTTAATGGGGCAGTTGTAGTCAAAGGTAGATATAAGCGCTTTTTAGTAGTTCTGAGTTTTACTATAATATTTTTTTCCCTTCTCATCAGTGGTTTGTCTGATTTGCCACTCCTTAGTTCAGAAAAGTTTAAAGTTTATTATGTTGGAAGGGACTGGGTTCAATAACAAAGAGTTATCGAATCTGGTATAGTCTCTGAATAATTGTTTGATTTGAATTTTAAAATGAAGAGAGAAAAAGAAAGATGAAAGTAGTTGGAAACTCGCATATTATCACAAGAACTGAATATATAAAATCTCAATTCTTTATGATTAATAAACTCTTTGCGATATTAGCCTAGACCCCAAATAAGTGCTCCACTTGCTTAATCGGACAATGATTCCCGAAATTGTAACGATTAGATATCTTGACCAACAAAAGATAATCTAAATCACTGAAAGACAAATTCAGGATTTTAAACTACAGCAAGTGCAAGCAAAAGATAAATTAGAAGATACTTTTTATAGACTAAAATTCCTTAAAACTACCAAGTTCAGGTTGAATGACTCAACCACAGGAACCCAAAAGTCTTCTTTGTTGTTTCTGCCATGGCTTAAGCACCTGGCTTACAAAGCAGGGAGTTTTTTTCAACCAGGTTGTTGATATGGCATCATTCACGTTTGTATCCTTTTAAAATGACTTTATGCAGTGATCTTCTGCAGTTCCAAGAAAGTCAGATTTCAGCTTGAATGTGGAACTCATTGCTGATGCTGTTGAGCAGGAAAACCCAAAATGCATATTTCTAACTTCTCCAAACAACCCAGATGGAAGGTTATTTGAAACTGTTTTTATTCACTGGCATTGTTGTGTGTGATTGTGTTGTCACATATCATGTTATCCACAGTTAAAACTCAGCAGGGAACAGTGTTGTCCGTTTATATTAAAACAATTAGTATTTATATGGTTTTGATGTTTAATATCAAGTTCATATCAAAATGCATTACTTTTGAGTTTCAGGTTCGTCCATGACAACTAATGAAAGTTGGGAAATATGTTTTGGTATGCAATTTTTTGTATCTTGGAAGAAGCAATATGTACTTTCTTCTGATTTTAATCTTTTTATTCTCAACAATTTTCACATTATGGAGCTTCCTCCCAATGCTCAAGTTTGATAGCTCAAATGATTTCATTATTGAAATTAAATATATTATCTGAAGTAATCATGCATCCAAGTAGCTCTCTCAAGAGTTTAGTTTACAAGGATGCTGATGAAGTTGGTGACCTCAATGCCCCAGTTCATTGCATTTTATTAAAAGGAAAATTGTTTTGAGAACAAGAGTTAGTCCAACTTTTGGCATTCAAATGAATTGGTGTAGGTGGCATCTTTGCAAAATTTCAAGACAGGTTTCTTTTGTCTAATTCAAGTGATATTTATATTATACACTGAATGTTTGAGAAGTGCATGCAACTATTTTTGGATAGACGTAGTAGATTTCATTCTGATCCATTATTTGACCATATTATTGTTTGTCAGTGTCATAAATGATGAAGATCTGTTGAAGATCCTTGAGATGCCCATATTGGTGGTGCTGGATGAAGCATACATTGAGTTTTCAGGACATAAATCCCGGATGAAATGGGTGAAGAAGCATGATAATTTAATTGTCCTTAGAACATTTAGCAAAAGAGCTGGTATGATCATATTACTTTGCTTATTCTGTTTATAGAAAGTTACATATTTGTAGGATTATTTCTTCTGTGGAACTGGATAAAGGGATTTGATTCCTCACTTTTTGTGATATGAGAATGAATAATAATGAAAGTATGACAGGTTTGGGTATAATGATTGAAGCACAAAATTATCTCCTTTTTGTCTCCCCTTTTCTTAAAGTGATATTTTACTACTTTAGGCAATACTCCCTATCTAAGCTTGCTAATTCTGACTCCCAACCTCATTTTCATAATTGCTTTTGAAAACAAAATTCTGAAAATGTGTTTGGTAATACAAACTTTTAGCGGGATTCACCCATTTTTCCATTAATATTTGACACATAGTATTTCCATCCTACAGCAGTTGTGGCTTCAAAGGCACCACATTTTAATACCAAACAAAGCCCTAAATTACATAATAATCTTTTTTTGTTTGTTTGCACATTGGTTGTACTTTCTACTAGTATTTTGATAATTTACTCATATTATTCTCTAATGCCATACTTCTATATGTGCAATTTGTTGCTATTATAATCCAATTTAAGCTGTGTGATGGAATTTGCTCTTCTGTTGGTTGATGATAAGTATAGTTGGAACTTGGAAGTAAACTTATAATTTGGAGGGCTTGGTAAATAACAGTTCTCGTGTTTCCTTCAGAAATTAAAATTCGGTCTTAGCAACTGGAAATCTTTTAATGTTAGGATATATGTTTTGGTGCTTCATGTGGAGGATGTGATGGTGACATATATCTGCCCTATTATTTTTAATGACAAATTAGTGTTATACTTGATTACTCCAAAATTGAGCTCTATGGTTTTTCTCTCCGAGACGTGATATGACTAAAATTCAAAATGGTTAATGAAATTGGTGCAGGTTTAGCTGGACTCCGTGTTGGATATGGAGCATTTCCTCTGAGCATAATTGAGTACATCTGGCGAGCTAAGCAACCTTATAATGTCTCTGTAGCTGCTGAAGTTGCTGCATGTGCAGCTTTGCGGAATCCCACATATCTGGAGGTTTTTTTTTCCCCTTTTATGAGTTTTTGGCCTTCTTTTATGCTTGCTAATTTTCTCATCTGGATATATTAACATAAGCGATATCTTGAAGTCTCTTATTTCAGCATCATTCCCAATTTAAGTCTAAAATATTTTCCAGAATGTTAAAGACATGTTGATACGAGAACGGGAGAGGCTTTTCAAACTTCTGAAGGAAGTACCATTTCTCAATCCATATCCAAGCTATTCTAATTTTATTCTTTGCGAGGTTACATCTGGAAAGGATCCTAAGAAGCTAAAGGTAAATATTCTTTCTTCTGCAAATCCCTCCTTTAGTAGCATCTAACAGCTTGCTCGGTATAATGGAACTAATTCTTATATTTCCAGTTCTTTGGTAGTAGTGGTTTATGTTTTAGTTTTTCCATGTTTTAGATTCCTTTTTTTTTTTTTAAATGTTTTCTCTCAGATATGTCTATGATCCCCATTCAGGCAGAATTAAGTTTTTATCAGAGAAATTTGAGAAAAAGAAGTGCAATCAGTAACCATGTTGCTTTTCAATTCAATCCTGTCCAATATAATTCTAGGGTAGGTAGGCAATACAATGGTGATTTAGAAAATCTCAGCGGAACTTGGGTATTTTGATTGTTTTGAAGCAGAGGAGATGAGAGAGGATAGATAAGTTTTTGAGAGAGAGGTAGATGATCTCCAGTTACTGGGCTGGTTGAAATTTCAATGATTAAGAAATTCACGTGTTGAATGACCATAAGAAATGCATTACATAACCGTTCAATTGCAATTGCAAGTATAGTAATGCTGGATGGTTGTGTTATCTTTCACTTGGAAATATCTATTTAACTTTGTATCATTTACAGGATGACCTTGCACAAATGGGCGTGATGATCCGTCACTACAATAACAAAGAATTGAAGGGTTACGTTCGTGTATCTGTGGGGAAGCCGGAACACACAAATGCCTTGATGGAGTGCCTCAAGCGCCTTTCATGATTCCTCCCTTGTGTTAAATCCCAGTCCCCATTTATTTTCCAACCTTGTGCAGTTTAAAATCCTCTGTATATTTTGTTCTTAGATTACATTAGTCCGAGGGAATGTTTTGATTGCTTTTGAAAGCTACCTAGACTAAGTTTCCATTTCTTATTTTGACAACAAAATTTTGCTATTGGATCTGTATACAAACCAGTAAAAGGTGTAGTATCATGATACACAACAAATCCTGTATTGGTATTAACGGGGAGGCTTTTTTTCCGCTAGAGAACAAGGAACTTAATTTGATACATGGCCAAAAGGAACAATATATATTTAAATATTTGTTTCATGTATATATATAGGTTTCATGTTTGGTTTGCAATCAGAAATGTTAGGTTGGGGTGTTGCAAGTGATGGTCTTGTGAAACATTGTTTATCATGGATGAAGAAATATATTGAAATTAAAAATAAGTTTTTGTTTATAATAGTTTTAAGTAAAATCTACAAATAGATTATTTTCATAATTTTTGTAAAAAATTATGTGTTAACTGAGAGGAAGAAATTGATTTTCTATTTCTGAAAAGAGAGTTTCATGTCCGGCTTTCTTTATCATTTATTTCTCGTCAAATAAATTAAAAATATATATATAAACCATAGATTCTCGTCTCTTACAATTTGAAGTTACAAATAAGGCCTCATTCATGTATTTAATATCTAATTAAGGTTTTCTTTCTAAACCAAATCATTAAGTGTAATAATTGATTATTGAATTATGACGCAGGGAAACAAGCCTTCCCTTGCCAGCATAATCGGATTGTGAGAAACTTTGCCATATGCCTTCCAGACTTATGCTTTAAGTTGATTCAAACATTTAGTTAAGAAACTAACATCATAACAAGCAAACACTTAGTCAAGTTTCAACAGAATATTTTTTAGTCCCATAAAGAAAATGATACAGAAATCATGCAAGTGGTTACTGACAAAATTTTAACATCATCCATTTCAGTAGTCATCCCCTCTTGATATCACCTCTTTGCAAGTCGGCCGTAGCAAGATGGTATGCTCAAACTGGGAAACATAGCTGCCTTTGACATCACACAGAGGAGGATATGGCTGCAGATTAAAAAAACACAGTAACCAACGTTATGTAAGGTTTTAAGAGTAAGTGGTCATATTGGGGTAAAATTATCTAAAACTGACCAAACCGTCAACTTGGTAAAGATTGAATTGAAACAAATCATATCCGTAAATGGGGTCCAAAATAAGGTCAGTTTAAAAAATTTCCCTTGAAATAATCAAGGATCTCAACAGTGTCGTCACATCTGCATTAATACCAACATCAAGTTCGTCTCTGCTAACAGGTTATCATATCTCATCTCCGTTCCTAATTCTAAAAAGAGACTTGATAATGCTAAAAAGAGAAATACCTGAACAATGCCAGCATCACATAAATTCTTCAGTGCCATCAGATATTTAGTCTCCCCCAGGCGATCTAAATACCGTCTACAGAATGCCAATGTAGAGAAATTCTTGTTGATTGTTGCTAATAGTTGCTTTGCTCTGGGCAGCCTCAGTGGGATGTGGCCAACATCAAAATTTTTCATGTAATGGCTGCACTCTAGATCTTCTCTGACATATCCTTTCCCTGAACATAAAAAGAAAAAAGTGAGTAAATACACTCTAGGTCATGGCGCACACTCCGTGCTGGCTGTTTTGCAAGATAATTGTATGACATGTGCAAAAATAACCACCTGTTGATGCAAAGGTTTCAATTGCAAAAAATTCACCCTCTTCCATCTTTGTCTGCTCCCCTCCTTTCACAATGGGCACAGACTTTCCGGCATGGATCTGATAACGCCCGATGCTGTGTCCATTCAAGTTCCGGATACTTTTAACTACAATGAAAATTAATAATTTCATTTATGTATAGACATCTAACCATAGGATATACAATAAAATCTGCAGAAAAAAAAAAGATAAATCATGAATTCATTAACCAAATAAAAGGAAACAAAAGATAATGAACTGCTGCAACAGAACTTTCTGGGTGGTTGGTCAATATACCTGAAGCAAAAAAGAGAATGCTGCTAGCCTAATCTTCAATTATGAAATGGAAAGTAAAGACCAGTTTGATTAATATTAGGACCCCATTACTGGACAAGATAAGTAAAAATTTGGAGACAAACACAAAAGGTTTTAGTAAACTATTCAAATGGGTTTCACACTTTCACTTCATTTGCAAGTAAGCTATAAATCATATGATTTCATTTCACAAGAATTCACGGTAATAACACTACCATCTACGACAAACCCACTGCTTAAAAAAGTTTAGTTTTTGTTAGATGATAATTAACCACCATTAAGCAAATATATTGATGGAACTGAAGCTAAATCATCTAGTTTGCAAAGGAGGCCAAGACGCAATAACCATATGCAGAAACATGGATACCAACAACCTTCACATAAACATCATATTTGAAATTCTTTCCATTAAGCAAACCATGTTACGCTAATTGAAAAATATATTTGGCAACAAAAATTTCCCATAAACATTATACCTTGAAAAACCTTTCCATTAATTTCAACCTCATATGATTCCATGACCTCTTGGATTGCAGCACCAACATCACAAAGACGGACATCAATCCCAGCTTCCTGAATAATTTAAACTATAAATTGCATTGTTTTAATATGTAAAAGACCTCTAAATGTCATCAAAATTCAATCAGATTTTCGAGTACACATCTGTGAATATTAGTAAATTTCAAAGAGAGATGATAGTTGGAGTGCAAATGATCCGAGTGTTGTGTACTGCAGCTACAAAGGTTTGGAAACAGGAGGGGAAGAGTAGATGTAAAGTAAAAGAAAGAAGTGGTCCCGGCAGAACAAAATATACTAAAATAATTGCTTCCTGTCAGTAACTTTTCCTTCTACAACTTCGCCTAGACCAGTCGGTTGCAGATGGCCTAGAGAGAAACCCAGTCCTTTAACTGCTAGTTTCACTCGTTTGGTGGGCTAGTTTTCTAGGACAACTGAACAACGGAAGGAATTATGATATCCAGTGATACAATTTCAACAAGGACAAGACAAACAACATGCGTATTACGCAAGCACGTATTTAAACACAACTGTCTACCAAAATGTTTAAGATTACGAAATCTTTAGGCAGCCTAGATACTATTTCTGGAAAGACAGGAAAAAAATTGTGGAAAGCCTGTACAATGCAAACATAAATTATTAAACAGACAGATTATGGAAACAAACATATATAACAAGCAGTTTAATTACGAGGTCCGGGTACCTTGATACCCATATTGGTTGCTTCACGTGAGGCTTCAAGCAACGGATCAAACATAGGATTGAATGCCACCGTGAATGCACAGTCCACTATACATCCTGCAAGTCCAATCACTCAAGTTATATGATAACTCCTAAAAGATAAGTTCCACATCAAGAGAACAATTTAGGCAGCAAAAGTCAATGAAAAGATCAGGAAAGTAGATGTAATGAATATGGTATTACCATCAATATGAGTCCCAAAATCCAACTTCATCACATCGTCATACTGAAGTACGGTCTTATCTCCGGTATTCGGAGTCCAATGTGCAGCAACCCTGACATTGAAAAGAGCTTCAAGTAAGAACACAACCATATAAAGATCAAATCAATGCAACCTCAAAAGACAAATATAAAACTTACCAGTTCAGGGAACATCCAGTAGGAAATGCAATTCCTGCTTGCAGACCATTTTCTGATATTAGTTTGCGAACTGTGTTCTCCAATGTCTCACAGAGATCAGTCATTAGCATTCCAGGCTTCAAGATGCTTCTAATGTATTTCCGAACCTATTAAGAAGTAAACAAAGTTCAAGTGAATGTCTACAACCAATAATGATAAAGAAAATTTCAACATCTTCAATACAGATTTTTTTTTTTTTTTGATACCCAGAAATCCCTTGACCTTTCTATATTCACCGAATCCAAACTAGGGACAACTACCGGACTCCACAACTGCAATAATAAGGAAACTTATGAGACATAAATATCCTAGGTAGGTGGTCCCAATAGATTTTGAACCCTTGACCTATTGGTTGAATCCAAGGGTAGGTCTTCTACCACTCAACCAAATCCTTTGGGGTTAGTTTTCTCTTTTTTTTCTTATGCCACATAAAACAAGAATAATTGAACAAAAATGACGATATCCAACTCAAATTTGACTAGCTATGACAGCATATTATTCATGCGGCAACAAAGGCAGATCTAAGACCACATAGCAACCTGACGATGAACTTCTGCAGCCTGGCGAACCGAATTGTATATTGGTTTCTCAAGGCGCTCCAACTCCCTCTTCTCTTCAGATGTAGTCCTCCACAAATTACTGATACAAAAAGAGAACAGAAAGGTATTGAACATCAAGCAGAGAGGACAATAAGAATTCTTGGCCATGATTTTCATGAGATGTTAGCCCACACCTCATTAAAAAGGTTAGAAAATTTTCTTAAGTGAACATTGGCCCTTTTTTCTACAACAGTATTTACAAGTGCCCAAGTAGGCACAAAACAAATAAAAGGGAAATATACTAGGAAGAACCGTGAAGAAAAGAAAAAAAACAGAAATGATGTTAAAAACATAAAACCAAAAACTTACTTCACCTCTATTACAAGTAAATTAGTATGTTTTTTTTTTACCTTTGGCATATGACTTCAGCAGTACAGTTCCACAACAACACAAGTAGAAACAAAAGAAAAAATAACGCGTACTCACAAGGAAGAACCACAAAAGAAGAAAAAGAAAAGAAGACCAGAAATAAATGTTTACAATCTAAACCTAAACCTTGATCACCTCCATTAAACACATCATGAGTATGTTTTATTTTTCCTCTTAAGATATAACCATACAGTTGCACAACACAAGCATAAAAAAAAAGAGGGTAAAAAAAAGAAAGTACAGAACACTAGTTTCAACTCCAATTTACAAACAAATATAATGCAAAAGTTGTAACCAAACAGAAAATGCTCACTCTTCTTTGTACTGTTGAATTTCACCCTCAGGAAATTCGCCAGATGGGAAAAGTTCAATCAGAGGGATAGATGGTGGATCAGTCTGCTGAGGTAGTTCCTTCTTTTTCCTGAGAATTACGGAGACAATATATAACTTTCAAGTCGAAATGTTCAACCAAAAAAGGACATTAGGTAGTAAAAGGTTCTCACTTGCTTTTACTTTTCTTCTTTTTCTTCTTTGATGAAACTTCTGCTAGAAAACAATTTTGAAATGCAGATTTGTGCATGTATTAGCAAAATCCAAGCAAACTTTAAGAATGAAATCATCAAAGCACAACTAATTTAAGTAATCTAGATTCAGAAAGACCACCACTCTATGATATCAGGATGAACTCACTTACTGCAATAAGGAAAATTTAACACAAAGGATTTAAGCCCTAGGAAGAGGCAATAACTTTGTAGAGCAATAAAGATAAATTTCAACCAAATTAAGTCAATGATAGGGAAACAAATACAGTTTAAGTATCACTATAATTAGCTAATATTTATAGGCTCATTTACAATAACTTCATCAAGCTGGTAACTTCAGTTGCAGCCTCTAAAATAACCAGGGTTCAAAACAGTTTTTAATTCATCATGATAAGTTTCTTGTTAGACATTAAGTATCTATATTGTCTACACAGACTTTTTCTCCTCAATGAGAAAAGGGAGGATGGAGGTGTGAGGAGAAAAAAGATTTTTCATTGTTATTTTCTCCATTCAGCTGGTTGTTAATTAATATTTTCGAGGTTAGTGTATTCTGTTTTTCCTAAATCGTGTACCCCTTGACACACCACACTTTATGAAACAAGAAGAAAATTAATATCCCCTTGCAATGAGTAGAGGCCAAGGAAGAGAGAGAATATCAAAGTTGCTACATCAAATGGTTCTAATAGAGAAAAGAGGAGGAAGATTTACATTACTTTATTACCATTTAAATAGGGCTACAATGTTCACATAAAGCATTTGAAAAATATTCATTTCAATAATTTTATAACATTACAAAAGCAAAATAGGCATTGTATAGGCATGACAACTAGATAAAATCGAACACCACGACAAGTATACGATGAAAGAACATAACGAATAATTGGATAGCAAATCACTACCATTGTTGAGTCTCTCTTCCCAAATTACTAATCTGTTGCAATGGGTAGAGGAAGGGAAGAGCGAGAGTATCGAAGCTGCCACATCAAATGGTTATACAGAAGTTCGGAAAGAGACTTTTACATTGTTTTGTTAGCTTTAAATGGGTGCATGATATTCTTATATAGCATTTGAAACAAGTTCATTCCAAGAATTATACAGTATAGCACGAACAAAATAGGTAATGTTCACAAGTGAAATACATAACAACCAGATAAAATTAGGCACCACGACAAGTACACAATGAAAAAAATCACCTTTCCCCTCATCTTCATCTTTTTGCATTGCCAAAGAAACATCAGACGGCTCTTCATTGTCATTTAGTGGCTCCAAAGTTCCATTTTCTTCCACAGAAATTTCAGTATTAACGTCTTCATCTGCCATCCTTGAAAACCTGTTTGCACAACATATATCAAGCTAAATTCACATAATAGCACAAATAAACATTTCTGTTTCTTTTGTCAGTGCGCGTGTGATCAATCAAACTTAGTTCATTTCTTCACATATAAACAACCCAATAATAACATATATTTCGTTCACAAGCATGAGTGTGCCTGTATTGCATAAAACCCTACCAAAATAAATAATCACCTTTAGTTGATAAATCTTGTAAAATTGACGACCAATTATTTACAAATAATAATAATAATAATAATAATAATAAAAGAAAAGTGAAAGAAACCGAAATTATTCCATCGACGACAAAATCTCGAACCTATTAACGAGAAATAAGACGAGAAAAATCATCGTAAATGTTTACCTTGTTGAACCTGCAAGAAACGAAGGAAGAAATTTCACTCTACACACACAAGTGAAAAACCCTCTCAAGCCCTCGCTTCTCGGCCGCTCGCTGTTTATAAAACGACCGTAAAGGCCCAAATTTGCTGAATGGACCGTATGCAAAGCCCATTTAACTTTTGTCGCTGACGATTCGTATCCGTTTTAACATACAAGGGTGATACGAAATCCACCAATTGTCTGATTACCCCCGTTACTTTTTTTAACTAGGGCATAATCTTTTGCTGAATTAAGGACAATTACATAAAATGTCATATTACTCTTTTGAACATAAATGTTAAAAAAAAAAAAAGCATTGTCTTAATAATACTTTCTAATATAATCATGCTTGAATCATTTATTTACTTATTATTATAATTAATTAATAAAACTTTATTGTGTGCATATTTTTATTGGTCTATTTATACTATTAAATAACTTATGGCGTGTAACATTACTACATAGAATAAAAACTTAAACTAAATTTGTCATTATTGACTAAATTGATGTTAAAACTTTATATGACATTACATGTTTACATGTTCTCTTGTTTGATATTTTGAACGAAACTTTAACAAATTTGTAGCTTTATGTTATGAACAAAATCTTTTAATGCCCTAATTATATATTTGTTTTCTAAATACCTATAAATTACATATCGATGTTACACACCAACTCCATGTAACACTTTAAATTAATTTTTATTAATGAGAAAAAAATACATTCATATTATGAAAATACAATATCATCGTCTTAGAAATTTAGGATTAATATATTAACATCGCAACATAATTCTCTTGAATTAAGTACACTGTAAAAATTGAAAATCACAAAGCAAAAATCATTATATATTCAACTCATGTATCTTAACATGTATACATCAAATTTGGATAGAGTTACAGGGTGAAGAGTCTAAACAAAATAAGTTAATTAGATAAGATAAAAAAATTTATTTTTATACAATCATTTCATTTTCTGTGACTATTAATTATTATAAAGTTTATATTATATGAAAAAAATATTTAATTTATTATTGCTCGTAAAATTTCATAGTGTAATTAAAAACTGTCTTTACTTCTTTAATCAAAGTTTGATTTTTATAAAATTATATACAAAAATATTAAACACATGAAATATGACAAGGTTGAGAGTTGGATCATATTAATTTTGTTGATGCAACAAAATTATTCTGGGAACTCTATTCACCAAAATTAGTCTTTTTCATTCATTCGATTATTGTTTCACCTGAAATTAAAGAAAATTCTTAAGGGTAAAAGTTGATAGTCCGGGAAAAATCCTTTAATGTTTAAGTTAAGGTTTTGATTTTTGATGTTTGAAAGAGAAAACAATAGTAGCAAAAACCTATAAAACTTATTTTATGTGCTCTAATGCGCGTAACGTGTGTGCCTGATTACCTTTACTTTTTATAGGTTGTTTTCTCCTATCATCATAGTTCTCTCAAACTTGTTAAAATTCTAAAAAAATTTGGAAATCATAATCTCAAATGTATTAATATTCTGAGTATCACAAAAACTTAACTTTATAAGTATTGGTACTCCGAAAATTATGGGATTTTGAACTCTATGTAAACCCCGACTTTCAAATATAAGGATAGAATGGTCATTTGATGACATTCAATATCATATATGCATGAATACAAGAATTGTTGACACATGAACGAGGTTTAAGCAAAATAAATTAACTTATGGTATGCGAATCAAACAAATCAAGTAAGTTAAAATTGACATATATGGGATTTTCACATAATGCCCTACGCTGAAGCAATCGGCGATTTCGTTAGTCAATTAGCGAGTGGGGTTAAGGAGCAGCGTCCTTGCGGGGTCTGAGGGGAAGAGTCCCCAAGAAAATTTTTTATTTATATGTTATTTTGAGAAAATGGGAGAATGGGCGTAAATATCTACATTTTAAGGGTATAGATCGACCTTGTCAAACAAGAGATCGACACTTCCAAAGGAAAGGTTGACACTTCTAAAGGAAGGGTCGACACTCTAAGGAAAATGAATCAGCACTGGGTGAAAAAGGGTCAACACTTGAAGGATAAGTGTCGACCCTTTTGCTTGAAGAGGTCGACACATAAGGAGAGTATCGACCCTCAGGTTTTATTTCGCATTCTAGTACGTGCCTGGAAGAAAGTATCGACACTTGGTTTGAAAGTATCAACACTTTTGCCAAAAGTGTCGATACTTGAGTAAAGGGTATCGATACATTTGTGCGGGAAAAACACAAGCATTTTATTTTTCAAAAATATCGATACCTTTGAAAGAAAGTGTCGACACTTTCACCAAAAGTGTCAACACTTTAGACCGAAATATTGACTTTGGCCTAGGGACGAAAACAACCATTCTGTTTCTCTTAAAAATATCGATACCCATAAGAAAGTGTCGACACCTTCCTTAAAAGTGTCGACACTTTAGTTAAAATATTGACCCCTTTGGTTGATAGAACACAATTTAGGCGAAATTTGAAGGGTAAATTGGTCTTTTCACACCTTTATATTGTTGGAGATATACCCTAGAACCAATTGTGTCATACGGTTTAGAGATATCATCCTTATGTATATATAACTTTGTAATTTATTGTAAATTAGTTTATGATTAATAAAATGACATTTATATCGTTTTGTATATATAGTTGCGTATATATATATATAATGCAGAATGAGATCCCCGTGATGTATTATGATGTCAGGACTCTATCTATAAGGAGTTGTAAATATGAGTACAGAGTCTGATCTAAATACATCCGAATTAGTTCCCGATTGATGTACTATCATATGAGAGTATGACATTGCATGACTGGCATGTTTGATATTGCCAAGGATTAGTATTTAATACTAATAGTTAGGTAATGAGTCTCATGTCACAAGAGTATAAACATGAGTAATATGTTAGAATGCGTGTTACTGAACATGACTAAACATGACGTCACATGGGTGATTATCCACAATCAATAATACGTCACACAGCCGTACTAGTGTACCACTGATCCTTTGACCTGAGGTGTCACGACTGCCCTCCTCATTGAGGCACATTGTTCATTTGTGTATATTGCACCGGGCTAGCCACGCCTAGTGAAAAAAGCTTGCTGGTAATGTGTTTAAGTGTATGAGAACAGGTGATGACCAAGATGGAATTTGCTGGATTAGATATTAGAGCTTGAGATCGTAGGTAGGAATGTCATACATGGGAGATGAAATCTTTGACCAAAGTATATGTTTCTAGAAATGTGTTTTTGGATACATGATTCCCGTATATGATTCGAGACCTTGTTTCTATGATTGAGTTAGGGGTTTGACGATTCTTTGACTCGCACTTGATCGGAAGTCAACAGTAGAAGGACTTTAATACATGTATGTACAACTATATGGATTTATTAGTATCTAGGGTTGTGGCATCTTGCTAGAGGTTGCGCATGATAATTAGAAACTTTGGTTACAAAAAGTTGTATTGAAGAAATACGAAGGAGTTCGTGTCCACCCATGTCCAGCTCACAGTGAACCTAATGGGTCACATACATAGTCGGTAACTTGATGATGATGACTATTGCTACTATGCAATAATCATTAATTGATTAAGGATATTGTACATATATTGATCGGGTAGCAATTTGATTCTTTATTTAAAGAATATATTTTTCGGCTTTGACACGCTAGCACGCGTATGCATGAAAAATATTTCAGTTTAAATTTAGGATACCGCAAATATGATTTGCGGATGCAACAATATTAATATATTATTATTATATTTTAATATGATTAAAGTAATCATAAAATATAATTATTAATTATATATTAATATAATTATAAATATCTAAAATATATATTATTGATATATATATGTATATATATATAAAATATTTATTAATATATGTGTATGTAAATGTATACATATATGTAACTGTCTATCTCTCTTATTTTGATATATATATATATATGTTAATTTGATTAATATATATATATATATATATTATATTTATAATGTATTAATGTATTAATAATGTATTAATGCATTAATGTATGTATATATGTGTTTTAAAGCAATGCATGCATATGATTATAGATATGCATACTGCCGACTTAATCAACCGTGACTCATTCTTGCATTAATTTTTTTGTGATATTTTCTAAATGCAAGTGGGTTGATTTATGAGTGTGGGAGTCGGTGGAAAGATTTGTTTAATAAAGAAAGTTTAAGTGTTAAGTTTGTGTATATATATATATATATATATTTATAGATATATAGATATACAAACACAGAATACAAGTTTTTACTTCTCTGTTTTTCTCGTTTCTCTTTTGTGTTTTTGAGAAACCATGAGCCTCTTCCTCTTCTTCAACTAAGAGCAGCTTGGTGAAGCAAAACTTGGTGTAGTGTTTTGGTTGTAAACCAGGGCAAGAACCAAAAGAGAGAGGAAGAGAAAGGCTAGAGAGAGAGAGCTTGGTAAGCTTGGTGAAGTTTAAACCAAAGCTTAAAGATCCCAACCAAGCAGGAACCAGCATCCTCAACACTGACATGTGTGGACACCTAAGGAAGCAAGGGAGTTGCTATTTCAGATTGTAAGGCTAAAGGTTAGCTTTTCGTTGTTTTGTTTTTGAAACAGAGCATGTTTGGTAAGCTGAAATGTGTATGTATGCATGTTAATATCGATTAGGAGCTTATTCCGCAGGTTTATGTAGATAGCCATGGCTCTCCTGCGGCGGTTGCGCACCCGGAAGTCTCTTTCTTGAGTCGCACTTTCGCTGCTCACGGAAACAGAACATACTCAAGCTCACTGTTCCATTGATATATAAACACCTATGAGGAGGGAAATCAAATGTAGACTTCTCATTCGTGCATTCTCTTCTCTCTTTACAAACTCATTCTCTCACTCTCTTTTTTACTGATTCTATCAAAATCAAACCAAATCTCTTAAATTTTCGGTCAAGCTTGGTTGCCTACTGATTTCCCATCTCATCTTCTATGCATTGGCGCCACATTTGGGCTAGAACATGCAGGAAACAGTATGAAGAAAAATTAGGGTTAGCGAACGATTTGAAGTTTCTACTGATTAAATGGAGAATCGATGTTCTAAGGACTTCTATGTGTACCTAGTAAGTCCATTAACCTAAATAATACATAATTTTAGAGATTTGAGCATGATAGGTTTTTAGAGTTATTGTTTATCCGAGATTTAAATTGATTTCGTGTAGGAAATCTAGATTCGTTTGATAAGTTACGACAATTGGAAGTATATAGTGAGTATATATATGTTGAATAATGATTTGGAATGGATATAATTTGTTTTAGATAAAAACGACTAATTTGGGATAAATGTACGTTTAGTTTAAGACGAAAAATGTGGAATTTGAAATAAATGACTATGGGATTTCAATTGATGGAAATCGGTTAAATGGCTGTCAGATTAGCCTCGTAATGTGTTACATGTGTCAACTACGAACAATTAGACATGATTTTTCATGAAACACACGTTTAATACATAATGTTAAATTAATTTGAAAACCGTGGAATTAATTATGTATATATATACACGTGTTGTAATAGGTTTTGAGAACCAAGTGACTTGCCAAGTGAAAGTGAGAAAACATAGTGAGAGTGGATACCCTTCCCAAAGTTGTGAGTGGATTTATACATACATAAGTAATAAATAAATTGTATGTGATACTTATATGTACTATTGTGTGATATACATGTGTTTGAAATGCTTAAATGAAGTTATGATGAATGTTTTTCATGTAGTTTATATTGATATTGGGATATTTGTACAGTTTGATATGCTAATGTAATTTTAATTGATATACATGCTTGTAATGGCCAATAAGGCCGAATATGAATTATATGCTTTGGAGAACAATGTTTGAAAGTGTTAAGGCCAAGATGGCCTATTTTTGGTTTTACTTAGATTAAACTTTGATTTAGAAATGAAATGTTTTTAATGCATGTATATGGGTGATGTGAGGCCGTTAAGGTTAGATATTATTGTATGGCCAGTGGGTTAGGATATTTACTGTATATACAGGGCTGTAACCAATGGACGGACTATGAGAGGCTACAAAGATTACTGGTGTTGCAGTGGGGCTGTATAAGGAAGGATAGTCATGGTAAGTCCACTGTAAGCCGATGCATGAATGCGCAATGAAAGTTCTGTTGACTTAATAAAGATTTCATGGACTTGATGAATATGATGAGGACAGTTACATTATCACCAAGTGACTACTCAGGCCAACATCAGTGAGATGAACTTGTTTTATAACATATATTTTATATGAAATAAATGAGTTTTACAATGCATAAGATTTGATTTTCTGTTTATAAAAAATGTATTGTATATGATTTTATGCATAACAGGTTCACTGATGGATTTCAACGTTATCTTAACTAAGGTAACGCTCGGAATAATATGGCTAGCCCTTGTTGTATGTTTAAACTAAATTGCAGACACATATAATTGTTTTACGAGCATGATTGTATATGAATTGTATATATGTATTTAAGCATATTAATAAATAAAATATCAATATCATGATTTAGAAATATGTATGCATGTATGTAAATCTATGTATGTATGCGCTCACTCACTAAGTATAGTTGTATACTTACTCGTCACCATTTTAGCTTTCAAGCTAGGAGTGTTAGTCCTTGTAGAACTAGTAGTGGCAGTAGAGTACACTCGATACGCTTGGTAGGTTATCACTCCCTTGACTCACTTGTGTTATTTGAGTCTACTAGATTTGTAAAACTTCTAAAATTGTAATATTTTATGGATTTGTAATATTTTGAATACTTATTTACGGATATTCGTATTTTCTTAGGGATATGGATTTGGTTTTGGAATTGAGAAAAAATTGTGAATTCTGATGATTTTGTAAAAATCTTACTAATTGTTCAATCCATGTGAACTATTTAAATTGATAAATTGTATTATTCATGTATGTTGTGGATGAATTGATCATAGACATCAGTTCTTTGGTAATGCCCCCATGGATGAGAGGATATATTTATAAATTGTTTTCAGGTTGTGAGTATTGATTTGATAGCTTTACAGGCTCTTGTGATACATTATGGTTATAGAGGGTGTATCACAAGGGTCTGTAGCAATTGTCACAGGTAAACCCCAGGGTCGGGGTGTGACATCTATTTGCAAAATATATTTGCTAAGTCATAAATCTTTATTATGGAAAAATCCGGAAAGAACTTAAACTTTATGGCAATATATAATTGTCGAGAGGGCTTGGAAATCTCACATTTTACCTGAGACATTATTTCTCTAATAAGAATGGCCTCAGGTTTCGGTGGTCTACCCGAGATCTTTGTCATGTAGTACCTAAGACCCTTGTTGGTGAAAGAGGTGTCAGAATTCTACGTTTAGACCTGAGATCTTTTGTTGAACTTAGAAGGTCTCAAGCCTTATTGCGTCTGAAACCTTTGTCACGTCATAGTCAGGATCTCGTATACTCAAATTGGCTTCAGATTTCACTTGTCTTCAGTGAGACTTTGGCTAAAGCTCTTTGTTACACCTTGTGGGTCGAAGGCCCATTGGGCTTCGTCTACTTTCCAATCCATTTCCCAAACATTAAGCCCTACAACTTTTAGTTGAGAATTAATTGTTGACAAAACTGAAAGTTTTGACTTGAAAAGACTCGTGCATCAGTTATCTATATGCAATTTTTAAATGTTAACCCGAATCCCGTAAGTTTCCATCCACGTGTCTTCTTCCTAGTGGACCATGGGATAAAGACGTTTTAGGTCCCAAAAGATCTTTCGTTTCAAATTCCAATAATAATCTCTTTGATCTTTCTTCCAACATGGCTTTACTTCGTTCGTTCATTTCCTCGTCATATCAACGGTTGAAGTTTCTCATTCTTCTAAATACCCCATTTTGTTATTTCATTGTTCTTATTTGCATTTTCTTTGTATCCAAGCTTTCTTTAGACTAGCCATCATAACGAAATAATTATCAAGTTAGAGAAATCGAGCACTAGGTTTAACCCATTTGTTATCAACATTATTGAAAACGACGATAATTGATTCAAAACGAAAAATATTCTAGACTCTGTGTTCAACTTTAGTTCCATTTTCATTCTGGATTGTAACCCTCTTCTTGCTTCGCCAAAATCGTTTTCATTCTGGACAACAACTATCTTTTTATTATAGATAACCTCTCCAAGAACTAGATTTTTCTGCAAGTTTTAAATGACCATTCATTGTTCAAACTACTTCTTTATTTTGGCAAAAACTGGTCAACTTTTATATCCCCAAAACTCTTTTTATTGACTTGGATTTTTTATTGTTGAGATGGATATTGGATAGATTTCTAGGGTTTTAAACCATTACTGAATTTCCATGAGTTTTTTATGATCCGGTGTAACTTTCGTTAACTTATTTTTTCATCTTGTGAACAGAAATGATTTCTGTTTCAAACGATAACGAAGCTACTTCCAAGGGAAATAACTTTAAGAAGGAATTAGCCATCGTCATTTGTCCCTCCCTTATTCTTGAAACAAGGGAATAGTGGACAGCTTTCGAAGCAGACTAGTTCCCTTCCACAACCACGGAATCAATCCTATAAACTTATACCTGTTATTATAATATCTCATATGACATTTATCTTAGGGTCCTTAAAGCGAACGAACTTCCTAGTTGCCCTCCTAATGGTGAAATTTTCTTTAACGAAGAGTTGTTTCACTTTGGGGTCAGGCTTCTATTCCAATACTATTTTGCTAGAATTTTTGATTCCTTTAAAATTGCTCCTTATCAATTGAACCTCAAAAGTTAGAGAATTTTGTCTGGCCTATTTGTTATATGGAGTAAGGTTTTGGATTCTGCTCCCACAATTGAGGAAATTAAATATATGTATTTGTTGAAAAGGAATCCAGTAAGAAACCTTGAGTGGTATTACCTTCAGACCCGACCTGAGAAACGCAATCTCATTATGGGTAATCCATCCTATAATAAGGATTGAAAGAATAAGTGATTTTTTTTTTCGGTGATGAATGAAATTTCGACAATAATGTCCATGTGCCTAGATTGTTTGGAGGCATAATCACCTAGAGTGATCAAACAGAGCTCTAGCTCGAAACTTAGAAAGGGTTGAGATGGCCAGGTTCTCAGGGTCCAGTTAAAGATTCCTTCTTTCTAATGTTGTCCTGATCAAGGTTATCAGTACCATATCGGAAGACGTTTTATTTTCCTTTCGGCACTTATATATACCGGTACCTGTAGATTTCGGTATATCGTTTCGGATTTATCGACATTTTAAAAATATTTTTAATCTATATACATATATATGAAAAATATTCAAATAAAATTAAATGTAATACATTTAGTTTAAAATATAAAAAATTCATAAACTATATAAAATTTTCAAATAAAAAAAATAAGATTAAGTTCAATACATTAAGCAACCAAATATTTAATCCAAACCATTGTCAAGTAAACACAAACTACTAACAAGATTAAGTTTAATACATTAAATAACCAAATCATTCATTAACATTTTCAAGTTCCACAAAAATACTAGCCCATTCCCACAGACTTTGATTTTGTGGAATAATAATTTCGTCATTTTCATCAAAAGCAACTTCTTCATCATCAACAATTTTCAAAGAAGTAATCAAAGATTCTTTAATAGTTTCCCAATTCATATCAAAATAATCTTTATTAAGAAGGTTTTCTTCCTCAGCTATCCAATCTTGCATAATATCAATGTTGTCAATACTAATAGGATTCAATAATTATTTTCCCTTAATAAAATTCATAGCAATTAAAGCACAAGTAAAATTTAAATAAGATTGATATGAAACATGTTGAAGATTATAAATAAAAACAATTCAAAGTTAAAAGTATAAACAAATATACCTTTCTCGAAGTTTTAAATTGTAACGAACAAAGACAAGGTCATTTAATCTTTTATGCTCTAGCCAATTTCGCCTTTTGGAATGGATGAACTCAAATGTACTCCAATTTTTTTCATAGCTAATTGCACTAATACATTGGCTAAGCGCTTGAATTGCAAACTTTTATAACTTTGGTGTGCCACTCCCAAACTACTCCCACCATGATACAAGTAAAATGTAAAAAAAAATTAAATAACAAATAAGATCATATAATCACAAACCAAGTAATAAAAGTTAGTAACCTTATACTTGGATTTAGTTTTTCTCTTTGACGTATAGCTAGAGACATTCCAAAATCACCAATAGATTTCCTATACTCTTCAAGTTGTGCACTAATAGTTTCTTGCACTTCATCATCAAAAACCAATCTTGTAAGTGCATTAAGGTAACCTCTAGTAACTTCATTTTTTCGATTAAAAGATAGTTTAAAAAATATGCTCAGATTAAGCAAGCAACCGGCCATATGTAAAGGAGAACTAAGTTGCTTATCCCATCTTGAATCAATCACTTAAATATGGCATATATTGAGAAATCTTATTGTTTAACCTCGCCTTTATAGTCTCTTATGCCTTGTCCATAGCTTTATACAAATAACTCATACTTGATTTTTCTTCGCCATCAACAAAATGAAGAACTTTCACAAGTGGTTCGCTAACTTTCACAATATGTTGGCATTAACACCAAAAATCTGTATCTTCAAGAATAATAGAAGCTATTTCTTCCACTACATTACTTTTTGTATAATGTGAATCCACTCATTTATCTCTAATAAACATTTGCCTAAGTTCTTTCTTAAATTTCATCAAACATTGAATACTCAAAAAGTGTGTAGCAAATTTAGTGATTGCAAAGCGACACAATTCTCTACCATGAGTATATTCTTTTCTCATCAAAGTAAGCACCCAAGCATGATTATAAATAAATTTTGTAACTTTTCTAGCCTTTTGAATAGTTTGATCAATGACAAGAAAGTACCTGGGATTTTCTCTTTTCCAAATCAAATCTTTCCCACTCCTACTTCTTTTTTACTACAAATCTTTCTAATTTTACATAAATATGTAGACCTTTCAAACAAAAATCCTAATTTTCTACCAATTTCATACCAACACTTTTGATAATTAAAGTTTTTTACTACAAATCTTTCTAATCACCCACATTTTCTCTTTTCCAAATCAAATAATTAAAGTTTTGATAGCCATAATTAAAGAAAGGATAAGAACTTCAAATTGAAATATAATTCCAGAGAACTAAGGATCAAAAGAGAAAATAGAATTAACAAACATCTTGTAATATTTGTAAAAAGAAAAAAATCCAAAGGTAAATGTAATAGACAAACAAATGATTGGCATAGATTAAGTAATTAACAAACATCTATATCCATAATTTTTAATATAAATTAATCTGTACCAACCAAGAGATATCTAACATCCAAGATAATACATAGCTAAGAAAAGAAATTTTAAAAGAAGTTACTATGCATGTCTTCTATAGTGAAAGGCGAAAAGACATAGTAAATAAAACAAATGACAAATGGCAGGTAAGGAATTAAGGAGAAGTGAGCTTCCTCAAATCTTCTGCACTAGTTTCACAAAGAATATGGATTCTCTAAGGTTAAAAGAAGCATAATTTGTATAGTATACAATTTTGACTAACATGCTGGACAATGAGGGCTTATTTAAACAGTTAAAAATCATTTATAATAGATTGCAGATCACTGAGCTACCAATAATTCTCAATAATACCCTAAAATGAACCTTGAACAAGTTTCAAACATTTTTTTCAAGTTATCTTGCATTAGTCATTTGTTGTTCTATAGCTGGCTCATCCTAGCTGACACAAGACATGCTGCGATTTTTAATTTCCAAAATGGAAAGTTTACAAAATATCTAGTCTATATGATAAGTCACCAAATAATTCTGCTAAAAAATACCTATTACAGAAGTTGTGTTAGGGACCTTCTTAGGTTATCATTCCCTTCTTCCTCTAGAAGACCCACGAGATGTGTTAAGAGAACAAGAATACTTGATATAGTAGACATGAATAAGGTTAAGAAACACAGATGATAAAAACAGAACTAAGATGGAGACTGAATTAAGGGATAGATTATCAAGCATCCGAAGTGAGGATACAATTCCGAGCAAGACCATCCATTTTCATTTCAGACAGATATGTGGGTCAAAATTTTCAGAGTAACAATAACTTTAATATTAAGTTTGTTTGATTGTAGATATTTCGGTGAAAAAGACACGAAATCACCCCTCCTTCCACGGATAAGAGTAAAGGAAATAAAAAAGTAGATTCCATTTCAATCTTAGGCACTAAATTGCATGTATGCAGTATGTTCCCACAAACAATCATAACTGAAATATGAAGATGAACCAAGAGTATTTCCAGATATCTCAAAGTAGGTATGGATATGATTAGATCAGCTAAGAGTATTACCTCCAGATCAAATTACAGTTATTCTCTTGTTGTGAACCTCTCTTCGATGTCGTCTTTTTTGTGCCCCTCTCTTAATGCTGCTTCTCTACTCTCTAAAAGATGAAGAAGCTTTGAGATTTTTCAGATAAAGGCGTGAAGATGAGGGATAAAAGTTGAAAGCAGAGTACCAATAATAGGCTGACAAGTGTATAACGAAAATGGAGTACTGACCGGTACATAAAATTTCGGGCGATATCGACGAAATGTGATGAAACTGCCAGATCAAGGCGATGCCGTGTAGAGCAAATAATGAAATGAAACTGTAATATTTTTACTCCACTTGAAGATTGAAAAGGAGTATACCGGCCACTACACCCGGTACTGGTACGGTATTAATAACTCTGGTCCCAATCTCCTCAAGTCTTATAGATTTTTGTATCTTCAAGGGCTATTTGACCTTGGAAAAGGCTCAAACTGGTAAGCAATCTTCGTTTCTTGTCTTTTATGTCGGATCATGTTAATTGACTCTTTTATGATTTCTTTCTATAGTAGAAGAAATGACTTTAAAAAACAAGTTGGACGCCCTGAGGTAATTGGCTAAGAGCAAGAAAGTTGAAGAGGCTCTTAAGTCTCAATGCCTCAAGAGACAATGTTGAGACTTCTACCCCCAAGGGCATTGTTAGGACCTCTCATTTACCTCATATTGGATGACAAAGGTAGAAATAAGTAATCTCTCCTTTACCCATTTCTCTAATAAGGGCATGAGTATATGTGCACAGATGTGCTCATATCGAGCACTTGCACCAAAATCTCAATTCACAAAATTTACGTAAATTATCTTCCATTAATTTCATCAAATATCAGCATAAAATCGATTTATCATAAATTATTCATCCATAGAAACATTTCATGAATATTTAAACACACTTTCCAAACTTACTTTTACTCCATACATATTAATTTCATACTTTTAATGCATTTAAAATTCTAGATTCATAGAATAGTTAAACAATTTAAATCAGCCCCCAAAATATGTATATTTCAAATATTTGGTATAAACCATATTTTACAAGAATGAAATAAAATATCCACTTAAATCGATTTTCAAAACATTCATAATTCAAGCATTATGCATAAATAAAAATTTGGAAGATAAAGCATCCACTCACAGGTTTACATTTAACCAAGTTCAAGTCGCAATATTATTGGTGGTTGGTTAGGTCAACAATCTACAAATACATACCCTTTCGTTAAAACCTGAAATATCATATACTTGCCATATGGACAAATAAATATATTATACATAACAGTAATTCTTAATAATAAAAAAAAAACTTATAATGTTTCAGACTCCCATAAATCTTACGGAGCTCAAACTACCATTACCTAATTTGAAAAATCACAACTTCAATTTCAATTTTTCTAAGTAATGTATTTCCGAAACAAGGGTGACTTTAAAGTTCCACTATGATCAATTGAAAACACATTTTAAGCCAAGTTTTTAATATTTTAATATCTTATAAGTCTAGTTATGTGCTCTTTACGGATTCTGATTCTGAATCCTAACACTCAAGTTATACTCAAGTCATTACATGCTGTGCAAGAACAAGACAGTGCCTAGTGTCGAAACAAGGCAACCAACTTCTGAATTTTACCAAGGATTCATCCCTGCATGAAACGATCTGATTTTCGATTATGTTATTTTCTTATATGTCAAGTTTTTACATAATTTTATAGTGCTAACATCGAATGTCAGGAAAATTATTCTATTTTTGAATTTTTTTATACTGCCCAAATTTTTTGAAAAACCAAAATGCAATACATGACAGCCACTTCTGAAATTCACTGTGTATTCATCTTTGCATAAATTGACCTGGTATAATTTTATGTTGTTCATTTTTATGTTTAGTTTTCACATAATTTTACAGCTCAGTAATTGGAAGTTGGGAACTTATTCTGTTTTCAATTTATCGAGATCTGTTTAGAATTTTCCAGCAACCGAATTCTGTACTTTTAACTTGAAACCTCACTGTCATATAATTCTATATAATTAAACCACCATTTCCATGCATTATTGACACTTTAATTTCACATTTTTCATGCATAAAACACAACCAAAACACTGCCATGTGGATGCATAATCACTGTCAATACCTTTTACATGGCTATACCTCAATTCCACAACATTTTTACGTACAAAACACTGCCATATATACATGTATTATTCACTGCCAACAACTTCTCAAAGCCATTTAATTACATAATTCACAAATCCATTACATGCACATCACAAAGCAAGCATCTAAATTACCAGAAATCTATAAAAGTTAGTAAATTTTTCTTAACAATTTCTTTCCTTTCTTCTTCCTTTCTTTGCTTTCTTCTTCTTCTTCTCTTTTTCTTTTTTCTTTTCTCTTCTTCCTTTCTTCTTCCTCCCTTTCCCTTCTCTCGGTTTCTTCTCATTTTCCTTATCTTCCTACGTTTTCTCCCTTTCTCATTTTCTCTCTTTTTTGTTTTACTTTAGCTTCCTTTGACTTCTTATTTGGTTTTGAATTGTTTAGACAAAGCATGAAATATCTAGATTTTAGGTTCCCATTACATTCTCATTGAGCTTGGATTTGGGCCTCTATATTTACAAATTTTGGGCCCTTATTTCTACCATATTGTGCTTGAATTGGGCTTAGATATGTGGGCTTGATAATAATTTTGGGCCATTAATTTGATTTTTGTACTTTTGTCTAACATTTATAACTATATTGCATCTCTTTCTACACTTATTATAAATTAACATATTGGTCCCTTAAGCTTTGAAAACTTTTTATTCTAGTCATAATATTTTATAGTAATTTACTATAGAAAAATTTCAGGTCATTACACGACATCGACCGTTCTTGTTGTAGTACCTGACCACTCTTTGCTAGTAGGCCGCTATCTTTACCATCACCTGATCTCTCATTTCTTCAAGTAGATCTATCTCCAAAAGTAAGTTTCGGTCGTTATCTATCTCATTGTGATGAATGAATATGTTTTTTTATGATGAATTTAATTAAGATATTGATTAATTAAATGATGTCACTGGTTAAATTAAATGTATAAAAGTATTGAACTAAAGTGCTCCTTGAGAAAATGTGTTTTGAGTTTGAACATATTTATATTTGGTTCAAGAAGATCGATATTGGGTGACGAGGTCGACACTTTAACAAATTAAATTGACACCCTCAGCTCAAGAGATCGACATGTTGTCAAAAGGTCAACATTTTAAAATAAAGGATATTGGCATTCTCAATTTCAAAGAGTTGTAACAAAATTACATGTTAAACCAGATCGACAGTTTCAAGAAAAGTATCAACATCTTGTGATGAGATTGACACTCTCAAGGAAAAATCGACACTTTCAATTCTAGAGAGTTGCAACAAAATTACATGTTGAACCAGATCGACACTTTTAAGAAAAGTATCAACACCTTGTGAAAAGATCGACACTCTCAAGGAAAGTATCAATATTCGCAAGTAACACTAAACTGTATAAGAGTTCTAAAGAGTTGCAAGAAAATTACAGCATGAATCAGGTTGACACTTTCTTTGAAAGTATCGATACTTTTTGTTGAGAGAATATCCAAAGGTCAGATAAAAGTGGCAAGAACCAAAAGATCGATACATAAAGAAATAAGGTCGATATGAGATGCAAAATCAACGAAAGTATCGACACTGAAGACAAAAGTGTCGACACCTTCTAGAATCTCAAGTTGTAATGGTAACTTTTGCCCTTATTTAATGCGAACATTAATTACGCCAAAGAAAGCCGTTAGACATAAGCGCTTATACAAGTTAGTTTAAATATAAGATTTTCAAACAAGAAGAATAATAAGAGAATATTGGCATATAATCAAGTGAACATTCTTCATTATCAACATGAAACAACTTTTTCTCTCTACTGCGTTTATTTTGTAATTACTCTGTGAGAGAAAATTAATTGTGGAAGCTTACTATGTGATCAGCTCATGTGAGAGAGTTAAAATAAAAACTTCATTTCTGATTCTTAAGGGGTTTATCTTCAACTGGTAAAAAGAAATATTGTATTGGGTTTCTCTTCACCAGTTGAAAGGAAGTGTAAGTTGTCATTCACCATATGAGAAGAATTTGTATTGGGTTCCACTTGACCCGTATAAATAAGGAGATAGTCAAACGTTGGTGAAGAACCAAAACTGAGAGAGTTGAGGTAAATTGTACTTGCCGAACCACTATAAACCACTATTTACAATCATTCTCTCTTTACTCTCTTTATTTATTGTAGTGCATTCAAATTTGTATTTCATTAAACATTAAATTTTTTAATAACCTAATTCACCCATCTCTTGGGTGTTACCAACTAGGAGACCAAATTTTAGTTGTTGACTCAGAAAGTTGGTACGTTAACCTGAATTGAAATTACTGCTTCACACCCAAAGGCTAGGCAGTAAGGAATATTTTCGATGGCTGCCTTTAGAGTTATTCTATAGGCCTAAAAGACCTCTAGAAGCTTATCAATCCAGGCACCCTTGTACTTTTTGAGCTTCTTTTTGAGTGCTTTCTTGATTACTTTGATCGCAACTTCCACCTTTTTATTAGTCTTTGTATTGAAAAGTCTGCGTAAAAATCCTTAAAATTTGAGTTGTCGAATTGCTTTTCTTTATTTACAATCAACACTTGAGGTATCCCGAACCGATAGATAATATTTTGCTTGATGAAGGTTGTGACCTTCTTCTCGGTGATGCTAACCAATGGCTCGGCTTTCACCCATTTGGTGAAGTAATCAATGGTCACTATTGCATACTTCGTATTGGCTCTAACAAGAGGCACGAGATCAATGAAATCCAATCCTTATTGGAAAAATGGCCAAAGGCTTGACAAAGAAGTCAGTTTCTCAGAAGGTTGTCTCAGTATGTCACTATATACTTGGCACTCATGACAAGTTTTCGTAACCTGAGTTGCATTTTATAAGAGAGTAAACTAATAATACCTTTGCCATAAAACTTTATGTGCTATAGAACGTACTCCCTCATGACCACAGCATGATTCGTGATGGACTTCTTCCAGAACCTGTACAGCCTTCTCAGGTCTTAGACACCTCAAATAAGAAGTACTGAAGCCCCGTTTGTATAATTCTCCATCAATGACAATGTACCTTACAGACCTATTTTTAATCTTTCTTACCTCATCCCTATATTCTAGGAGTTTTCCTTTTTGGATATAAGACTTTATCTTATCTATCCAAGAATGGCAACAATCAACTCTGGCTACGACGAGTTGGTCACTTCCCACTTCAGTGCTTTTTTTTTTGCAAAACTTCGATAAGAATATAGGCTGAGGTCATTCCTTTAAATGTAAAGGCTAATTTGGATAAAATGTCAGCTCTTGAGTTTTCTGATCTTGAAATTTGCTTTAATGTAACCATCTTCAGGGTACTTAAGATTTGCTTTGCTTTATCTAAGTAAGCTTGCATGTTGCTTTCAAGAGCCTAGAACTGCCCGCTGATTTGACTTGCTATTAATTGGGAGTTACAGTGAATGTTTAAGCCTGTGATCCCTAACGTCCAAGCAAAATTAATTTTCACAATCAGCATCTCATATTCTGCTTCGTTATTGGTTACCTTGAAGTTGAACCTTAACAAATACCTTACTTCAGTTCCATCCGGGCTAACCAGAACAATTCCAGGCTTTATTAATAAATAGATTCCAAATCAATCCTACTACATTTAGCACGTGTAGATTCCCTTGTACTTGATCCGAGGAACCTTCCGCAATTCGATAGACGATGGGATGTTAAGATACTGATCTCTCTGCCATAAAATCTGCCAAGACTTGCCTTTTTATGGATTTTTTAGGCTTGTAGCAAATATTTTATTCGTTGAGCTCAATCGACCATTTTATTAGTCGACTTGATAGATCAGGTCAATGAAGAATTTATCTTAGTGGCTGGTTTGTCAAAACAATCATTTGATGAGCCTGGAAGTAAGGTTGTAACTTTCTTCCTACTATCACCAATGTTAGCGCTAGCTTCTTAAATGGAGAATACCTTGTCTTGACATCCAGCAATGCCTTGCTAGTGTAATAGATGAGTCAACGAAATTTTTTCGAATCTTCCTTTACAAAAACTGAGCTTACGGAATGGTAGCGCACCTCTGGGTAAAGATATAACACATCTTCGGCTTTGGGGCTTGTTAGGTGTGGTGGCGATGCGAGATACTGTTTTAGCTCTTAAAAGTTATTTTCACATTCTTCTGTCCACTCACTTCTTTCCCTTCTTCATGATCTGGAAGAACGAGCGAGACTTATTTGTTGCTTTAAATAGAAATGTGCTCAGGGTAGTCAGTCTCCTTGTTAGATTTTGTAATTCCTTGAGCGTGGTAGGGAACTTAAGCTCTAATATTGCATTTATCTTCTATGGGTCAGCTTCAATACCATGCTCACTAACCATATATCTTAGAAACTTGCCTGCTAGGACTCCAAACGCGCACTTTTTAAAATTTAGATTCATGTTGTACTTCCACATATATGAGAAGGTCTCTTCTAGATGTTTCGAATGGTCACAAGCCCTTAACGACTTAGTAATCATGTCGTCGACGTAAATTTTCATAGTTGACCCGATCAAAGGTTTGAAAACCTTATTAACTAATCTCTGGAATGTAGCCTCTGTATTATTTAGTCTAAAGGGCATTAGTTTATAACAATATAACCCTTAGTTAGTTACGAACGCAATTTTCTTCTGATTTGACTCATGCATTATGATATGATTGTACCTTGAGAATGCGTCCATGAAGCTTAAGAAATCATACCCTGCCATTGAGTCCACTAGCTGATTGATTTTGGGGAGCGGAAAGTTGTAATTCAGACATGTTTTGTTCAGGTCTGTGAAGTCCACACACATTCTTTACTATCTATTGGACTTCTTTACCATAACTACATTTGACACCTACTCTGGGTAATGGACTTCTTTGATGAATTTAGCCTTCATCAAATTTTCTACTTCGACATGCACCGTTTCCCTTCGTTCTGCATTGAACACTAGCCTATTTTGCTTTACGAGTTTATACTTGGGATCAATTACGAGCCGATGAGAGATTACTTGGTGATTAATTCCAGCATGTCTTCGTGCGTCCATGCAAATACATCTATATGCTATCTTAGAATGTTCTTGAGCAATAATTTTTGCTATTCAGGAAGATGTGATCCAATTTTGACTTTTTTTTTACAGTGTCTCCTTGCTTAGAATTACAAATTCCAATTCTTTTATCGGCTTCACTATCAACAGCGTGGTACCATGACCTGCTTCCTTACCCAAGCTTTCTTTATCCTTTCTTGTTCTGCGTCCTCGTCTTTAATCCCCAAGATCTCTCCTCAATGACCTTTTGATATATAATAAGAGTTTTTTGACAAGGTGGCAAAACATGATCGAGATTCTTTTTAACTCCCTCTAACTATGTTAATACTTTCACATGTCCTAAACTTTAGTTTCAGGTAATGAAAGCTTTCTACCGCCCTTTGTAGACCAAAGGAAAGGTCTTTAAATCTTTATATAAGGCATCTTGAGATCTACTACTTAGAACTCAACCATCATGGTTTTCTGATAGGATTATCTCTCATTGTAATTAGCAGTTGCATTATACCTAACGGGTAGATGCATGATTTGCTGAAGTCATGTAGAGCTGTCTTCACTGGTCTTAAACTCAGATCTTCAATACCCAAGGAATTTAGAGTTTTCTTAAAAATGACGTCAGCTGAACTTCCCGTGTCTACCAATATTCGACTGACCTTAGTTGTTCCCACTACTAGGGTTACTACCAAGGTATCATCATATGAGTAGTGTACCCCAACCTCATCTTCATCTTTAAAAATAATTCAGATTAAGGCGATTCTTTATTTCTGCTCGACTCTTACGTTCATAATATGAGCATTTAAAGCAAAATTGGGCAGTGAATATTTTGAATAGTTATTTCTTATCTTATTTGAGTTTCCTACTAAAGTAGTCCCTCTTTAGATTACCATCGCTTAATGCTCATATGTTTTTTCTCATCCGACCCTTGAATTTGGGGTTTCGAGCCCTTCACCATTATTTGCCACAAAATCTTCAAGATAGTTATTTTAGACAAGGACTTTGATTTGGTCCTTAAGGTTGAAGCACTCATCTGTCAGATGTCTAACGCTCTCGTGAAACTCACAAAACTTGTCATTTAGGCTTTCACTCAGTTTTACTTTTATAGGACAAGGCTCTATTTGCAAAGTTTCTTGCCTTTTGATTTCTTGAAGGATTTGTAAGGAAGACACATTTAATGGTGTAAACCTCCTCATTTATTAGATTTTTGCCACTCTTCTCGTATCGTCTCTTATTGGAGAATGTTATCCCATCGATGGAACATCATCCTTTCTATTCCCAATTCTGATTTATCCTGACACTCTACTTCTCTTTCTATTGAGGTCTCAAAAGTTTTTCCTGTCATCTCGTCTCTTTTTGTTCTCTAACTTCAGGGGCCGCATCTTGTCATATGAAGATGGTCCCATTGTTTTTTCCTTCTTGAACTTGAGGATGACCTGGTCTTCAATCTCGCTCTCATCCAATAACTTCTTTCGAGCCACTTCATAAGTAGTGATAGATGATTTTTTTACAACGTACCATCCATGGTTTACTCGTAGACCTTTCCTAAGACCTTTCAATGCTAAGGGATAATGATAAGCTTCTAATTCCATCACTTCGTCATAGTATTTCCTGACGAAGTTTCTAAGGCTTTCTCATTCTCTCTATTTTATCAATAGTAATGAGTTTAGGGTTTTGAGACTAGTAATCACTCACTTGAACTCATCTACGAACACCTGATATAGTTAATCGAAGCTATGGATATTGTTAGGGGTCAAGCTTGTGAACCGCTTCCTCGCTTGTCCTTCTACTATTAATAGGGACAATCGATACTTCTGGGATTCGTTCAGTCCTTGTATCAACATAATCTCCGTAAAAAAATCTATGTACAATGATGGATCGGTCTTTCTTGTGAACAGAGTTATCTAGGGCATCTTAAACTTCTTAGGGAAAATAAGGTCCATAATTCTTCGAGAGAAGAGAGATTTAGAATGCAATCCCGAGTGGGATATCGGCTCGGCATTCTTCCTCTGGTTGTACTTCTTCTGGTTTTCTAATTCCTCAATCAATCTCTTGACGTAGACGTCAAGGTTACTAGCTCTTTTATCATGTTCTCTGTATTCTCTTTCCCAAGATTCTCTCCATTTAGTTTTATTTCTCTTACATTTTTTATTGAGGAATGTCCTCATATCTTTCGAACTTGAACTGTATTTCGGCCTTTATTTCAACTGGTCATTCAGAGAATGTTGAGATTCGACACAAAGTTCATCAATAACTTTGAAAATAGAATTATCATTTTTGGGCACTAGGGGTCTTTCTGGAGGGTAGTTGGAGACTTTTTTTTTTTTTTTGGCGATGGTATATCTCCTCTTAAAGGTATTTTGCCGAAGACTCACTTCACGATCTTCGGTGGTAGAATAGTAAGAGTACAACTTTCTACTGCCTCTAATGATGTAGCCACCCTCTGTCCAAAAGAACTGTTTTGAAGCATTATTTTCATCTCTGCAACTTCTTTTGCCAACATTAAGATTTGTCGGTCTTTTTCTGCATGCTTTCTTTCACTGTCGGCCAATCTTTGGATCCACTGGGCAGTTTCTCCATTTTTCTTGTTGGAGGGATTTTGTGCAGGGATGAGGCTTCTGAATTGCGATATACGTCTCCAAGGGGTGATTGCTAGTTGTCGTTATTTAGGTTAGCTACCATTGTTGCTTCGAGAGAATTTCCTTCTAGATTCTCTCTTACTGTTGTATGCTTTCTAGTTGTGCAAGTTTGCATTGCTACCATGGCTTCCTTCTTGACAGCTGTTGTTTTTTAGCTTTTTGTTTGAAATTCTCATAGAAGATGCCAGATGTTGATGCAGCAAAATTCTCCTGAGAACTCTGTGCACCAGAATCAGTCTCTTCATTTACTCGATCTTTATTTCACCTGAAATCACAGAAAGCTCTTAGCGGTAAAAGTCAGTGGTCTGACGAAACCACTCTGATGTTAAAATTATGGTTTTACTTTTTAATGTTTGAGAGAGAAAACAATGGCAGTGAAAACTTACACAATGTTATGTTGTATGCTCTAACGTGCGTAATATGCTTACCTTTTATTGGCTACTTCCTCTTATTGTTATTAGGTCTCTTAAACTTATTAAGATTCTAAAAAATTTAGAAATCGTAATCCCAAACGTATTAACATTCCAGGGATCACGAAAACTTAACTTTATAAGTATCGATATTCCGAAAATCACGAAATTTTGAACCCTATTTGCAAATTATATCTACTAGGCCACAAATCTTTATTATGAAAAAGTCTAGAAAGAAATTGAACTTTATGGCGATATGTAATTATCGAGCAATCTTGAAATCTCATACTTTACCTGAGACATTCTTTCTCTAATAAGAATAGCCTCAAGTTTCGGTGGTTTACTCAAGATTTTTGCCATGTAGTACTTGAGGCTCTTGTTGGTGAATGAGGTCTCGAAATTCTACGTCAAGGCTTAAGACTTTTTGTTGAACTTGAGGGATCTTAGGTCTTGTTGCGCCTGAAACCTTTGTCACATTATAGTTAGGATCTTGTAGACTCGAATTAGTTTCTAATTCCACTTGTCTTCAATGGGACTTTGGTTAAAACCATGCGTTATACTTTGTGGGCCTAAGGCCCATTGAGCTCCATCTACTCTTCAGGCCCTTTTCCAAACAAATTTATTATAAAAAATTACTTGCACAATAAAACTTCTTTATAGTCATAATATTGGGACTAAACTAATTTATTACTACAAAGATGTTATAATTGAATATAGATATAATTAAAAAAGTTATTATTTTAACTTAGTCGAATAAAATTGATATTAATGTATACTTCAATCATCTAAATGATTAATAAGTTGTGTAAACATTAACTGAAGAAGATATCGTTGCTACAATTAAATAAAAAGAAGAATGAAATAATCACAAGGATGATAGTACGAAAATACAAAAAAGTTTTACAACAGAAAACTCTAAACATGTTTGATAAATTAAAAATATTTTAGTTTTAACAAAAAAATGTGTATACTAACAGGCTATTACGTACTCACAAATTAAAAAATGTGATAACAATTTTAAAAAATAAATTATTGTTCTAAACAATTTTAGAAAAATATTTTATTCTATCTTTTTCTTTCTTTAATGTAGTATAATATATATTTTATTATATATAATTATTATTATTTGTAGACAAATTTTTTTTATACAAATTTTAAAAAACTATAATTTATTATAATGTGAAGTTTATTCTTATTTATAATTAATCCAAATTGAGATAATGACTGCGCATAAATTATTCTTATTTAAAGAATTAGATCTTACTATAGTTGTATATTTTAAAAACAAAGTTTTTTTAACTAAAAATCTCATTCAAAATTTCAACCGTTCATTACGGTGAGTTCGATAGTAAAAAAGTTATTGAGTAGAGGTAATTAAATATGAAAAAAAATGAATACTATATTCAGCAATTTGATTTTAGACCAAGACACAAGGTGTTCAGTGATATTTACTCTTAAATTGAAGTAACGTGATCATTCAAAATGTTGATAATTTTGGAATTCGAATGATTACTTTCGTGGTTATTTTTCATTACACTATATAGCCGCAGTCAATTTTGCATATTACTGCCGAGTAGGAAATGACAGCGTTGCGATCTGGAATTTGAAAACTTTGCCGAGGACATTCATGGTTTCTCAGAGTTCGTTGGAAATGAGAGAATAATTCGACGATGTTAGTGAAATAAATCGCCGATTGAGTTCGCTCAGAATATTTTTGGAGCTCCGAGAAAGAAGAAAAAATGCTGCGGCTAAGAGCATTCCGGCCGACCAATGATAAAATAATGAAGATTCAGTTGCATCCAACACAACCATGGCTTGTCACTGCCGATGCGTCGGATCACGTCTCCGTTTGGAATTGGGAGCATCGGCAGGTTTTACGAGCTAAAAGCCGGCGGCGTTGATCAGAGACGTTTGGTCGGAGCCAAGCTGGAGAAGCTCGCCGAAGGCGAAACAGGTCCAATTAATCATCTTCTAGAATTAATAAATTGATTACTTTCTGGATCTAGATGTTTAGGCATTTTTTCCCCTCTTTTGTTGTTTGGCAGAACCGAAAGGAAAACCTACAGAAGCAATTCGAGGAGGGAGGTAATTTGACATTTGCATTTGGATTTGTATTTTCCTATTTTGTATTTATAAATACCTGATTGTATGACGGCGGCAAATGGTTGTATGTTTAAGTGTTAAGTAGGTGAATTTTTATGATGACGATGTAAGATTTTGACAACTTTGGCGGAATCGAGCTGCAGCTGCCGAGGCTCCAACTGCTGTCAGCAATGTTACGTCTGGTTTTACTTCTCCTGCCCCATCTACTAAAGGAAGACATTTCCTTGTCATCTGTTGTGAAAACAAAGCTATATTTTTGGACTTGGTCACGATGCGTGGCCGTGATGTACCCAAGCAGGAACTTGACAACAAGTCACTTCTCTGGCAGGTTCTCATTACATTAATATTATCTGACGCTGTTTGCTGGAAAGTGCAAGCACCTTCCTTTTCTGAATTGAAGAAGTGGATGTGATCTCCTAGCTATAGCTGCATATTTGTAGAGGATGGCTTTATGTTTAGTTGACATAAGTTAAAAGTTGCCACTGTTTATAACCCTTTTAACTTATTTTTGTTTGATAATTCTTGTTATCTGAAGGATGCAAATGTGTTGAACAACTGAAAGTTGTGATATGACCTTTTCTGTCTTCACGTTTTTCTAAGAGACATGCTTACGGTGTTCTACTTTCTTCTGTTCTGGGTATTCTTTGTCCGGGGATAATCAGTTTATTATATAGAATGGTAATTCCACCCAATAGACTAGTCATTTGGTTTGGACAGCTGGATCTTAGCCCCCAACGATATATATTTTTGGCCAGGTGGAACCTAAGACAATGTTATTGGTATAAATCACTTTGTCACAAAAGCTATTTTCCTTTGTTATGGAAAAGAAATAATAAGTACAAAAAATAGCTTTTATTTTGGCATTCTCTGTTTAAAGCAGGTGCAGAACCTTATACCAAGAGTAATTAGTTTTAATGCCATTAGAATTATGATGTTCTAATGTGTGTAGATGCCTATATAAGTGATTTCTTCTGCCAAACATTTGTTCACTTAGTGATCCTGGACATTATGCTTGTTAAAATCCTTGCTATCTCTTTTACCTACTCAGCAGTCTTCCACTTTTGTAAGTTTGCTTGAAGAGCCATGTAACATGTTACATATTTAATTGTCATATCTTGCTGTATGGAGTTTCTCTCTAGATCTGTTACTGGTGATGTTCCCCTTGTTGCTTTCGGTGCATCAGCTGGTGTCATCAGGGTTCTTTCAATGATAACATGGAAGGTTTGTGGTTTATCAAGTTTTTGGTTTGCCATGTTAATTATGATTATTGGTTGTTGTAATTTTTGTTCCGTACAGCTTGTACGCAGATACACTGGAGGGCATAAAGGATTGATATCTTGTTTGATGACTTTCATGGCTTCTTCTGGTGAGGTAGATGTTCAGATTTTCTAGTTTAATTTATTTCAGATTTACTTTCAGACTTGGAATCTTAGTTTGTATTTTTGGTCAATGTGAATATTATGGGGCGAGGCTTTGTAACATTATCTTTTTTCAAAGATAAACATATGTATGAATAAGAGAGATATGTACTTGAAAGACTGAGGTATCCTTGATGAAAGCAATATAAAATCTCAATGAAAGACATAATAACATCCTATGATGAATAACAATCCATTACTATGTGAAATATTTGCAAATGGAAGTTTAAAAGGGAAGCACTTACCTCTTGATGCAATGCATTGTGGCACCCATGTCATCATAGGTGCTAAGGTGGACTAAAGGGAGTCTAGAAGTTGAAAATCGTCTCTTCTTTGTTCCTGCATAAGAAGTGGGAAGAAAGGGAAAGGAGTGGCAATAGGAAGATAGCTAGAGTATCTCCCTTTAGTTGGAAAGAAATGATAAAATGGAATGGATTTGGAATAGTTGGATTTCCTCTAGACCTAGCTGAATCTGTTCTCTTAACTGGGCAGATCTAGAAGGAAAATCTAAATGTCTAAACTTTTCGGTTTTCAAAATACATTAAAAGAATCTCGTATTTCACTCTGACCAAGTGATTGAAATCCAAAAATATGCATATCTAATTTTCCATTTTGAAAATGTGTAAGAAGATGCCGGCAGTGGCAGAGTCCCATCCATTCACTGGAGTTTGTTGTTGTCACGTAACCTGCATTATTTCCGTTACATTTATTGTTGTAGGCACTTCTTGTTTCGGGTGGTAGTGATGGTTTACTTGTACTATGGAGTGCAGACCATGGTCAAGATTCACGTGAACTTGTGCCCAAGCTAAGTTTAAAGGTAACTATTCCTTAACCTTCTATTTTACACCATGTCTATTTATTGAAGATGCTTTTGCCGTGGTTTTCTGTATCCTTTTCTTTCTCAATCTTTTCTTCCTGACCTTATAGTAATTCCTGATTATTTATGCTTTAGATTTTATTGAGGTGCAATATTTTCTAGGTTCCTGTGTGCTTTGGATGAATTTACTTTTATTATTTTATTCTTTTATTCCTGTGCATGTATTTTTGGCTCCATGCATGCTCATTGTATTAGTGCGATTGTTCTGGTTCTTGAATCAGTGACGTTGAGTGATGTTTTTGATTTTTTTTGTCTACAATACCAATAGGTGCATGATGGTGGGGTTGTGGCTGTTGAACTTTCAAGAGTGATTGGAGGTGCACCACAACTAATTACAATTGGTGCAGATAAGACATTAGCCATATGGGACACAATCTCTTTTAAGGTGTTTTACTGAGCTTGAGGAGTTTTTCATTTTTGTGAAAGAACTTCTGACTATTGGATTTCATTGACGGAAACTCTGGCATATTGTATTTTTACATTCATTCACTTTTCCTTACAGGAGCTGCGGCAAATTAAACCTGTCGCAAAACTTGCTTGCCACAGTGTGGCATCTTGGTGCCATCCCCGAGCTCCAAACCTTGATATTTTAACTTGTGTCAAAGATTCACATATATGGTAAGCTTACACCTTTACTCAGCAGCATTTTTGACAGAGTTTCTTGCCAGTTGTTTATCAGGGTTCTTTGTGCATAATGAGACAATCATTGCAGCTGTCAGAAAAAGAGTTAAAATATGACAAAAAATTTTTGTAATGCCATTTAATTGGTTATGTTTGAAGGACCTTAGAGTATTGTTTGCACTTCTGGCAGGGCCATTGAACATCCCACATATTCAGCTCTCACAAGGCCATTGTGTGAACTTTCCTCATTAACACCTCCTCAAGCATTAGCACCAAACAAGAAACTTAGGGCAAGTAGTGGTTTTTGTTCTTTTAGTCGCAAAATTTCAATCAGTGGTTCCTTTCTGTTTATGATATCTGTATGTTTTGATATAAGGAAGCTAATATGAGATGTTTGAAGAGTTGTAAGAGGAAATATATGATGTTAACAACTTCCTGACACTGCCATATATCTTGTGGCCAATAGTATTGTAAAAACACTCAGAATCACATGGTCCTTTTTTTAAAATTTTATTTATTTAGGTGAAATTTTAATTTCCTTGATATGGTTTTCATGTGAAATGCTTATTTAAATTCTGTCATGTTAGCATGTACTATTCATTTTTTACCTTGTTCTTGTCTTTCGGAACTCTTTTAAAATTAGGGAAGCTTCTCTGTGTTTTTGGGGACAGCTTGTGTACCTTCTTGTGAATTTCTTATTATTTATATAATCATATTTCATTTCCTGGTAAAATGTAAATTATTAAAGATTTTTTTTTAACTAACATGCTTTTACCTACCTAATCAAAGGAAAAAAATAATATTTCTTTCGTTTTCCACTAATTAGTTATTAAATGCATTTATTGTAATGGAAGATAGTTATTAAATGAATTAGTTAATGATTCTGAATAACAGAGAATAAACAAACAAAAATACATAGTTCTTAGTTCTTAGTTTATTTGGGGAAAGGTATGGTTGTTCATTGTAATTTTTCTTGTGTTCCATGTTAAGGCATATTATCTCAAAGAATGAGATTTGTGGCTTTTCAGAATAGTTTCTTGATCATGGTTCTTGCTCTTATGTCGAGTACAAACCTCTCCCCTGATATGAAGAGGTTGTCTCATTTATTTTAAGATGCAAGCAAGAAAGTTATTCTCCTTTCCCACATTTTTTCACCAAGTGATGCTTATCTTCATCAATTCATGGAATATTTCAGATTGAATGTATCTCTTGAGATTTCTCGGTCAGTTTTAAAATAGCAGAAATATGGATCATCAACATGAACTACCGAACCTAAATTTCTAGTGAAATCATGCTTTATACTATTTTCCAACTCTGCTACTTGGATGGGATGTTACTCATCCACTTGAAACGAGGCCCGTTAACCACATAATATGTTTCTTTTTCTTAATTTTCTTGAATATATCTTGCTTGACATCTGTTAATTTCTACTACAGGTTTATTGTATGGTGGCACATCCTCTACAGCCTCACCTTGTTGCCACTGGAACCAATATTGGTGTTATTATCAGCGAATTCGATCCTAGATCTCTTCCTGCTGTAGCTCCCCTACCAAAATCCTCAGCAAGTCGGGAACATTCAGCTGTCTATGTAATTGAAAGGGAGTTAAAATTGCTAAACTTTCAGTTATCCAGCACAGCAAATCCATCTCTTGGAAATAATGGCTCCTTATCTGAAACGGGAAGGTTGAAGGGGGGCTCATCTGAAGCATTACATTTTAAGCAGATCAAAAAGCACATTGGTACACCTGTTCCTCACGATTCATATTCAGTTCTTTCTGTAAGCAGTTCGAGGAAGTAAGTTGCTTTTGACTTTTGCTTTGACATATTAATATTTGGTTTTTGTTCATCAAGTTCAAAGCAAGTTACAGGGAATGATTCTGGCTGAAAAAACAAAGTTGCAAAGATGAATTTGGTTATTTCGTTGTCTTTATGTGGTTTGGAATATGTAAATCACTTTTTTTTATTCCAATATATCCTGAAAGAAAAGGGAGCTTTTATTCCCGTGGAAGCCTATTCTAATTGCTTCTTGTTTACCTTGACAATATCGTATGTTGTATTCCAAGAAATTTCTGCTGAAATATATTTCTGTATATTTGACTTGCTTGGCATGATACCTTATTTTTTATACCACAATTTGATTTCAGGTATCTTGCAATTGTGTGGCCCGATATTCCCTACTTTTCTATCTACAAAGTCAGCAACTGGTCTATTGTTGATTCAGTCAGTGCAAGGCTTCTGGCTTGGGATACATGTTGTGACAGATTTGCTATATTGGAATCGGCATTAGCTCCTAAAGTTCCTATAATTCCTAAGGGGGGTTCATCAAGAAAAGCAAAAGAAGCTGCTGCAGCTGCAGCCCAATCAGCGGCAGCTGCTAATGCTGCTTCTTCAGCCACTGTTCAAGCTCGTTTCTTGTTGGATAATGGAACTTCAAATATACTAATGACGTCTATAGGTGGCTCCAGTGAGCCGGTACTTGATCTTTTCTCAGTGCATACCGTTTCATAGTTTTAATATATTTATATCATTCTTGGCAATATTTCGTGCTTAAAGTTGATAAAATTGTTTTTGAATATCACTTTTAAGCTTAAGTTAATTTTTTTGGTGGCATTTATGATGCTTGCAATTATCTGCTATTGCTGTGTCATGTGCACAACTTTCTAATTCTTTTAAGCAATTCTAGAAGTGAAATATGAACTGACATTGATTTTTTAAACGGACTTAGATCTATTTTTTAACATTCTTATGTCAATTAATTAATCAACTAACTTACAAAATAAAAGTAGTGTGATATCAGTGCTAGTGCAGTATTACCCTCCTAATGTGTACTACTCACATTTATATTAATTTTTTTAAGTAGCTTTATTTGTTTCATTTATGCATTAATTTGTTGTCATGATGTATGGTCTGGAGCTGAATTGTGTCTAACCAAGTGTTTTTTTGCTGTTCTGGGAAAAACCATTACAATGTTTTTCCTATCAAGCAAAATTTTCTCTACTATGATTTTTGCCCTGTAAAATACATTGCATAACTAATTTTATGGCTGTGTGCTGAACTGTCATGAGAAGTATAGGCTTTGTTGGAAAATTTTCTGAAATTTATATGTTCAAAGTAATAAACAGTGGCAAAATATGTCCCTTTATGTGTCTATAATGTAATTGTCTATAAGTGATCTCCTTATTTGTGTTCTTGTGTTGAAAGTTAGGTAGAATCTGTTGGTCATGGTCTAGCAGTGAGTGATGCCTAGTTTCAGACTGAAAGGACCAGGGACCTGCAGCACCCTCCTTTGCAGGGCAATGGTCTACCATTTGACCTGCAATACCAGAAAAATTAAATGCTTATTCCCTTTCTCATGCAAATTTTTTCTTGTAGGTTATTGGTTTGCATGGAGGAGCACTGCTTGGTGTGGCCTTTCGAACATCTCGGAGGATTAGCCCTATTGCTGCAACAGCTTTTTCAACAATTCAGTCTATGCCCCTGTCAGGATTCGGAATTAGCAGCCTTTCTTCTTTCACATCTTTTGATGATGGATTTTCATCTCAAAGATTGCCTGCTGAGGCAGCGCCTCAAAACTTTCAGCTATACAGGTGAGGATGGAAGTTGTTTGTTTAACTTCTTTTTCATCAAGTTGCTATTGCTTACAGAATGGGAAGTCTTAAGCTTAGAGGCACAAAGTGTTGGATGAACTGGTTTATTTTTGGTCATTTCCATTTCAAAGCATTAAGTCCTACACTCATATTAGATTACTGAATTATGCTGGATGTTTGTCTTTTTGGTGTTTGCACGTTAATTCTCATCTTTTTCCTATTCTTTTTTCTGAAAATGCTAGAAAAACAAATATTAATGCTTTAAACAGTTTGAGAAATAAATCTATTTAACTGTTTTTATTTTCCATTCTCTTGCAATTTTGGTCTAAATTTTGAGGGGTAATCCTTCTTGGAGCAGAAGAAAATAATTTATTTGTTCAGTTGTCCACCATAGGCCCCGCCAAGCAATCTTTGAACCTGTCCAGTTGCAGTTCTCCTGTGAATATCATCAGTTTGCAGTTTCCTCTTAATCCTGTAATCCACTTGGTCATTATGGGTTCAATTGGTTTTTATACCTTATATTGCAGTGTCTACACTTCCTCTTGGTTTCAGTTAGATTAATCATTTTTGTTGAAAACCAAAGGATTCTCAATGCAATTTATGTTGTTCTTTCAGTATATATTTTTTTCTAATATCTATTGTGGTGTACATTCAGGTAATATGGTTTTTATCTGCAGATTAATAAGATCCATATGTGCTGCATTATTCTTTCCTTACTTTCTTTTCTAATATCTAGTATAGTGTACATTCATGTAAATGGTTTATATCTGCGGATTAATAAGATGCATATGGGTTCCCCTTTTATTGTGTAATGTTTAATCAAGGTTATGATGTGCTGTTGGGAAACTTTTCAGCCCGTGGGTGGTTTACTTCCTCAACCAGAGTGGACTGCATGGGACCAAACTGTTGAGTATTGTGCTTTTGCATATCAGCATTACATAGTAATAGCTTCTTTGCGCCCTTAATATAGGTACTTGGGAGATGTTGCAATACCCCATGCTACTGGAGCTGTTTGGCATCGGAGACAGCTGTTCGTGGTTACACCAACAACTATTGAGTATGATATTTTTAACTTATGTTCATATTCAATTGCCTCACTGCTCTTCCACATTCTTAATTATTATTATTTTGTTATGATAATATCATACTTTTATATTTATATTCCTAGTACCCGTCTTTGATATTATGGAAAGTATTTAGCCCTCCTCACTTGACGGGGAAATGATAGACGAAAGTGCTAGTGACATGGTGTATCTGGAATTAGTTTGTTGATCTTTAGGTTATTGTAGGAAAATTTTAGCTGAAGCTAAAGAATGTTAAATGTCTCTGCAATTAATAAATGTTCCCTGTTTCGCTGTTTCCAAGTCTCAAAGTGGATCAAATATTAATCTGAAGAATCTTAAATCCTTAAGACACTGGATATTGATCTGTATCACATTATTCTCGAATGAACTGTAATATTATTATTTTTCACTTTTGAGGACTGGTTATCCTGCCTTTTTTGTACTTTTCTTTATCTTCAATGTAGTTTTCTCTTTATATATATATATATTGCGGGTGGTTGAGAATTGGAGTAATGAGTTACCATGCATGTTTGGCATCAGATGTGTTTTTGTGGATGCTGGTGTTGCACCAATAGATGTAGAAACAAGGAAGATGAAAGAAGAGATGGGATTGAAACAGGTGCAGGCAAGAGCAGTTGCTGAGCATGGAGAATTGGCCTTCATCACAGTAGAAAGTCCTGAAACTGCTGCTCAAGAAAGACTAAAGTTGAGACCCCCAATGCTACAGGTTGTTTTCTTTTTTGAAAAAAAATTTTCATGTTTATCTGAAGTTTGCCTTTTGGCTTGCTAGAAAGAATTTTATTCTCAATTATAATATGTGATATAGTCTTCTAAACGTGAAAAAGATAAAGAAGGAAAAGTAGAGCTAAAGTTGAGAGTACTCTAGTGCTTAATGGGCGTTAGAAAAACATAATTCAGATTTTGTGTTGCTACTGTGGTTTGGCTGAGTAAAGCTCTCTATTGGTGAAAATCGTGAAAATTTTCTATGATAACTATTAGTCTCTTGTAATTGATGAACTTTGCATGAATGACGTGTAATCGCTGAACCTTTCATGAATGATGTGAATCTTGTTGAAGTTTTCCTTAGGTTAGCAGCATATATATCTCCTTGCATTTTAACTTGTGAAAATTCTACGAGCTTAAATATTTTTTAGATGGAAATAGAATTAGGAATTGTTGAAAGATCTATAAAATTTATTCTAAATGTTCATTGTAGCGTTTTTAATCCAGCATTCTGTTGACTGATATTCTTTTGTCGTGTTTTGGGTCTAAAATTTCTAAAGTATTTCATTGAGAAATGCATTTTAACACGCAGGCATGCCAACCAGATATCATGTATAATGCAAATAAAGATTTTTTTTTTCTCTTTCCTGTCCGTATGAATGTTTCTCCATTCAGGTGGTCCAGTTAGCTTCTTTTCAACATGCTCCTTCTGTGCCACCTTTCTTAACATTGCGAAAACAAACTAAAGCTGAAGCGGATGATTCTATGATGCCAAAAAACATGGAAGAAAGAAAGGTGAATGAAATAGCTGTTGGTGGTGGAGGGGTGGCAGTGGCAGTCACTCGTTTTCCAATAGAGCAGAAACGACCAGTCGGACCACTAGTTGTGGTGGGTGTCAGAGATGGAGTTCTTTGGCTTATTGATAGGTAATTGCAGGCCCTTTGCTTCCAGATCCAATGACTAGTTAAAGAACTAGTATCAATGTCTACCAATTTGACATATTATCAACAAACAATGATGTGAACAGATTTGGTAATTTTCACTTCTAAGGAAAGGTTAACTAATTTGTTATGTCAATCTATGGTAAGTTATTGTATAAGATTAAAAGATTATAACAATTATGTTAAATATTTTAATTTTCGTGAAAAGCAAACACATTTATATATTATAATTTCATGATAATATATGAATGCAATTTTTTGATTAAGGGTTATTATATACACATGAGAATTAATTTATTTATTCTTTTTTGTGCATGTTAATTGTTTGTTCTGTCGCTTGGAAATTCTGATCCTGCAAACTGCATTATCCATTGTTATAATAATGAGGTGATTAAGATTTCTATAATCAAGTTACTTCTATTTAGTGCTACAATTTCGTGCTCATGAAAAGTTTAGAGTTTTTATAGTTTCCTACTTTCTGAAAAGGGAGAGTATCTTAGTTGTTGCTTTTCATGACACATTTTTTGTGCTGATCAATTATAATTAATTATCTGCTATAATTAATAGATTAAAATGAGATTTTTATGTTTTCTTCATTAGGTACATGTGTGCGCATGCCTTATCCCTAAGTCATCCTGGAATTCGTTGCCAGTGTCTTGCTGCTTATGGAGATGCTGTTAGTGCAGTAAAATGGTATTATTTTTGTTTTTATTTTTTTGTTTACTATAGTTGGTAATATAATTCTGTTCCATTTTTAAAAATTATTTTTTGTTATACAGGGCAAGTAGGCTTGGTAGAGAACATCACGATGATTTAGCACAATTTATGCTGGGGATGGGCTATGCTACTGAAGCACTTCACTTGCCTGGAATATCTAAAAGGTGTGCAATGTTAATTGGTTCCCTTAGTGTTTAGGGGTTACAATGACGATTATTATCATCATTTTCACTGTTCAAACTATGTATTGAAGTTTTATTCATCTTAAGCTCAAGTTTCCATGAAGTGATACCCCATGCGGGTATTGCATTGTTGGTTGATGCGTCAGCCACTTTTTGCCTGTACTGGACTCTTAGGATGATAAATTTAATTTAAGTCATTACGGACAATATATGCATTGTTAGCGATTGCAGCAGAAGCATTTGGTTATTCTCGCAATATGATTGATGGATTCGCCTTGTTTCTCAGATTGGAGTTTGATCTGGCCATGCAGAGCGATGATTTGAAAAGAGCTCTTCAATGCCTCATTACATTGAGCAACAGCAGGGACATAGGACAAGATCATGCTGGGCTTGAATTGAATGATATTCTCAATTTAACATCTAAGAAGGAAAATATAGTGGAAGCTGTTCAAGGAATAGTGAAATTTGCTAAGGAGTTTCTAGATCTCATTGATGCTGCAGATGCTACTGGACAAGCTAACATTGCTGGCGAAGCTCTTAAGAGATTAGCTGCTGCGGGTTCAGTGAAAGGAGCATTACAGGGCAATGAGTTAAGAGGACTTGCTCTACGACTTGCAAATCATGGACAGTTGACACGATTGAGTGTATGTACCTATACTTATATATGCTTCTCTTTCCCTACTGGTTCCTACAGCTGTTTGATGCATGCTAACTTGGTTTACCAATCATGTGCTATAAATTAATTATTTTGATTAATCTATTTATAACTATCACGTTTCATTCTGCTTCTCTTACAATAATATCTTAATTGAATTGATGCATGCAAGAAAATTTCAACGTTATGTTGTGTGTAATCTGTGCTGGTCTATCCTTCTATATTATAAATGGATGTTACCTGTGCTGGTCTTTTTGTTTATAATATAAAGGGTTTTAAGGATGTTTATTTAGTTGTGCATATATAATTATGGTTGAGTTTCTATTGTGTGATTTATCTTACACGTAGCATCTTAGTTCAGTTGCAATTTTATTATAGATCATCTGATTTCTTTGAAGGGGGTGTTAATATAGATTCGCTGAGGGATCAACTGGCTGGAGGTGGAGCCTGCAAGGCCATGAAAGTTGTAGGTCCTAGTTTCGATGGTTGGTGGTTGTGATTTCTCTTAGAATGTGCAACAAAGGATGTCATTTGTGTCCTAAAAGAAGGTAGTAAGTACATAGGAGATATTCTAACACAAGTCTTTGCTGGGGGTTATTAGTAGTTTGGCAAGTTGTGCATTGATAAACAGACACAATCGAAATTTTTATTTAGTCCTGTCTTTCTAGGAGAAGGGTACTTAGATTCTTTATTTGTGGCAATCCTGTGCCATGTGATGTTTTTAATGTTTTAATAGCATACCACTTGATACCTCTGTTTTCTACATCTTCTCTCAATTTCCTATCAAAATTTATAACTCGAAGAAATGCATTTTCAATTTTTTCTAAGACCCTTATGCACCAAACGCAGCCTTTATAACTGATTATAAAGTGGGTTTTCTACTTGCTCTTGAAAATGCTTTAGTAATAGAAATGATTAGCTGGTTGATTATTGATGTCTGGTGTGGAGTTTACGGATTGGACGGGGGCACTATAAGATGTGGGTGGGCATTGATCAAATCTTATTGGCTCTTGTATCTGGAAATTCAAAGATGAAAATAACTATCTAAGATCGCCCAACTATGAAGCGTGAAGCCTTCCCTACAATCGATGGTGTTATGTGAATTTATATTTTTGTTCATTTGGGTTCTATATTAACAGCAGCGTGGGTTGATTTTGATTATTTATATTGTCGTAGTCATGCTGGTGCCATGCAAAAAGAAATATATGTCATTCAACTTCTGTGTCTTTTTTCATTGGGAAGTTCACTTGCAATTCTTGGCTTTCCTGTTACACATTAATGAGTGAATAATGTTGAAAGGGAGTAATGTTCACTGGTCTTAATTGTGTAGTCTTGTGCATTGTTTATCACAAGAGAACCGATTATTTGATACATAACCACCGATACTACATGTTACTCTCCTTGATGGTTCTTTTGTACCCTTTTTTTCAAAGAGCTCTTCAATTAATTGTATGTATACCCTGCAGGATTTGGTAAATAATTTGATTACGCTTGGGTTGGGACGTGAAGCAGCATTTTCAGCTGCAGTTTTAGGGGACAATGCTCTCATGGAGAAGGCTTGGCAAGATACTGGGATGCTTGCTGAGGCTGTGCTTCATGCTCAAGTATGACTCATCTTTATGAACAGTTTGTTTTAACTCTTAAATTGATACTTTGATGTAACCAGCCTCTTGAATTCTCTTAGGCTCATGGACGACCAACACTGAAGAACTTGGTTGAGGCCTGGAACAAAATGCTACAGAAGGAGGTTGAGCATGCTCCAACAATGAAGACTGATGCTGCAGCTGCGTTTCTGGCTTCCCTTGAGGAACCCAAGCTTACAAGTTTGGCGGAAGCAGGGAAGAAACCTCCAATTGAAATTCTTCCACCAGGGATGTCATCTCTTTCAGCTTCAGTTTCCATTCAGAAAAAATCTGTTCCTGATATGCTGAGTTCAAAGCAGCAACCAAGCAAATTATTGGCACTAGAAGCTTCACAGCAGCAACAAAGCAAACCATTGGCATTAGAAGCACCACCTTCTATCTCTGCACCAGCCGAAGGAAGTTCTCCACCAGCAGCGGAAGGAAGTTCACCACCACCAACCGAAGGAAGTGCTCCACCACCACCTGAAGCTAGTGAACCCACTTTGGGTGATAAATCCCCTATTCTGTCCTCAGGAAGTAATTCAGATCTGGCTGCATCTGCTCAAGAAGAAAGTGCTCTGCCAACATCTACAACTGATGCAGCAGTTTCTGAGAAAACAAATATTCCAGCTACATTACCAATGAGTGACCAACTTGCTTAACTATTAGTCCAAGCAATCTGTTGAAACTAGTTCACGGTAAATTGTTTTCTACTGATTCTTTCAGTTTTGAGGGATTTTCATCCATATAGAAGGACCATGGGAGCCGTGTAAAATTGATTGAAAAACAAAGCAGAAATTTGTACTTGTAAGTCTTATCCCCGGTTGTGTTTTTCTAAGCAGTGAAATGTATTCCTTCTGCCGATTCTTACAGTTTGAAGGATTGTTTTTTAGTGTGTTATTATTTTGATACTACTCTTGCGTAATGTAATGAAATGGTACTATTAAGAGGTTTTGAAATTTTCCCTCGTCACTAATAATCGGTTCGGCCCATTACAATTGAAATTGAACAATATAATCACAATACTATTTTGAAATACAGGTATATTTCTATCAGTGTCTTGAGTTCGCGTTTAAGAATTACTTCAGTCCGTTTGTTGTTACTAGGATTATGTTAACTCTTCTGTTTCTGAAAGTAAAGTAACTATTCATTAAAAGGAACAAGTACAAAGCTGAATATCCTGAATTACATCCGCGGAGCACCTTCTTCTAACCAAATTTGATCATCAGTTGTAAGCAAAGCCCAGTTTTGCTGGAGGGCGTATGTGCCACTTCATTATAAGACCTTGGAACAAAACTAACTACAAAAGAGTTTAAAATTAGTATAGTAACTATGACATTTGAAGTAACCCAAGCAACCTCGCATCTAGTTTTAATTAGGAATTGCAGATTTTCTGTGTCGTTAAATCTTAGCAGGTAAATCTTTCTGCCGAACTGTTATTGGAGCAAAGTTGTAGTTGGCTAATTATTAAGTTGAAGACGGTGCTTATGGTCTGAAAGCATCTCTAGCCAATTTAAGAATAACAGATTTATAGATTGAATCTTCGAGTTTTTGTTCCGAAAAAGCGAAAAACAATCAAAGGCAGAAAATAGCTCACTTGGGTTTTCCGACTATGTAGCTAATTGTTCCGAAAAGGCCAAAAAACATTATAACGGTTAATATCTTATCGAATACATAGATTTTCCTCTCTTTCAATCAAGCACTCGTCTCTAACAACAATGAGCAATTCTATCAAATTCTACACTATCAATCTAACCGACATCAATTATATTGAAATGAAATAATGTATATTTTAAATTATTTAAAACGCATTTCATTGAAGGTCTTTGTCATATCAGTATATAGAATTTCAAATCTACCAAATTGAATTACTAGTTGCTAACATAATAAAATCCACCTAAGAGAACATTACCAACATTCCAGCAGACTTACGCTTAACATAAAAATTTCCTTCAATAGCTCCATCCACAAATGTACTTACAATTTACAGAAATCAATGCCATTCACAACTGAAAACCAAACACTGCAGACATCAAAGATCCTTTTCAAGCCTCCAAATGCAGGATAACATCCAAAATCAAGGAGTTTCACTGAGTTCCCAATGCAAGATCATGCCAAGTATCTTCATTCACCAGTTGAGTCTCATGATCTGAAAAATGAACAATTTAAAAACAGGCCAGTTAATGGAATCACATGGAAAATACACATACAAACTAGCTTGATGCAAAAGTTATCTGCAACGTTAGAAATGAGGAGAACAGCTGGCACTGATGCGGATATTCCACATTTTTCCAATTCTAGCAGTGCTCAACAAACACAAACTCATTATATGTGATCTTCTCTATACATTCACTCACAGTAAACAAATGGAGACGATCTCAATCTCAGGTAAGGGAAATCAAGATGGGCATTGAGATAAGGAAAATATAAAAAAGTAAATGAAGCAATAAGAGATGTTAAGTTTGGCATGCATATGAAGAAACATATAAGTTAACAGTAAGATATAATCAAACAACAGACATACTTGAGTCTTCAGCATCATCGGGCCGAACAACCAGCACTGGTGGCAATGGAAGATCTGCACTCATAGATGTACAATTAGAACAACTATGAAGAAACCACAAGGATTTATTTATTTATTGTCTTTTAGGCTATAAAAAAAATAGTTAAATGTTATAGAAATATTGGAAAAGGCAAGGCAGTTAAATTATTACCATCATCAGGCAGAGTGTCTCTCATCCATTCTTCATCCACAATATCTATAAGTATACCCTGGCTTATTTCCGCCATAGTTGGTATGCCCTACAGATCAATCAATTCCTTTCAGAAAAATTAGTAGTTAAAAACAATTGACAACTATTCTAAGGCACCCACGATAGATGGTATAAATATAAATCACTAAAAGTGTTCAATTCAAAGAAATTTTCTTCAAAATTTGATGAAAGTATGTTGAAGAGCAAGTTCAAAGAAGGAATAATGTGCTGCCACAATGGCAAAATGTCAGCACTGCATAAGATGTATCTTCAACCAAGGTGGATGGTGATGGCGAGTTAAAAGTCTCCGGCGACGGCACCACGTCCACCAGGCGCGATGATTAAAAAAAAAAAAAAAAAAAAAGAGAAGAGAATCAAAATAAAAAAAGGAGGAAAAAATAAACCGGATGGAGAATTGGACGGCGATGACCCAAACTGACGCAGTTGGTGCGACCAAGACGGGAGCCGGAAGCCGAGGAGGAGGTGGTGGCAATGTGTGTGGGGGGAGGCGAGGGAAATGTAACTTGGGCTCTTTTCTTCAGAGTAATATTACTAGGGCACTGAGATTCAGAGCAGGCGCGCCTATAGTGAGCAATATAAACACAAGTTGTACAACACGTCATTGTATTCAAAATCTAATAAAAAAAAAATTATATTCGAACCATTTGTAAATTAGTCCCTGTAATAATGTGATTAGCAAAATAACATTTTAAATACAAATTTTAAGAATTATATTAAGACCACGTTACTTCAGATTAAAAAAAAAAAAGAGTAATTTATTCACGTGTTTTTCTACAATTTATTTTTACTGATTTCTACGCTTTTAGTTAGATAATTTGGATTGAATTTGTTGTTGCTGTTGTTGTTTTTGTTTTGAATTGATTGAGGCCATTAACATAGCAATCGTGTTCTTAATAATATAAAAATTGGTGCTTTGGTTATTCAATGCTTTCAGTTAGGTTGGTTTTTGGTTTGGGTAATGTTATTATGCGTCTTAAATTTTCATTATAAAGCTTTATTTTAAATAATATGACATTAATTAAATGATTAATAAAAATATATTAATCACTTAATAAATCTCACATTACTTGAAATAAAAATTTAAACATTTTGGAGTTAAAAATTTGCTGTTGGTTTTGATTTGAGGTCATTTTCTTAGTAATATAGAAAATGTTAGACAAAGGCATGTTATTTTAGTAATATAAAAATAGTAAGAAATTTCTTTTTGTTTTTTTCATCAATCAAATAAAATTTCCTAAAATCGAAATGGCGTTGGCCCCCCAATTCCTTCAGCTTGAGTTTCTAAGACTTGATTCTTTGTTTACATTGGGATCAAAGTATATTCTCTGGTTTTAGAACTCTCAGAATTAAGTAAGGAAATAGGCCAATTCTGCTTAGGTTCCGGTCACCACCTGAGGTCTAAAGCTAGCCTATATTGTTGGCAAAATACATACAAACCCTCCAAAAAATCCCGCAAATAAACACTACAAGTTGGTAACAAAATACATATATTTTTTTTCTTTTTTTAAGCAGAAAGAAAGAAAGAAAGAAAACTACATTTCCTTCTAACAATTGACATATTGTTAGATTACGAAGCTTTTGTGGATTCATCTGCTGGGAAATCAGAAATTTTACTCGTGTGATCACCATGAATAAAGAGTAACTCTGGAGGACCATCTTTAGCATCCTCCGGTGTTTGGACCTCATCAATTCTTTAAAAAAAAAAATCTAAATTAATAAAAGCAAGGAAAAAGAGGAGCAATCATTTAACTACTAAAGTCTGCATCCAAAATCCAGATGGTTCAGAGAGATGGAAGATGGACTGAGAAAGAGATTTCACATTTAGTGAGAAACATCCAATCCATTTTTATTAAATATTAAAATTTCCATAAGAGCACAATCAATTTCACAGCATTTAAATTTGTTAATCATCCATTGGTTTCTATTTATTGTGGAGTCAACTTAAGATTTCAATAAATGGCCTCAGCTAAAAGAACAAGATAACTCACAAATTATAAGACCACGGAACTTCATGGACATACCTGCTTAGGTCCCACACCATTAGCCTTCTGCCCAAACAAGAAGAAGCTAAGAAAGTCTCATTTTTCGGGTTCCACCCGACTTGGAAAACCTCCTCCCTGTTGTGTTTGTTGCAGCCATAACAAGAAGAATATTAAAACTTACATTTTACTTGGAAAACCTCCTCCTTGTTGTCTTTTGATTTTTTTTTTAATTATTATTATTATTTTTTGTTAAACAAAATTGAGATCTCATTACTAGTTCCTAATGTATCCACACTTAATCCCAAATGCCAAAATATCAACATGCAAGGAAGAATTCCCACTTGTAACTATTAAACGTGTGGAGAGCAGTGCTAATCTTGTGCAGATCAAATAACTTAACTGTCTTATCAGTAGACCCCGTTGCTAAAATCCATTCATTATAGGGGTTGAAAGCTAAGCAGTTAACCTAACAATATTTTGATAGAGCAATCAATCATATTGCACAAACAATGTGAAAAGTTATTTCTGAAGTACCAAACCACTTGCAGTGAAGACAAGTAATAGATGGAACTTACCGATAAGTTATCACCCAAAGTAAACAGGATTAAATACATCAATTAAATGATAAGTTGTACCATTTGATATTGATCATATCAAACAAATGAGACCGATACATACAAGTTATAATTTCAATTCTTATAGAAAAGTTTCTAGCCTAAGGCTCTTACGAGGTCCTAGAAAGGATAAGGTTTCATCATTCTCAAAGAAGGGGTTAAAGTGGCAATCTGAGGCAAACAGGAGAAAGGGATCTAAGATCCTGGAAGTACGTATACATCAGTAAATTAACAAGTGAAACAAAAAACTAAGGGAAAAAAATAGATATATTACAAGGTCTAAAATTTGCAGCAATCAATTATGAGAGAGGCTGATCTTCCCAACTAAAATAGATGTTGAAGAAAAGGGAACAAAAGGACAAGAAATGGAAAGTTGTGTTGTAGTTAAGTATCTGAAGCAGATGGATTCTTTCTTGTCTGTGCGTGCTGTGTGCATGTATATGTCTCTTCACGAGAAACTCTAAAACTAGCATATACCTACCTCACTCTGGTGAGCGACAATAGATTGCACTGGTTTGCCAACTGCCGGCGTCCTCATATCCCATATAAGCAGGTATCGGTCATCCCCAACAAAACCAAATAAGTATTCATGCCTCAGATGCCATGCTACATCTTCTACAACACCTTCATGAACCTATTTCAATGACTGTCAATATCGAAAAATCATGCCTCAGAAATACAATTATTGAAGTGTATAAAGTTGATCAACGGCATGAATGTTCTGGTCTTCAGTGTATCAGGAGCTTTAATGAGACATGAAAGGCTCAGGTTTTGCAGCCATGCATTTATGCATTCTGTATCTCCAAATCTAATTTTTTGCTACAAGGTAGATACTGTAAACCACAGGAAGGCTTAAATCAACTTCTTTGTATGAAGAAAAATTCAACATTGATAGAGAACTGTACCTTCAAAAACTAAATCGCCTCAAGAGGCTTATTTTTAGGGGTTGCATTGACGTCCCACAAACATATTTGAGCATCATCAGAACCACTCAGCAAATGACCCTGCTTGAACTTGCTCCATCATAAACCGTATCCTTCAGTGCTGTGGCCCCTTAGCCTCAAATCAGGACTACATGCACCAACCAGAGGAGGCATAGATGGGTGTTTGCTATAATCAAAGACATAGACCACTGTACTAACGGTCTTGGTTGCAATAATAAAAGGGTTTTGGAAGGTGTAACGAGCCCGATTAAGCTCTCCGTCATGGTTTATTTGTTGAAATATTTGGACCTGCAAGGGAGGACATATTTATATTTTGATAATTATGTCAGAGGTTTCTTACCATCATGTATGAATCAAGAATTGTTTCCAATAATTTCATCAATCAGCTGTAACAAATTTAAACTAGACATTTTGGGGACATACCTTGCCATTGGCACACCCAAAGCCACAAAAATCAGAGCTGTCATCATCATAATGGCGGGCATCATTCTCAGAGTTGTTAAGAAGAAGCTGGACCTGTGCAAGCATGAGATAATTGGGCTCATTCTCAGAGGTATGGGTCCCAAGGATCATTTTCTGGACCGAATAGTCATTGCCAGGTGGCTCCTCTCTATCGGGCAAATCTTAAACTCGGTTCCCATCGAGGCCCTACAGTGTTGGAGCGAAATAAATCCTAGCAACTTTAAACGTGTAGACAGAAAGATCAATACAAGGCATCGGAGACAAGATAGCTAGACTCCACAATCTCCTCTATAGCAGTTGTAGGAAAGCCCAAAACAACCAGAGGACACGAAAATGAATAGAGCATATGCAAAGGAAATCCCAAAACAACCAAATACTAATTAAAATCTAACAGTATTATAAATCGAGAAAAATCTCACATGTAATATACATGAACAAAGCTAAAACGATAAACTCCTTAAACCATATACTCCAAAAACCCTAAAAAGCTAAAATTAAATGCCCTAAAACCACCCTCAATATTTAAGATAACAAGCCCATTAAAGATGTTGGGCATTGATAGATTATTCATGTTAAGCCATTTAAATAAATTAAAAGTTTAAATTAATTATAAGAAAAATTAGTTGTTAGAAGATAAAATAATAACTAATTTATTTAACATTTTTTATGTATGTTTTAGATTGTTATACTTAGTTATTGAGTGCAAATAAATGATTGTACTTAGTTATTGAGTGCATATAAAGAATTATACCTAACTATTAGATACATATAAGGGATTGTACTTTGTCGTTTAAAACTTATCTATAAAGGCAAGCTCTTTTTTTGTTTTAATCATCAAAATATAATACAATTCTCAAATCTTTTATTTTCTCTTTAGCTAATCTGTCTCTCTTATTTCTCTTCTTTTAATTTTGTTTACATCTTATTATTTTGATAAGTGTTTAAACAACTTCTTCTCAATATTCTTTTATTCTTTTAGATTATTCAACACTCAAACCAAATAAATTTATATTTTCAGTAAGAATAAACATAGACCAAAGAATGTTTTAGACTAACGAAAATGGTGAATTTAATTAAATGAACAAAGACATTTGTAACTGAAAATAAAATAAATACAAAGGATTCAGTTGTTATAAATATCAATTTTTACTATTAAGTGATTTCACATTTATTTAGAAAATTTAGATTGTCGTTTGTTTGTATTTATATTATGATCAAACAATAGATAGTCCCATATCGGTTGGATAATGGGTCAGACCAAAATAATAATAATATTAATAAGCCCACAAACAATTGGGTTCAATTGACGAATCAATGCGGTTACGAGAAAATAAGTATGTGTCCAATCCGCAAATTTTTGGGGTGAATCATTTGTAATTTGTAATACTGTAATAACATCCGGATCCCGAGTTCTAAAATTCTCTTATCATAACAATTTTTAATTTTTGTTTCTTGTTTAATAATCGAGATAACAAGAGTGAATGTTTTTTTTTTTTTTAATACAAATTACAATATTTCTTACACTCTACAAAAATAGATCAAGTCTATTTGACTATTTCTTTCCAAAATAAATGTGATCCACATCTCACTAATCACCGTCATATCAAAATAAAATTTACTATTTGCTGGTTCCAGGTTTAATGAAGAGCCATAATTCAATATTAAATTTGGAAAAGAATAATATTGTTCATAGCCGAAATTTGTTTCCTCTTTATGGTTATTATATGGTTACTGCGTTATTTTTGTTTCTTTTTTCTTCTTAGTGGTTATGGCTAATTATGAAGATTTTGAGAATGTGACTGCAATTTATTTATTTATAGTTATTCTAAAACTAACAAATAATGGGATAGTATTGTTTTTTAGATTTTGAATAACAAATTTAGGAGGACACTTTCCAAGTTTAAAACTCTAGAGATGTTGTTTTCACTTTTCGCATATATAGTTATCAATTATTCTGTATAAATTGAATAATAAATATATATGTTATTTTTATATATAAATCATTTTCGTTTTGTTGTAAACGAGAACTGTATGTTGAACTTCAGATTGCCAAAAACGTTAGCAGCTCACAACTGTCTGTTTCAACCAGTTATTAATATAGTGGTATTACTGGTTTCTGTTCAAGAAACCAGAAAACCAGATCTTTGTTCTACGACTTCTCTCTTCTCTCTTCCAATCCAAGAAAAAAATGGGTGTTTTTGTTTTAAAAATCAAAGCCACTTTAACAAATCTTACCGACCTTCAACCAGTTTTCATAACTTTGAACAAAAAAATTTTGGTCTCCTCTTCATTCATGAATTTTTGAAGCCATTTTTTGTTTCTATTTTTTGAACAAACGTAGCGTCATCCTCCCCAAGATCTGGTTGAAGGTCGGTAAGATTTGTCAAAGTGGCTTTGATTTTTAAAGCAAAAATACCGATATTTTTTTCTTAGATTTGAAGACAGAAGAGAGAAGGGTTGCTGGTTTCTTGAACAGAAATTTGCAAGTAGTAGTAGTAATGAGACTGCCACTTGACTGGTTCAAAACAGATTTCAAACAGTTATGAGCTGCTACCATTTTTGGCAATCAGAAGTAGAACAAAGATCTGTTTTGCTGGTTTCTTGAACAGAAAATTATAGTTTTGGTTTGCAGGTAGTAGTACTAAGGAGACCGCCACTATATTGCATTTTTGGCAATCTGAAGTAGAACAAAGATCTGGTTTTCGTTTGGCGGTAGTAGTACTAAGGAGACTGCCACTATATTAATGACTGGTTCAAAACAGACTTGAAACAGTTATGAGCTGCTATCACTTTTGGCAATCTGAAGTACAACATATAGTTCTTGTTTACAACAAAACAAAAATGATTTATATACAAAAATAACATGCATATTTATTATTCAATTTATACAGAATAATTGATAACTATATATGCGAAAAGTGAAAACAACATCTCTAGTGTTTTAAACTTGGAAAGTGTCCTAAATTTGTTATTCAAAATCTAATAAACAATACTATCCCATTATTTCTTAGTTTTAGAACAACTATAAATAAATAAATTGCAGTCTATTCTCAAAATTTTTATAATTAGCCATGACCACCGACAAGAAAAAAGAAACAAAAATAACGCAGTAACCATAGAATAACCATAGACAGGAAATAAATTTCGGCTATGAACAATACTATTCGCTTCCAAATTTAATATTGAATGGTTTAAGCGTATGTCGATTAATTATGGCTCTTGAACCCACAAATAGTAAAATTTATTTTGATACGATGGTGATTTGTGAGATGTGGATCACATTTATTTTTGAAAGAAATAGTCAAATAGACTTAATCTCTTTCTGTAGAGTGTCAAAATATTGTAATTTGTATTAAAAAGTATTGGCTCTTGTTAAATCGATTATTAAACAAGAAATAAAAATTATAAATTGTTATGATAACAGAATATTAGAATTCGGGATCCGGATGTTATTATATTATTACAAATGATCCACCCAAAATTTGCGGATTGGGTTTGTGCTTATATTCTTCTTAACCATTGAATCACTAATTGAACCCATTTGTTTTTGGGCTGATTACAATTATTATTATTATTATTTCGGTCTGACCTATTATCCAATCGATATTAGACTATCTACTGTTTAATCATAATATAAACACAAACAAACAACAAAGTTAATTTTCTAAATAAATGTAAAATCATAATATAAATACAAACAAACAACAAAGTTAATTTGATATTTATATCAACTGAATCCTTTGTATTTATTTTATTCTCTACATCTCCACCTGCCCCTTTATCCCGTCTCTCTATTCCCCTGTATTACTCTTCCTTCTTTTTGTTTACAACATTACATCGATAAATTAAGTAATATGCATTTTCTTTATCTTTCTACTCCCATACCCTTTACATCTCTCGAATTCTAAGTTGTTCTTAGTTGTATCTTTGGAGAAAGTAGAGCACGATTCATCTTTTGAGATATTTCTTGGACCGTCTCAGCTTTTCCATTTACTTTCAGTTACAAATGCCTTCATTCATTTAATTAAATTGGCCATTTTTTGATGGTGCAAGATCTCTATTTCAAATCTGAATATTATTTATGTATAATTGTTGAGCATGAATCTAACACCCTCATATCTTAAAATGTTATTGGCAGGTGACGGATTCCTATTATCATCATAAACCTCTCTATATTTTGAATGCATGTATAGAAGTAAGAAATCATAATATCAAAAGACACAATGCTTATATTGCATGAGGACAGTATGACATATCATGAAATAAAAATAAAAATAATACTCTTTTATATTTTACAATATTTACCACAATACAATTCATGCTGAAATTTTATGCATGACTTCAATTTATAACTCTATCAATACTATACATGATTTTTCCTACATGATGGACTTATATTGCCCTAGTAACTCTAATGTTAACTCTTGTTTTCTGTCTGTGTCTCTGCTGTACTAGAATCTCTTTCTTTTCTTTCTAATCACTTGTCTAATCTGTAAAACTGAGAAGTGAGGGGGTGAGTCCTAAGGACCCAATAAGTAGATATAATAAAGTGAAAAATTATAAATAAGGAGTAATAGTATAAAAATTAAAAACAAGACAATTTATCATAATTTTAAAACCATTCACTTAAAATCACAAGCAGTATAAAATATTTTTCTTGTATAAAAAATCTGTAGATGCTCAATTAAAACCTCTGGATTTGCCAGGAAATTATCTCACAAGACATTCCTAGTACATTGCTGGTTGACATCTCGATACACGATAATGGGTTATTTTATATTAGTACATATATAAAAAAAATCTATAAGTCCACTTGTTAGTGTTGGCTTAGATAAGTGGGTGCGGTGCCAAACATCAACTCATCCAGCAGTGATATCTCATTTGTCTCTTAATAGATAACAAAGGCTGAAATATATAACATATCCTTTAAGGGTGGAATATGATAACCTCTCCCTTATCCCTTTCATAGGTAAAGGCGGAAATATGATAACCTTTCATTTGTCCCTTTCACAAAAAAAGGCGAAAATCTAGTAACCTCTCCCTTACCATTTTCTCGGATAAGGGCATAAATATCAGTGCACCTAAAATCTCAAGTCATAAATGATCTCAAATCTTAAATTTTACATAAATCATCTTTTATCGATTTCGTCAAATATTAGTTCAGAATCGATTTATTAAAAAACATCCATTTATCCACAGAAAACAATTCACAAATATTCAAAACATATTTTCTAAACTTACCCTTACTCCATCCATATTAATTTCCGACATATAAAATATTCATAAACACTAGATTCTTAAAATAGCTTAACAATTCAATTCAATTTTTCCAAACATCTTTTTTCAATATTTTGTCCAAACCATGCTTTAGAAGAATGAAATAAAATATTCACGCAATTAAATTTTTAAAGCATTCATAATTCAAATATTATGCGTCAATAATATTTTTGAAAATAAAGTTTCCACTCACACTTGCCATAAATCAATGATAATAATTAAACTATTCCTTAGTTCGTAAAAAAAAAAAAAAGTTTTGTAAAATACTTTAAAAGAATGAAAACATGTAAGATCCACTCACTGGTTTGTACTTAATCGTTTCCAACTTGCAACTTTGTCGATGGTTAACTGGGTCAATTGCCTACAATCTCAAGTATTTGCTATATTAACAAATAAATATATAATATCCATAAATCATCCTCAGTTAAAAAAAAATCCAACATGTTTCGAACTTCCGTTACCTAGTTCGAACAATTACAATTTCTGTCGTATTTATCATAAGTAATATCCATCCGTGACATGAGTAACTTCGTCTTTTTACTAAGATAAATCGACAATGAATTATAAGCCGAATTTTTAATATATTCATCCCTTATACATCTAGGTTATGTAGCCTTTTACGGTGTTTCATTTGAATTTATAAATCCCAACTTATTCTTATTTGAACAAACATTTTTCCAATCGAATTTTGTAATAAGGAAGTGAGTTTTTTGGGAATTCATTTTTTGACGAAAAAATCTAATTTTTGACTATATTATTCTATGTTATGTTTAGTTTTTGTAGCCCTTTATGATATTGATTTTAATTCTTAATGTTCAAGTTATGTTCGATTTACCACACATTGAGCAGACACGTGACAATGTGCAGTTCCGAAATAGAGCGGCTGACTTCTGACTTTTGTTGGGAATTCATCCTTGAATAAAATAATATGATTTTCAGATATGTTGTTCTTTTAGGTGTCTATTTTCCATAGAATTTGACAATGCTAAATTTAGAGGTTGAGAACCCTATTCTATTTTGAGTTTTTTTTCAACTGTTCCGTACTTTCGGTAAACTGAAGTACAATACGAAGCAATCCCTTCTAAAATCTACTAAGGCCTCGTTGTTTCTCGAAAATTCTAATTTTTGACTACATTGGACATAATTGTGTTTAATTTCTCTAGAATTTTGTGATGTATTAATTGAATGTTTATAACTTATTTTATAAATCAAACACTACACCAATGTCAAAATTCCAATAATCGAATTCTGCAAATTTCAATTTAAAACTGCAGTTCTCTCTAATTAACTCACTTCCACTACCACTCTCATGCCTTATCGCATCATAATATTTTATTCTTATGCATCAAAAAACAACCATAGCATACACAAATCACAGCCTACCTTTCGCATGTAAACATTTTATTTTCGCCATACTACATAAAAAACACTGCCCACCAATTGTTTTACCACAACTTCACATGTTTAACACCTAGTTTCACCTTTTTTAACATCAAACTACTCACATAAATATATGTACAAATCATTTACACTATTCATGCCTTTCAAACACCCAAAAATTCATTTTATTTATTATTCCACATATACTAACTACAAAATACAAAACTAGAATTTCAAAACCAAATCACAGCCATACATTAAATTGTTCACCGTCATATTTAACATTCCAGCCACTAATTTCTTTTTCAGAATCAACCAAATATATATCTAATGCATACATTCATTAAAAGCATACTTTATTCAATTCAAAAATTTCAGAAATCAGTAAGGCATTTACCTTGTTGGAAGCCAATTTTCTTTCTCCATTTTCTGTCCATAACCAAAAGTTCCCTCTCATTCACAATTTCTTTGCCCTCTTCCCGTCTTGCCATGACCTCTATTCTCTTCTCATTTGCAGTCCATAATAACTCAGAAATCACAGAGTTAGGAAGATAAGAGCATATCATCCGACATTGCACACATTCAAGATTCACCATAGTGATTTACTTTGGCCTAACAGAAAACCATACTAAACCGATTAATATTTTGGTTATTGCTAACGCAATAGCCAATAGATCTGCTCTTGAGTGTGAACTGAGATGCACCTTCTACATAAATTGGCATGCTCTGATCGACGTCTTCGTTGTTTGTTACCTAGTCGACCACTCTATCTTTACTCGGTTTTGGTCCTCTATAACCTCTCTTCTTGTCCCAAAAACAAATGAAGAATCGTGTGTTGATAATAGAATTTCAATGAAATAAAGGAATAAAGAATAAATAAAAAGGATTAATGAACCTGTGATTGTGAATTCGTGGAAGCATAAATGAAGCGTGGGAAATTATAAGGATTTCGAGGGAGTGAACGTTTGGGATTTTATGGAATGGTGCTGTATAAGATAGTTCCCGTTTCCTCTTATGTTTTCTCCTTTGTTTTTGACTCATGAACAATCTAAATAAATAGAAAGAAATCTAGAGAAAGAAAGAAACAAAATAAGCCTTTAAATTTGCATTTTGTAATGGGCTTAATGTTGGGCTTAGTTTTGGACCTGTTATCTAAACAAAATTGGGCCTTCATTTAATCCAAATTTTTGGGCTTAAATTTTAATACTTAAACTTAAATTATTATTATTATTATTATTATTATTTTATTTTTGTTTCCTTTGATTTTGAATTTAAGTTTAATGTGACTTGGATTTAACATAAATTTGGGCTTGATGTGTATATGTGTGTATATATATATATATATATATATCTAATACTTAGCCCAAAATCAAATAACCTTATTGAATATTAAATTTCAAGATTTACTTCCCCATAAAATTTCTACAACTTCAATACTCAATACACTCTCAACACATAAAAAAAGATATTCAAGGAAATAATAATAATAATCACCTAATTAGGTGGATAACATTCTATGTCTCAATTTCGTATTATTTATGCATGCGAAATTCTCGGTTAATTTCTTTTACAACCTATGTCAAAACCTTGTCATTAATGAAATATTTAATAAACTTAATTTATATCGAAGTTGTAAGTTCTACAATTTTACTCCCTTAAAAAAATTGATTCGTCCTCAAATTCCAATAGTCAAGATTACGGAGTTCTAAAATGCATGATTCATCTTTCAATTCCATATGTCCTCCTTTCAACTCTCTAAAGAATCTAAAATGATTTGATAAAGATTCTTTACAAGAATGCACGATTCATATGCATAATTATATAGACGATGTGACAATTTCCTTACCTTGTCCAACGTATCCCCAACTCAAATTTTTATCAACTACGGGAAGTAGTCTATCAACTGATTTAGAACTACACTTTTATCAAAATCTACTAGACTCCCAACCATTCTAGAAGACATTTAATTAAGTGCACACTTAATCTCTATATAATTCCAACACTTATTTTCTCAATTAATGTGCTTAGAGCTTCCTTAAATCCTTTGAACTATTATTTTCTCTATTTTTCTTCTTAATCCATGAACCTACTTAACTTTCTTTAGTTTGTTACATGCTTCATCATGTAATTTCATCTTAAAGGTTTCTATGCCCTTTAATTTACCTAACATATCATTTTCCACTAATACTTTATTTAGACATATGTAAGATGCGTGACCTAATCAAAATAAATTCATCTCTAGGTTCTTCATCCAATACTATCAGCATGGAAACATTAATAATTATCACAACAATTTCTACTTGGTTATTATATCATTTCTCATTCTTGAAATCCTTCATTTCGTGATTATTTTTTATGAAATGTCATTCATTCTTTACAACCTCGGAAATACTTCAATATTCCTCTCCAAAGAAATTGAAATCACTGTCATCAATAAAATTTCCTATTGAGTAATTAACCAACACTATTTCTTAATTCTCTATGCTTTAATACTACTATACCTGCTATCCATAATTTATCTCATAATAATCAATATATTTTTTTTTCCCATAAATTTAGTTTTTTTTTGCCATATTTCCTTATCAATATCCCCTAAGTTCCCGAAATACTATTTCACAATTCTTGCTCTACCTAGTCGATACTACATGTAATATATACATGGGTACTTATGAAATTACTGAAGGTATCCTTTAAAGAATTTATAGATCTGTCCATACCGAAATAACCTTTAACTGTTTAATTAGGCAAACATGGAAGTAAAAGAACCAAACTATATAGATGACAAAATAAAATTACGAACATCTAATCTAGGACTAAGTAGCATCAGCTGTTACTTTCACAACTTATCTGAGCAAATACTAAGTTTGATAAGACTGTAAATTACGATTATAAATTTTATCTCCCAGTATGCATTCAATATCCAGTTCTAGTCATATGATCACCAAAATTATTTCCTTCATAATTCTTGACATATCATCAAACTCATCATTAGACCCTACATGCCTATAATTTCCTTCTAGCTTTTCAATGTTTCCAGTTTTTTCCTTCTTCTCAGATTGCCTTTATCATGAAGTTTTGAATCAGTTTTAGACCAAAACCTATAAGGCTTAAGGTCATCTTCTACATTCAAATTAAAATTATGATCTTCGACTTTTTGAAAAAAAGTTAAACTACTTAATATCTTTGTCTATATTTACTGTTCCAGCGCATATAAAATTGTCATCTAAATAAAATAAAATAATTGAGATAGAAATTCAAGTTATCATTTCCATCTTGATCCCAAATTTCCATTATTTTTATTATTCATACTTTGTTCATATTTTATTTGAAACTAACATATTCTTATTCATTCTCTAAGTTTGCTTCTAATTAAGCATTTCTTTTATTACTTTCCATTAAACAGACTTAATCAACATTTTTGCTTAACTGTTTAAACCAATCTTTTCTCAAATCTTACGTTTCTTCCATACTATACAATTTCTTGCTTTTTCCCAAGAAACCTTCAGAATTGATAGAAAGAGAATAATATTATCTAATGTTACTACCTGAATACGACCCCATAAACAAGAATGTATATAATCTTGTACATTCTTGGTTGTATACATATGTTCCAATACTAAATTTAACCTTAAGATATATTCTTATAATTTGATACTCATAACTCTCGAGATAATTTTCGACACTTTTTTGCCTTCCATTGTCATTTTCCTATTGAGTAATTTACCTTAAATGCCATATTATCATCTCATACTTCTTTTTATATTTTAGTACGTTTTCATATTTCACCCTTTTTATCACAAAAAACTTTTCTCTATCACCCCTTACCTTCCTCTGTAGCAGGTGTAACCAACTTCCTATTTAACTTCATATCCTATAGAACATCATAATCTTTGAGTCTATATCGAGATAACTTTATATCCTAAAGAAATAACCATAGAACCAGGGCAGCATATGTGTAAACACTTGCAATCATTTCACACAAACTCGGTCTACTAAAAATCGAAACGAGTTCAATTTTAGCCGAGATTCAAGTTTACTTCAACAACACATCACCCTAATTTAAACAACAAACTCAGAATAATTTAATATGTAATCAAGACTGAATAATCTCATAATTCATTCAAAACCAATAAGTAATGAGGCACCATACGAAGAACAGGGACACAGAAGAGGTAGCTCTTGCATGTGAGTATTCCTGGGCATACTACATACTATACACTAACGCTCCCCTACTGCAGTCAACGAATTTAAACCATGTTTTGATACCACGCTGAAACATCCCATACCCGGAGATGTTACCAGCAGATGACGAATCCCTACCATCACCCTAAGCCTCTCCAAAATTTTGAATGCATGCACAGAAGTAAGAAATTATAATAGTAAAAGACTTAATGTTTACATTGCATGAGAGCAGTATACCCTATTGTGAAATAAAAAAAATAATATTGTCACGCCCTGACCTTGGAGTTCACCTGTGACAATCTCCACATACCATCCTAGAACAATCAATACACCCAAAATGTATTAAGAAAGCCTATAAGGCTTCCTGTAAACCATAAACTCTTGAAAATATTTTAAAACATACTTCCCATCCATGGGAGTATTATCAAATTATTGATCTTCATGATCAATTCAACCACAACATGATAATTTAATATAAATATCAATTTAGAAAATCATTTATCATATGGGTTGAACAAAATATTAGTTTCATACATAACATTTAGTTATGATACAATACTTTAAATATTTCCCAGGTATCACAAATCCAAATAAAAACACATATCCAGTGAACTATGAATTATACAAGTGAGTCAAGATAGAAAACCTACCAAGAGCTTCTCAAACTCTCTATTGCTACCACAAGACTAGTTAGGACTAACGCGCCTAACCTGAAAGCTGAAATGGTGAAGGAAGAGTATATAACTATACTCAGTAAGTAAATACATACATACTAATATACATACATGCACACATATTACCAAATACAAATATTGAGATTTATTTCACAATGCACTCAAAATACATATAAGCATGTTCATTTAAAACAATGATTACAATTATTTTATTGGTCTGCAAACAACTTTAAAACAATCAATCTAGGTTAGCCATATGTTATAGACACGTTATCTTGGTCGGGACAAATCCGTAAACATCATTGAGCTTTTCATGCATAAACCATGTGTAATAAAATTTTATTAAATAGAAAACCATTTCTCATACTTTGTAAAATCATTTATTTTCTTGTAAAACATGCATTTATAAAACTAGCTCACCTCACTGATGTTGACCCCGAGTAGTCACTTGGTAATACTAGTGACTGTCTTCGTAATCCATCAAATTCAAGATAACCTACCAAGCCACTATGACTTTCCATAGGGTATCTATAACCACACACACGTGCGTTTGGCACACAGTGGGCTTGCCATAGTCTCTCCCTCTTATATCAGCCTTACTGCGGCTCTACTCACCTATACGGCCTTTCAACAGGTTCGTCTATAGGCTACCTCTTTATATATACAGTCAATAACATAGCCCACTGGCCAATAAACAATAACTGGCCTTACCGGCCTCATTACCAATATACATGTATTTATAAATCATTTCAAAGCAATGATTTTACATCATATAAGTCAAATCCCAGCCTCCTTAGCCAAAACATTTATACAAATTATTTTCAACAATGATTTTAAATCATTTAAATAATCCAGGCCTCCCCATCCATTTCAACATATATACATATCAAAGCGTTTTCAATAAGTAGACCAAATAAACAAAACCTCATAATATCACATAAAACAAATTAAACACATTTCATTTCAATCATAAAATAGTTTGTTTAACACATAAGCATATATATATATATATATATATAATATTTACATAGTCATATATGTATGAATTTACTCACTATAAGGGGAGAGAAACCACTTTCACTACTAAATCTCACGTCCACTCGGTCATTCTCTTGGGATCTTAGAACATGATATCACATATGCATATAATATAATAAATTCCATGATTTTATATAATTAAAAACAATGCACTAAATGCAATGCTCGTGAAAAACATGTCTAAAATTCCTTAGTTGACACGACACATTTCTCGGGGCTAATCTATGAGTGCTATTTATCCGATTTCCAGCACTGAAATCCCATGACAGTGAATATTCCTAACTCACATTTTGGTTAGAAACGAATTTACTCATTTCAAATAATATCCAGTATGTATATGATCATTATATACTTCTAGTTAATCCCAAATTAACATAATATATCATTTCCTATGCAAAACTCAACTTAAATCTCGCATAAATAATAAGCCTTAGATTTCATCTTGTATAAATTCTTAAAATCAAGCTTATAACGGTTTAATAAGCCTACTTGGAACTTGTAGAGGTCCTTAGAAATTCCACATTGTCGTTTAAATGCACAAACCCTTAAGTTCTGTTGAACCCTAACTTTTCCTCCTTACTTCCCCTTGCCTTTTTCTAGTCTAAAATTGTACCAAATAGATGTGGGAAGGATGGGTAATCACTTGGCCAAGAAATTTGGAAGAATGCTAAGGGGTTTGCCAAAATGTGTGAAAACCAAAGAGAAAGAAAGAGAGAGGTGTTTTAGAGAGAGAGAGAGGGGGAATTGAACAAATGAATAAGACACTTGAGAGTTAATCCCTCTCGTGGGTATTTATAGAGGTGGGAAAAAATACCAAATTGCCTATCGATTTTTACCTAAATTAGCGTCATGTATCGATCCGTTCCTTAAGAATTCGATTATGAAAATTTCATCGACCCGAGTATCGATACATTTACCTTAATGTATCGATCCTCCACTTTTTGAAGTATCGATACCTTGTAAATATATTTAGTTCACCTTGTAAATATTTTTCAACTCTCTGTCTCGGCATGTATCGATACCTTTGATACAAGGTATCGATCTGGTCCATCTTGTAATTATTTTCGAACTCTCTATTTTTTCTTGTATCGATATATTTTTCCATAGGTATCGATTTGGTCAGTTTGTAATTTCTTCCTAATGTTAAAATTACAACACCAACCACGTTTTATTTAATCGAATTTTATGTTTAATTTCTAATTATTGCACATGACAATGGGTTTTGGAGAAAGTGGAGAACGTGGTGAAAGTGGAGAACATGTTTTGTGATCAGTTATTTTGTATTGCCTATAAAAGGCTCCATAATCACACTAATAAAATCATTATTCGCTATTTTTTATTTCTTGTTTTGTGGGTTTCTCTCATTGAGTTCATTCCTTTTTTCCCTTCATATAGTCAAAGCATTTGTTCTTTATCTACAAGTGTCTCTTCAGAGTATGTTTCAACATTTAGTATCAGAGCGGGACGACCGTGGATCAGTTATATACAGCCGTGAATCGTATATTAGTTTGGTGTGAGTTCTCTTTACCAAAACAATGAGCGACCTTTAAATCGTTGGTGGAATTAAAAAGCTCAACAACTACAATTACAATTCTTGATCGACATGCATGATGCCTTATATACAAGGCCAACACTTGTGGGAGGTTATCAACGGAAGAGAACTTACGCAACCGGAGGCAGAGGATGCAAATGGTACATTACAAAAGTGGAAGATAAAAGTGGGTAAGGTTATGTTTGCATTAATGACTACGTTCGAAGAAGATGTGCTAGAACACATCCAGGATGCCAAAACTCCCAAAAAAGCTTGGGATACGTTTGCCACGCTTTTCTAAAAGAAGAATGACACAAGGCTTCAACTTTTAGAGAGTAAACTTTTGACTGTTGCACAATGCAACATGACAGTTGCTTAGTACTTCCACAAGGTGAAGTCATTATGCTGTGAAATTTTCAAATTAGATCCATAAGCTCTAATTAGAGAAACTAGAATGAAGAGATTAATTATCCATGGTTTGAAACCTGAATATAGAGGTTTTATTACTGCAGTATAGGGATGGCAAAATCAACCATCACTTGTTGAGTTTGATAATTTGCTTGTTAGTTAAGAAGCCTTGGCTAAGTAAATGAGAGGAGTTTTGCTAAAGGGTGAAGACGAAGCACTTTACACCAACAAGAGCGAAAGGAACTTTAAGCCGCACGCCGTCAGTGGATCTAAAAGAAATGAGGACAAGGCAAAAAGTTTTCAAGGAGAAATGAGCACTCGTGTAGGGGAGCTTTGAAGAACCATGACAATGGCAAAAAGTTTGAAGGGAAGTGCTTTAATTGCGGGAAGAAGGGTCATATGGCGAAAGTTTGTTGGTCGAAGAAAAGGTCTATGGAGAGTAATGCTGCTACTTCCAAAAGCGAAGATGAATGAGATATTGAGGTATTATTTGCTGCAGAAGAGAAGTTAGCTCTTACAGTAACAACATCCAATCAAATCGATTATGAGAATGATTGGATCATTGACTCGGGTTGCTCAAATCATATGATGGGTGATAAAGAAAAACTGCAGAAGTTGTCAAAGTACAAGAGAAGTCATGTGGTGGTGACAGCGAACAACTCAAAGTTATCGATAGCTCACATCGAAAATACGATAGTCTTTCCCCAGTATAGTGCTAATGAGGTGTCACTTCAAAATATATACCATATCCCAGGTGTAAAGAAAAATCTTCTTTCAGTTGCACAATTAACATCTTCAGGCCATTTTGTTCTGTTTGGTCTACAAAATGTGAAGGTAAATCGTGACCTTGAGATTATAGAAGAACTTGTGATGAAGGGACGGAGACTAGAGTCAATCTATGTGATGTTTGCAAAAATTGCATATGTAGATAAGACAAGGAAAAACGAGATGGAAAACTTATGGCACATGCGATTAAGTCGCATTAGCAATTTAAAGCTAAATGTGATGATGAAAAAGACGATGCTGAAGAGGCTTCGCTAACTTGAAGTAAGAGCACACACAATTTGTATAGGATGTCAGTATGGGAAAGCGCATCAGTTGCCGTATAAAGAGTCCAAATTTAAAGCGAAGGAACAATTAGAGTTATTTCGCTCTGATGTGTTTGGACCTATCAAACAAGTCTCAATCAGAGGGATGAAGTATATGGTGACTTTTATTGATGATTTTTCCAGGTATGTGTGGGTTTATTTTCTAAAGGAAAAATCTAAAACACTTTCAAAGTTTAAAAAATTCAAAAAGATAGCGGAAGCAGAAGTCGGTAAGAAATTTCGCTCCCTACGTACAGACAATGGGGGAGAGTATACCTCAGATGAGTTTTTCAATTTTCTTCTGGAGTGCCAAACACACCATTAGTTTACATGTACCAATACACCGCTGTAAAACGGCATAGCAGAAAAAAATAATAAACACCTTGTAGAAATTTGTCGAAGTATGCTTCATGCGAAGAATGTCTTGGGATAATTTTGGCAAGAAGCAATGAAGACTGCAACTTTTGTGATCAATAGGCTTCCTTAACAAAGGTTATGTTTTCTTTCATCTTTTGAAAAATTGAGGAACATGAAACCTATAGTTAGTTATTTTTGAGTTTTTGGATGTGTATGTTATGTACTTATACCTAATCATTTACATAGCAAAATGGACAAGAAGGTTGTTAGATGTATCTTTGTAGGTTGTGACAATCAAAGAAAAGTGTGTAAATGTTGTGATCCTATAACAGGAAATTGCTACACATCCCAGAATATGGTGTTTGATGAAGCGTTTCCATGGTGGTTTTCAGACAAGAAGATGTTACCAAATTCAGAGGCTTTTAAAGGTGAGTTGTAATTGCTCAAATCTAGCTGAGTTTAAGTAAACTTAAAGATGCAGATAATGGTGGTGATGTCGAGGAAGGTGTTGCTCAAAGTCTTGGCAAACTAGTGTGTATGAACGATTAAGTGAAGAAAGTGAGCATAGTAAAGCAGAAGCACCAATTCTAGTCAGAAGATCAACAAGAGCCAAAAAGTCAAATCCTACATATGCCAACGCCACCATAGTAAAAGAAGCAAATGCAAAAGAATCGGAGACATTTGAGGAAGCATTTTAGAATTCAAAGTAGAATAAAGCTATAGACGATGAGATTACAACTCACCTTTAAAAGCCTCTGAGATTCAAAGTAGAATGCATTAGAATGAAATCAGACTTCAAAGCTCGTACCAAAGCCTAGATATGTGAAACCTATTTCCTACAAATGGGTTTATAAGATAAAGCGTCGCACAGATGGATCAATTGAGAGGCACAAGGCTCATTCGGTAGCTCAAGGGTTCTCTCAACAATATGGACTAGACTATAATGAAACGTTTAGTCCAGTTGCAAAGTTTACAACTGTACGAGTCTTACTTGCACTTACAGCTAGTAAAGATTGGAACTTGTGGCAAATGGATGTGAAAAATGCATTCTTGCATAGGGAGTTGGATCGGGAGATTTACATGACTCATCCAATGGGTTTTCAGAATCAAGATTATCTTAAATATGTGTGTAAGTTTCGGAAGGTGGTCTTTGGATTAAAGCATGCACCAAAGGCTTGGTATGGTGATTGTGAAGAAGAAATCCACCAAACGAAGAAGAATTTATCAGTTCGTTTTCAAATGAAAGAACTTGGATAGCTCAAGCACTTTCTTAGTCTAGAAATTGATCGTACTCAAGAAGGAATATTTCTCCATCAACAAAAGTATTCTAGAGATTTGTTAAAGAAGTTTAGAATGCTTAAGTGTAAGCCAATTTCAATGCCAATGAAGCCAAACGTCAAAATGTGTGGTCATGAAAGGAAAGATTTGAAAGACGCAACAATGTATCGACAATTGGTAGGTAGTTTGTTCTACTTAACTTTAACTAGACCTGATATTTCTTATGCAATTGGTGTGATGAATCGGTACATGTAAAATCTAAAAAAGCCCCATTTGGAAGCAGTTCGGCGAATTTTGAGATATGTGAAGAATACTTTTGGCAATAAGACCTTCTATAAGAAAGATGGAGATTGTAAGCTAGTTGGTTATTGTGATGCTGACTATGCAGGTGATCATGATACCTGAAGTTTAACTATTGGGTAAGTTTTTATGCTTGGGTTAAGAACAATTTCTTAGTGCAGCAAAAGATAGCCAACTGTGTCTTTGTCAACAAGTGAAGCAGAGTATCGAGCCGCAGTAATGGCAGCTCAAGAGAGCACTTGGCTTACACAATTGTTGAAGGACTTGCATCAGCCAATAGATTATGTAATTCCTTTGCATTGCAACAATTAGTAGGCAACACGATTGGCAGATAATCCAGTTTTTCATGCAATAACTAAACATGTGGAGGTGCATTATCACTTTATCAGGGAGAAAGTTCTGCAAGAGAAAATTAGGTTGAAGCATATTGACACAAATGATCGAGTTGTAGATTTGTTTACAAAATGCTTGAGTGGCAACAAATTTGGAAGTTTTTGTCATTAGCTCGGGATGGTGGAAAGAATGAAAGTTGGTTTTGAGGGGAAGTGTTAAAGTTACAACACCAGCCACGTTTTATTTGACTGAATTTTATGTTCAATTTGCAATTATTAGCACATGATAGTGGTTGTGGAGAAAGTGGAGAACATGGTGAAAGTGGAGAACATGTTTTGTGATCAATTATTTTGTAATGCCTATAAAAGGCTCCATAATCACACTAAATAAAATCATCCTTTGCTGTTTTTTATTTCTTGTTTTATGGGTTTCTGTCATTGAGTGCATTCATTTTTTTCCTCATATTTTGTTTTTCAAGAGTCAAAGCATCTATTCTTTATCTACAAGTGTCTGTGCAGAGTGTGTTTCAACACCCAAATCTCGGACTTGCAAAGTATCAATACTTTTTATGAAGGTATCAATCCCTTCATTAAGTACTGACCTATAACCTTAATGTATCGATACATTTAAACGTTGTATCGATACTTTCAATTCAAATATCGATCTCTTCATGCTTAGAATGAATTTTGACCATTTTCTTTTCATTCCTTAGCATTAATTTTGTTTACCTTTCAGGGCTCCGCCCCCGATCCCCCGTAAGGGTGCTGCCCCTTGACCTTACTTGCTAACTAGTTAGTGAGATCACAAAATGCTTCAGCGTAGGGCAACATAAAGAACCTAAATACATGTTAAATTGAACTTGCTTAATTCATTAAATTCTCATACCGTGAGTTAACTTAAGTCACCTAAGCATTGTTAATGTGTCAACTAACCATTACCATACATGTGTAAAATGAATATCATCCAAATGACTACTTTACCCTTGTGTTCAAAGAGCAGGGTTTAACAAATACTCTTTTATATTTTACAACATTTACAACAATACAATTCATGTTGAAATTTTATGCAGGACTTCAATTTACAACTCTATCTATACTATACATGATTTTTCCTACATGATGGACTCATGTTGCCCTAGTGACTGTAATGTTCACTCTTGTCATCTGTCTGTGTCTCCGCTGTACTGTAATCTCTTTCTTTTCTTTCTAATCACTTGTCTAATTTGCAAAATTGAGAAGTGAGAGGGTGAGTCCTAAGAATCCAGTGTGTTAAACCCTATTATTTGAAAATAGGAGTAAAATAGTTATTTAATAACATTCATATCCTACGTGAATGATTCAAGATTTATTTGACACATTAATAAGGATTAGGAGAAGTTTGGTTGGTATAATGAAATGATTAATATGAACTTATTTGTAAAACTTTCAAAATCTGAAAAAGGACCAAACTGAAAGGTTTTTAGGGATTAAATTGCAAGATTTTAAATAGTGAAAAATGAATACTGTAGCAATATTACTGTAGTGGTCACTGTAGCACCGATCGACCGGTTGGGGAAAGCAATCGACTAGCAGAATGCGTGTGGGGGGAGACTGAGCAACCGGTAGTGAGTGTGTTCGATGACACTGTTCACGGTATGTAGTAACGTTTACGGCACTATAACACACTGTTCACGATACTGTTTATTACAAAAATATGATTTTTTTTCGAGATTTTTCAAGATTTTTAAGAGTATTTTGATCTTTTCACTCTTTATCTATATATACCCACTTTCCCAACAGTTCATTAAGTTTTTCTCACTCTCCAAAAACGTAAAAACCCTTCCCCTTTTCTCAAAAATTTTGTCTTTTTCTCCCATATCTATTTCTCTCTACATTTCTTAAATTCATTCGATTAATTTCAAAATTTTCGTTACCAAATGATTACCCTACGTCTTCTCATCGATTTAGATCCAATTTTTGGTAAAAAGGAGCAAGATTTAGCAAATACGAAAATTGAGTTTCGAGACAAATTTGGGGCGTTTATGAAGAAACGGTGATTCGAGGTTTTTAAGGGTCTCTACAAAGTATTGGTAAGTCTAATTACTCGTTATAGACTTGGTTTCATGATTTTACAACATGTAGAATTTAGGTTTTACTGTTCAGTCATAAATTTCCCAAATCTTCTCGTAGGAAATGTAGTTATGTGTTGAATTAAGCTAATTAGAAACAGATGATATCATATATGCATTGAGTATTGATAGGAATGTGTATATCCATTTTGGACGGAAATACGAAATTGGTAATTTAGTTGAATTATGCTTTGGAAATATTAATAATGGTAAATTGGTGTTAGATTAAGTGCGGTAATGATTATACATGTGTTAAACTAAGCATATTAGGCATATTTGGAGGACAAATATGATATTTTAATAGGAATTCTATTAATTGATATAATAGTTGAAATGCGACGTAGAATTATGTTGAACGGTGATAATTGGAATAATATGACGTTGAATATGCGTTAAATGTTGTTTGAAATGATTGTATGTATATTTGACAGAAATATAAAATTAAGAAAAATTACGACAAATGGAAATTATGACATTATATATATATTGGATGTTGTTGAAAATAGGTAGATTCGTCTTAGGTGTAAATGCGAAATTTAGAATAATCCCGGCCATAGGATTCCATTGTTGGGAATCAGATAAAAGCTTCGTATTATAAAATGTGTTAAATCAATGAATTGTGGACATATTAGTCAGAGACATCGTATTTCTTGCATGATATAGTTATTTGGAATATTGAATTCATGAGACTACGTATGTGTGATATTAAGCGCCGAACACCCGGAAGATGGACATACCGGACGTGAGGAATGTCAGTGAGAGTGGTTACCCTCCCCATCCAGTGAGTGGATTTATACATACATAATTATGTAAATAGAATGCATGTGATATTATATGTATGCATGTGTGCTAAAATGTTAGAATGAAAATGCTTACTGATATTTTTATATTGATATTGGGATGGTTTTGTATTGTGGTCTATTGTACTAGTTTTATTGGACATACATGCATGTAATGGTAGAGGAGGCCGGATTTTAATTATTGTTTTGTAAACTTTGTTTGAAAATGTCATAGCCATGAAGGCTGTATTTTGATTTACATGGATATACTATTGAGGTGAAAATGAAATGTTTTTAAATGCATGTATATTTTGGTGATTAGACCGACAAGGCCGAATTTATTATGATATGGCCAGTGGACCAGTTGTATGGCATTTGCGCCTACTTATTTATTGTATATATAGGGAGATAGCCTATAGACGAACCTATAAGAGGCTGCATAGGTGAGTGGAGCTGCAGTGGGGCTGCAGTAGGGCTGTATAAGAGAGGTTAAGCCATGATAAGCCCACTGTATGCCGTGTACTTTGGTGTAGTTAAGGGACCCTATTAAAAGTCTTGACGACTTGATAGAGATCTCATGGATTTGACAGATATGACGAGGACAGTCACCTTATCACCAAGTGACTACTCGGGCCAACATTAGTGAGACGAGCTTGTTTTATAATTATATGTTTTATATGAAATAAATGATTTTACAATGTATAAGATATGATTTTCAGTTTATAAAGAATGCATTGTATATGATTTTACGCATAACAGGCTCACTGATAGATTTTGACGTTACCTCGGGCTAAGGTAACAGTCGGTATAGTATGGCCAGCTCGTGTTATACGTTTAAATTTAAATGCAGACTATTTTAATTGTTTTATAGACATTGTTGTACATAAGATGTATATATGTATTTAAGCACATTAATAAATGAAATCCTAATATCATGATTTAGAAATGCATGTGCATGTATGTATATCTATGTATGTATGCGTTCATTCACTGAGTATAGTTATATACTCACCCCTCATAATTTCAGCTTTTAAGTAAGGCGGGCTAGATCTCACAAGGTTAATGGTAATAGTAGACAAACGACGACGCATTGTGTAGGTTTTTCACTTGACTCATTATGTACTTGAGTCCACTGGATGTACTTATTTTGGAAATATATTTTCATTTAGAAAATTGTTGAATATTTGTAAAGTAAATGATTTTGTAAATGTTTATGCTTTGTTCAACCCAAATGGAAAATGACTTCCATAATGTTATTTTTATCAATGAATATTTGATAAAAATGAATTGACCATAGAGATCAATTATTTGATGGTGATCCCATGGATGAGATATATTGTTTATAAATTGTTTTCAGGATAACATGGGTTGACAAGAAAGCCTTAAACTCTTTTGATATAGTCTGGTATAGAGGATGTATCATGAGGATCGGTGATAATTGTCACTAGTAGACCCCAGGTTCGGGGCATGACATAGTGAGTGGATACAATAAAGTGAAAAATTATAAATAAGGAGTAAGAGCATAAAAATTTAAAACACGACAATTTATCATAATTTTAAAACCATTCACTTAAAATCACTAGTAGTATAAAATATTTTTCTTGTATAAAAAGTCTGTTTATGCTCAATCAAAACCTCTGGACTTGTTAGGAAATTATCACCAAGACATCCTCCAGTGCGCTGTTGGTTGACATCTCAAGACTCGCTAACGAGTTATTTATATCAATATATATATATATATATATAAACCCATAAGCCCACTCGTTAGCGTTGGCATGGATAATTGGGTGTTGTGCCAAACATCAACTCATCTAGTAGTAACCTCTCCTTTGCCTCTAAACAGATGACAAAGATGAAAATATGTAATCTCTCCTTTACCACTTTCATTGGTATGAGCGGAAATATAGTAACATCTTCCTTACCCCTTTTTCGAGTAAGGGCAAAAATATTAGTGCACCTAAAATCTGAAGTTATAAATTATCTCAAATTATAAATTTTACATAAATAATCTTTTATCAATTTCGTCAAATATCAGTTCAGAATCGATTTTTCAGAAAACATCCATTCATCCACATAAAACAATTCACAAATATTCCTAAATTTACTCTTACTGTAACGCTCCACCTCTATGTGGCACTATTTAAGTCCCATAACTTCTAAAGAGGTGGCCTTCGTAGTGATGTGACGTCCATGCTTGCAAAGCCTCATGGCCCACGTAGGGGAGGTTATGGGACCCACAAAGTGCCATGTAGGGGTGAGGGAATTACACTTACTTCATCCATATTAATTTCCAACATATAGAATATTCAAAAACACTAGATTCTTAAAACAGCTTAACAATTCCATTTCATTTTTCCAAACATGTATTTTTCAATATTTTGTCCAAATTATGCTTTAGAAGAATGAAATAAAATATTCCATCATTTAAATTTTTAAAAAATTCATAATACAAACATTGTGCATCAATAATATTTTTGAAAATAAAGTTTCCACTCACACTCTCCTTAAATCAATAATAATAAAAAAAATTATTCCTTAGTTCATAAAACAATAAGTTTTGTAAAATAATTTAAAAGAATGAAAACAAATAAGATCCACTCACTGGTTTGCGCTTAATTGTTTCCAACTTGCAGCCTCGCCGATGGTTGACTGGGTCGATTGTCTACAAATATTTGTCATTCATGAAAATTCATAATCTCATGTGTTTGCTATATTAACGAATAAATATATCATATCCATTAATTATTCTCAGTAAAAAAAAAACCAATATGTTTCGAACTTCTGTTACCTAGTTCGAATAATCACAATTTTCATCTTATTTATCCTAAGCAACATCTATCTGCGACAGAGGTAATTTTTTCTTTTTATTGGGATATATCGGCATGAATTCTAAGCCAAATTTTTAATATATTCATTCCTTATACGTCTAGGTTACGTGGCTTTTTACGGTGCTTCATTTGGATTTCTATATCCCAACTTATTCTTAATTGAATAAACATTGTTCCAATCGAATTTTATAACAGGGCAGTAAGTTTTCCAAATTTTTTGAAAATATGTTTTTTAATAGAAAAATCTAATTTTTGACTACGTTATTTTCTGTTAAGTCTAATTTTTGTACCTCTTTACGAATATTGATTTTGATTCCTAATGTTCAAGTTATGTTCAATTTACTACATACTGTGTAGACATGCGATAATGTACAATGCCAAAACAAGGCGGCTGATTTTCGATCTTTGCTGGAAAATCATCCCCACATAAAACAATCTGATTTTCGGATATGTTATTCCTTTAGGTGTCTATTTTCCATAGAATTTTACGGCGTTAAATTTAGATGTCGAGAACCCTATTCTGTTTTGAGTTTTCTGTCTGCTGCTTCACATTTTTGGTAAACCAAAATATAACATGAAGTAGTCCCTTTTAAAATCTACTAAGGCCTCATCGTTTCTCAAAATTCTAATTTTAGACCACGTTGGTCATAATTATGTTTAGTTTTTACATAAATTTTCGATGTGTTAATTAGATGTCTATAACTTATTTTATAAATCAAACGCTGCAACTAGGTCAGAATTTCAAAAACCGAATTCTACAAATTTCAATTTAAAACCTCACTTCCCTTTAATTAACTCATTTCTACTACCACTCTCATGCCATATTACATCATAATATTTCATTCTTATGTATCATAGCCATAGCATACACAAAAACACAGCCATAGCATACACAAATCACAGCCTACTTTTTGTATGTCACCGTTTCATTTTCGCCACACTACACATAAAACACTGCCCACCAATTGTTTTACAACAACTTCACATGTTTAGCACCTAGTTTCACCTCTTTTAACATCAAACTAGTCATACACATATATGTATAGATCATTTACAGCATTCATGCCTTTCAAACACCCAATAATACATTTTATTCATTATTCTACATATACTAACTACAAAATACAAAACCAGAATTTCAAAACCAAATCACAGGCATACACTAAATTGATCACTGTCATATTTAATGTTCCAGCCACTAGTTTCTTTTTCGAAATCAACCAAATATATATCCAATTCATCCATTCATTACCAGCATACTTCATTCAATTCACAAATTTCAGAAATCAGCAAGGCATTTACCTCGTTGGTAGCCAATTTTCTTTCTTCATTTTCTGTCCATAACCAGAAGCTGCCTCTCTTTCATTGTTTCTTTACCCTCTTCCTGTTTTGCCGTGAACTCTATCCTCTTCTCATTTGCAGCCCATAATAACTTAGAAATCACAAAGTCAAGAAGATGAGAGCATATCATCCGACATTGCACACATTCAAGAGTCACCACAGTTATTTACTTTGGCTAAACAGACAACCATACTAAATCGATTAATATTTTGGTCATTGCTAATACAGTAGCTAACAGATTCGCTCTTGATTGTAAAATGTTGGTGTAACGCCCGCAATTTTAGAAAATTGTAACTGTAGTATCTATAGTATATAGAAAATTTAATCAAATAATTTGATATTATTTGATTAATTAAAATTTTATGTAACTTGTAATTTTTAGGTAAATAATTGAATTTTAGACTCAAAATAGTGTTATTTGTTTAGGTTCAAAATTAATGTCATAAAGTTGAGTTATAAGTGAATTTTAGATAAAGAAAATAGTGTTTGAATTAATTTTGGAGTTAATTGTAAAGATTCTGAAACATTAAAAGTTATTTTAGATTAAAAAGAAAGTTTTATAAAGTTTTAAACTATTTTTATATTATTAAAAAGAACAAGGGGTCTAATTGATATTTTATATTCCAAATATAACAAAAGTTGCCTTCTTCCTTCTCCATTCCAGTGGCCTCCGTTTTCTTAACAAAAAGCTTTGTTTCCTTTTCTTTCTCAAATTCCTCTGAATTCAATTATTTTTCTTTGGAATTTCAATTACGGGTAAACTTAATGATTCATTAGAAGCTTAATTTTTATATTTGGAGTATAAAATTGAATTTGAGTTACTATTTACATAAGAAATTTATCATTGATTTTACTTAGGAAATGTTAAATTGGGGTAAACTGGAATAGAAAACATAGTGTTGGATTGATTTGGCATTGATTGAGGTGCTTGTAGGAAAAAATGGTGTGTTTTTCCCTCGGGTGAACAGTTATTTCGAAGGTGCTACAGTGTTTTTAATATTACTACAGTAACTTTAATCTGCACAGTAATTGTTTGCACAGTAAATCCGATATAAACAATACTTAGCTACAGTATTCCGGTACGAATAGTATTTTGCTACAGTAATTCGCGCGTGAACAGTGTTTTTGCTACAGTATTTAAGTAAAAACTGTATTTGTTTACTTAGGCAAAAATATATAAATTTAGGGCAGTCGGAAACATGAATTGATATAAATTAGTAATAGAAATTGTTGTTAAAAATTGAATAAAGGACCTAGTTAAATTTTGTGATAAGGGTAAAACTAAGGAAATTTTGATATTAATTGCACGAATATCGCATCTAAAATATTTACATTGTTTATTGAATAGTAGAAAACATGATTTATATATTTGTGGTATTAGGTTACGAGAATCTGGAAGAAAGATCAGGTTAGGTGGGAGGATCATTAGTGGGAGTGGTTACCCTCCCATTGTTGTAA
>JAXCLQ010000007.1:3539683-3578154 GCA_035584115.1 Cedrela odorata
ATCTACCAGATTTTTTTTTTCTGTTTACTTTTCTTATTTGCATTTTGTTTGTAAGAGTATTTTCACAATAAATGTTTGGTTTGTATACTCTTTAATATTGTACCTCATTTTATTTTGATTTATTAAACCAGCCTAACCCCACACTTTTATGGTGATTTTATTAATAAAATCATGAACCCTAAATCCTAAAATTTCAACCCTAAATCTTAAAAATTCCTAAAAACTTAACCCTTAAACCCTGAGCCCAAAAAGTCCTAAACCCTAATTTTTTATTGTCTGTTGATTTTTTAAAAAATATAATGTGATTTATTTTCTTTTTTAATAATATGACTAATTTTAGAGGCCCAAATTATAAAGGTGAATTTTGAATTAAGTATTTGCTTAACTTTATGGTTCAAATAAATTGAACTAGTTTTAAAAACCTAAAATTATGTGGCCATAAAGAAAGCTCACTAGTCTGATTTTGAAAGCCCATTTGATTGGCAAATTAACGGATAGTTTACTAGATTTTTACATTTAAGTCTAGGTTCTAAGTCTAATTCTGAAACCCAGCTTGATTATCAAAATAACAGATAAACGGATAGTTTACTAATTTATTATAGTTATTTCAAATTATAATAAATGTTGATTTCAAGAAGAAAAATTAAATAGTTTTTAATTAAAATAATATATTTTAACAAAAATTAAATATAAATACAAAAGGAAACAAAAAAAATGATGAAGTTGTGATGAGAATTGTATAAAATCATTAAAAATTGTAATCATAAATCAGTAAATTCTCATCACTTAATGATTTATTTATGTTATTGACTTTTTAGTTAAAAAAAAAAAAACTTAAAAGTTTAAATTTATACTTAAAACAAATTTACTCTCAAATCCCACTAAGAAATATTTACTCCCATAAATTTTAAATTAATGTAATATTCAAGTAAAAATATAAATAAAAATTTAGTGGGCTGTCTGTTAAAATCAAATATACACAATATGCAACAAACAAGATACTCTTTTAACGTGAGCTTGTGCATAAACAAATATAAAAATAATAAATAAATTTTAATCACACAATTAATAATATACAGGTATTAATTTTTTACAAAAAGAAATTAGGCTAGTTGAAATAGAAAGAAAATTTTAATTAGATCATTCAAATGTTAAATAAGTAGGAATCCAAAGAGAATTTTAACTCTAAAAATGTATAAAGGAAATTTTAAAATAAAAATAAAAATGGAAATTTTCCACACGATATATTAGATAATACATTGTTATATACAGAGAGATTAAAGTAGTAACCATCTAAATTAGAACTCTCACACAGTTTCTGCCACGGGCGTATCTGGCACCTCATTTGCATCATTATTCGTTTCCTCCTCCGCAAGTGGGTGAAGGTTTAATTTTGGGTTGTATTGTTGAACCACTACAACAGATGCAGTGGTAGAAAAATCGGACGATGCTAAGAAGCACCCCACGGCCCCTAATTCTGAGCAGTCACTTTTGTCCATCAATGGTGCAATCGGGGCCATTCTTCCCACCAAAAATAAGTTGCATTTGTTCATTGATTTCAGCACCGTTATGATTTCTTCCTTGCTTTCTACCACTCTTTCATCACACGTGATTGAATCTTCGTTTTTGCAAGTATTCATGAACTCGGAGAAGAAGGCGTCCTCATCGTCTAATTTCTCAATGTCCTTGCCCTTCTTACTACTTTCATTACTTCTTCTTATATCATCAACGCCAACCACCCCGGGAACTTTACTACCAAAGGTTAGTGACGTCCCTGGTGGAGCTACAAAATTGACAACTTTGAGCTTGATTCCTGGGTGCTCAGCCATCCTCATCCCATAGGCGAGTGCCTCACAGTCATCGGGCCCACCGAAGAAGGGCACCACCACTGTGCAAGAGACTTCACTTGCTAAGACTTGGGTGGTGCCTCCGAGGCCACGGTCCACAAATATTCCCACTGAGCATGGGGCATGGCGGAGAACTCGCTTGTTCACGAGATGGAACGAATGTCCCAGCGACTCCATAGCTCCATCTAGCCTCTGGTGCTTGTGAAACGGCAGAAGAATCAATGCAGCCCGTTTTCGGTGTGCACTTGTGCAAATGTCTTCGTGAATGCTATTGAGAGCAGAGATGGCCGTCATGGGGCGCACAGTCACGGAGCTTAGTTGCTGATAGGCTTCAAATGCGATGACCATGTAATCTTTGTCATCACGTTTTTTGTCCCAGAAAGGGAGACCATTGTTCCGTGCTTTATGAACCATTGCAATGGCTGATGACCGCTCAGAGAGTTCCATCATATGCATTGCATATAAGCAAAGCTTCCCACGCTTTCGTGTACCTCTAGATGACTCTACGAGATTGATTATTGAAGGAACGTTACGGTTGCTATGGAAACAAGCTAAAATTCGAAGCTCTGTATCCCTGTCTTTGCGCTTAATCGTCTTGTGCTTGTAAGGTGCTCCCTTTCTGGCTGGTTTATAAACCGCCATCACAATAGGAGTGGTAATGAAGGTGGTGAACAACGCCATCAAAACTAGAATTGCAAAAGCCTGATCATTCAACACCTGCAACAAGTAACAAGAAACCATTATGAAATTATGGGTCATGCTCATGATCGAAGACAAAAGAAATAAGTAAAAAAAAGAGATTGAAAATGCTACCGCTCAAGCTAACTGTTAATTTTAAACATGACAATTGATGAGACATTCGTAAGATACCTTGCGGTCCTTGCCAATATTGAGGACGATCAGCTCCACCAAACCTTTGGTGTTCATAAGGAATCCAAGTGCCAAGGATTCGCTCAAAGGAACCTTATACAACAAAGACACACCCACTGTCCCAATAATCTTCCCCAAGCAAGCATTGAATATAACAAGTACTAGCAAGCCCCAGGACTGGGCTCCGCTAATTGTAGCAACATTCGTCTTCAGCCCGCTTGCTGCAAAATACAGTGGTAACAAAAGCCCTGATACCAGATCCTCAATCTTTTCTATCAACACCCCGGCAAAGGGACCGTCCTTGGGTATTATTATGCCCACAACAAAAGCTCCAAACAATGCATGTATGCCAATGGTATCCGTTACAAAACTTGCAGCTAACACTATTGACAATGTGACGCATATGTAGAGCTCTTTCACTGGCTCGCCTTCAGGAGAGCGTCGAGCCATCAATGCTAGTGCTGGTCTTATTGCAAATATGGAAAATGCCACAAACGCAGCACCACAAAGCAAGACCCACAAGGAGACAAGAGGAGAAGAACTATTTCCACTGAGAGCAATAGCCAGTGCAAGGAGTATCCAGGCAGCAACGTCATTGACGGCGGCTGCGGACATTGCAATGCGACCCATTTCTGTCGTGAGAAGTTTAAGCTCGGCTAGAATACGAGCCAAGACTGGAAAAGCAGTGATGGATAGAGAGACACCCATGAAAACAAGTAAAGGGGCTTCATTGGCTCCCTTTAATATTGTTGATCGAAGAATGAATGATGTACCAATGCCGAGAACAAAAGGGAGAGTAATCCCAGCAATGGCTATTCCTAAGGACTTCTTACCCGTACGACGTATAGAACGGATGTCAAGCTCAAGACCCACCAGAAACAAGAAGAAGAGGAGGCCTAAGTTGGCCAAGGTTTCCAGGACAGTCATGCTCTTTTTTGGAAAAACTGTGTCTAGAAATTTCTCGCTTCTTCCCAAGGCAGACGGTCCAAGCAGTATTCCACCCTATTGATACAAGCCATGTAACATGCATATGTCAACATTCCATACTTAATTACACATATATGTATAAGAAACCAAATTATATATACATAATTAGTCGCATGCATGCATGCTAGCTGCATTGCAGGTTGAGGAAATCTCTCTCCCAACAGGCTTCTTTTTTTTATTTTTTATCTCACAGCGCGCGATAAATATAAAAAAAAAAGGGGGGTGGGGTGGTGGGGGGAGGGAAAGGGGAAGAACATCAGGGTACGTAAAAAATATAGGAAATCAGGAAGAGAAGAGATAAAATTAACTTACAATGATCTCAGCTATGACTCGTGGTTGTCTAAGAGGTTTAAGAAGGAAAGCAAGGGCCCTTGTAAAAGCAACAACCAAACATATTTGAAGAATGGCCAATGGAAGTGCGAAATCCAGCGGATTTTCACCTTGAAAGGATCCATTAGATGTTGGCTTCATCGGTGCTGGGCAAGCTGCTGCTGTTGAATTGTGCGTTGCCATTCTGAAGAAAGAGAATCAATCATCAACAGCCAGAGCCCACACACCCCGATCGACGATCTCTTATTTCATATGAAAATCACCATAGGAGATCGATCATTGCCAGCCTGTTCTATATCAATCATGCATATATGTATTTATATCACCTCTTACAGCTTGATTCACAAAACAATACATCTAATTATAGAACAAGTGTGAAAAATCTGTGCAATATATTTAGGAGATTAACAAACTGAATCTTTTATTGGGAACTATATATGCAATTCGAAACATAAGGCAAGCGATGCAGCATTAATTGCATGTACTCCCCACTATATATATATATATATATATAATGGATGGTTAAGTGATTTGGTTTGATACAAGGATATTGGCACCCGAACCACGAAATACAACGGCCAATTCACTTTTAAAGGCAAATATTCTTTGTTTTATTAACATTTTCAATCAATCACTTTTGCCAACCTTAGCCCCATAGCTGGTACATGCACATTTATTTTAAAATTAACTGTGTTATAATAATAAAAAGTTTTAAAATATATAACATATAAATAACTTGACCGTGCAATTTGTTCCCCCAAATATATATATATATATATATATACATATAAGAGAAGGTGTTATATAAGACTATTTTAATAAACAAAGTCAACTCTTATTTATTGGAGATCGAGGACAATATGTACCATAGTTCTTATATTTATTTTGTTATTTAATAATGTTTATTTCTTATCTATTGAGTTTATTTTTGGAATTATTTGTATACCGTATGCATATTGCATGAGAGGAGAGCGTGCTTTCCGAGATGATGCAGCCACATAAATTATTACTATCCCCTGTTAATTTTTAAATGTAATTATGTGGTTGTTTTTGGTCGATCATAATTCATGAATCATGAAGTGGAATCAAGCTCTAATGGTTGCAATACATAATAATGTTAAAATTAATCAATAATATGTAAATATATATTTTTCAATGTCCTGAAAATATGGCATAAAAATGGCTGGATTTATCAATTTACAATATAGACACATCTCTTGTCAAATGACTCCCTCTATATTATGTTTTAATTTAACGGTATGACTTTTTTTATTATTATTATTGACAATTTTATAAAAACAACACTACCCTAAAATTAGGGCAGTGAATAAATCGGGTTTTGAGTGAAAGAAAAGTTAATAATATATCAACCAAGTAAAAATAAATATAATGGTACGTAGATTTTTAGATTCTTAGTTAATAATAAAACTATATGATGAATTGGATTCGCCAGATAGGAATATTGGAATTGTTAAAATTGACATCTAAGGTTTTATGTAAAATTGAAGGGGAGATATAATTAACGATCATATATAGAGTGAAGGAGAAAGAAGACAATCCCGCTTGAGATAGAATATTAAATGAGCCATACCATGCTGAAGAAGATTTCCAAGAAAGCAATGCGTTACATTGAATTTATCAACGAACGATAATATTAAAGGAAACTCGAACCTTAATCTTTGTCGTCAATACAACACAGTTACATTAAAGAATATATTCAGAAAGTCCGTCAATGCCGATGTAGAACAAGGGAAAAATAATATAAAAGCTTAATTTCTATACAGTTTGTACGTCAATGTCAATTCATTGATGAGTTGCAAATAATCTTCAATACAATCAAGTTACAAGCAAATATATGAGCAGACCAGTGACATGCATTCTTCAGCTAAAAATATAGGAAACGCTGTCATGCTTCTCCTGGTATTCGACCAGTGCTGTTACCTGGAGGTTAATTCTCAGAAGGTGCACGTAAGCATCATGAATAGATTAGGCAATGGGAAAAACATGACCCTTCATTGCCAATCCAAAGACAATGATCTGGGCCAGCAGAATGTTGCTGATGGAAGTGAATTTGGCTGGGATTTCTCTGTCAATGTAGTGGGAACCTCACTTTTTTATTGTGACTTGGCATGGGAAAATGTACAGCAATACCACTTTGATGCTTATGCCTTCGATAGGGACTTTGTTCGATGTGAGACTCAATGCTTATGGCTGATATCAACAGAAGGTATGTATGGCTTAAATGGAGGAACTGGATTTTGGGAATTTATTTATCATTGGCCTAACTAAATTACAATTCATTAGTTGCACTCCTTGTTCTTTAGTTAGGTGTGAGTACTTTTCAATCCCATAGTCATTTGAAACTTTGTTCACAAATGTTGAACGATGCTGCATTTCTTTCTTTCAATGACTAAAGCTTTGGTTTATACAATAACCAAATTCTGTGCTTTCAATTTAATGATAATTTCTAGATGCAAGTATTTTTATTTTAAGAGGATTATTTCTTAGTTATTAGAGTCTAGTAAATCTTCACTTGTTTCAGTATTATTGGGTGGATTTATTAAAGTCTGAGGATATGATTATAACTGTTCTGTTTCCGTTTGATTTTAAAAACACAAGTATTAGTTTCTATGAAGTAGTAAGTGAACAATGAAATTATTTTAGTCAGAGGACCAACGTTTTGGTTGATAACTTGATTGTCTGCTATTGACAAGGTCTCTATAACTACTTATGCAAAAAGTACCCCTAAATTGATTTCGGCTTTGGTTCGGATTCTTTCAATTTTACTTTTATAATTCTCACCATTATTCAGACATGTCCGCGATCTTCATCAATTAACCTCGATAATACATCATTTTTAATTTCATTATAAGAAAAACTTTTCCATTTTATCTTCATATCCGTCATCTCAATTCCCAAACAGCCATGGGCATGTCTCCCTGCCGTAAACTTGGCCAAATGATAGAAGATTTGAATTCCTTATGCAATAAGCATTCTGGTTATGGTAAGATCACCAAGTTCATTTGAAAAAAAAAAAAAGACCAAGTGAGATGCAAAACTTATTCTAATCAGATGTCTGAAAATAATATATTGTTCACAAATTGATGCTTTCTTCCATCGTAAAGTTCAAAGAAGAGAACATAGAAATGATTTTCAAAAGAATGAACAACTGACAACAGAATAATCAGAATTGAAGGCCGTGCTCCCGAGCTGCATTGGCAAGGGCTTCTACTCGTCCGTGATATGGGTATCCACCTCGGTCGAAGGCCACTTTGGTGATCCCTTTCTCTAAACATGACTTTGCAATGACTTCACCCACCTTCTTTGCAACTTCCTAAGGCCAAAAGATTCATAGGATCAGGAGTTATTAAATCAAAATTTACCAAAAGAGGGAGGAAAACCAAAATATAAAGAGACATCGAGATATGGGTAAAGTGGAAGACTATGAGTTGGGTGTTGGGAAAAAGTGCCTATCATCTAGGTATAATGACATTGCCCACAGATTCTAAGTAACAATTTACCAGGTCTAAAGATGATGACAGGGACAACATACCAAAGAAATCAGATTTCAATAGATATATAAACAACAATAAGGACAGTTCATAAACATTCAGATTATTATTAAAACTGATAAGGCATTTACTCAATCATTTTGTTAACAGACCTATGCAGTTGTTATAAACATTTGGATAAATATATGACATTCAGGCAGCACCTACACTGGATCACAATGACCTCTAACCTATATCAGTGAACTTACAATTGTGGGACCAGAACTGTAGTCAAATTCCTCAGAGACAGGTTTCTGCATTGTTGAAGCTGAAGCAAGTGTGTGCATCTTACTATCATCAATCACCTGGACATAGAGATGATTGTTGGAGCGGAAGACACATAGCCTAGGCCTTTCTGGTGTCCCTTCAACCTGAGAAAATAAGAGATTCATTGTAGAATTATATGTGTAATGCACAATCAAAGATCAAAGGAAACAAACTTCCTTACAGAGGAAACATATAACAGGAATTAAGGAGAATAGACCCTCAATAGAGAAACAATAACTTTTTGCACCTAAGCATCAGAGTAGTCCATATGAAATGGTGCAGTCTCAAAACATCACCAACTCAAAAAGCGGAGGCCCAAGAATTGATAATTGGCCAAATGCTTTTGCACCTCAATCGTTCAAGAGTATCAGAGCAGGCTCAGTTAGTCACCCCAGAAGGCTTGATGCTTTCAAAAGAAGGGTAGCTACCTCTGCCCTCCTGGTTCAGGGGTGTAGGTGGAGGATTTGCTACTAATGCTCTAAATCTTGATGTTCAGGGATGGGACAAAGGTCTTGCCTTAATATATAATGACAAACTTGTGTTGGGTTGGTTTGGACAAGGCCACTCTTTTTTTGAGACAGTAGCACTTTCATTCCTATCCTTTATTACTCATAACCCTAAACACTAAACATGCTGAGTATAGCTGATGATAAGTCATGCCAAACTTAGACTGACTTAAATTGAGTATGCCAAGTTTTCAGGCTCCCCTTTCAGTTAATGAATGACCCAAAATCTGCAACAAATATCATGTCATTTCACTTCTGTTCTCTTTCAAGGTGCCTAGGTCTTGGCTTTTAACTATGTCAACTAGCATTGTGTAAATGACAATTGGTCTTATAGAAACCTACCCAATCTACCGCAATACAAACGGAATAAGATCTCTTCATAATGACATAATGACCCAGTTAAGTAGACTATATAAGCACCATATCGTATATACAATTTACAACTAAGTAAATGATATGTATCCTATATCACTATGAAATAACCGGTAGATTCTATTCTGCATCCTAAATTATTATGAACTCAGTTTTTAAATCAACCTACTTTGAATAATGTCACAGTCCCAACACAAATTAATGAAAAAAGTATCCAAGTTTGGAGGAAACAAACCCACAAATGTCAAACGACAGGAACATTATTAACGAAAAATCGGGTTATGGGTTGGATATCAAATTAATAATGTAACAAAGAGAGAAAAGAACCTTTTTCCTGATACGAGAATGGCGAGCAGTGCGGTCCTCTCTTCTGATTCTGGCTTTGGCTTCAACGATGACAAGAGATGGTGTTGGCCTGGTTGCCACTAACTTGGAACCCGAAAGTTGTCGACAAGATCCTAGGAATGCACTCTGATTAAGCATACAAAGCGAATTTGTCATAGCAGCCATTCTTCGACTGTCAACACTCTCCTGCGTTTCTACTTTCTAATGGGATAGACCGTAACACTTTTTAACACCCTTATCCAGTCGTCCTCCTCGACCTAGTTCCCCTGGGGGAATTTATTTTTTTACCCCTGTATTACTATTTAGTATTTACTCTACGTTTACCACGAACGGCGTATTCTTGTCCTGTGTTACGGTATTCTTGTCCTGTGTTAACCCAACCCCCACCACCAATTACTACAGAGCTTTGCTTGTCTTATATATATTATTTTATGAAACTAGCTACATATCATTATCCTGTGTAGAAGCTCAAAAGTTTTAGCATTAATAAAAGTTGTAATAAGATATACATTACGATAAATGAGAATAAGAGAGATAGAAGACCAATTTGGGAAATGATTAAAAAAAAAAAAAGGCGATATTACAGAGTTGGGACTATAAGGGCCTGTCCGGTACTGTATGCCATTGTTTTCATTTTCGTTTTCTAAATTCACACTTAAAAACGCTTCCTTTATTGTTTTACTGAAATTAAATTTATAAAACAGAAAATACTAAGTTACGAATTTATAACATAAAATTGTAAAACGGTTTAAACTTGTTTTGTGTATTTTTACAAAACAAATTGCAAAATATACGGTAAAACACTCTTTTCTCCCCCGAATCAAAATCTCTCTGAATTTCTTCTCTCTTGCTCTCCTCACTCCTCGCATTCAAAGGTAACAATGGCGGTTTCAACTCAACCGAAGCTCAGATGGGTGAATTGGACGAGGACGACGGCGAGGATTTGAATAGCGTTATAATTTTTGATAGAAATGCTTGTTTTCTGATTTGAATTCTTTTTTTTTATTTGAATGGTATTATAATTTTTGATATTGTACCGGAAATTGGAGGCAAGTTTTCATTTGGAGGAGGTCTGAGTAAACAGCGAGTCGATTATGTTATCGAATCACTTGCAAAACGAATTTGAAACGGCGAAGCAAAGGGGATCGGATTCAAGAATTAAGGATCAGTGAACCGAAAACGTAAATCAATTGTCTCGAAGAGAGATTCACGTCGACAAAGGAAACAGGTATTTACGTGAACTATTTTCGGAACTCGCTGTTTCTTCAAAATTTTACTTAGTTTTCCCGCTATATTCTGCATTCCAATTCTAGGGTTAAGTTAAATTGTTGTTTTCGTCTTCCTGTTCTGTTTGCTTGAGATTGTTTTGAATTTACAATTCGCCCAAATTCCGAATTTTGAGAGAGAGAGAGAGAGAGAGAGAAATTGTTTATGAATAGTTTTATTATTTATAATAACTTTCAATTTTTGTTTAGGTTAATTGAATTCGTAGCACTTAAATTGAAGCTCGCATTTGATGGCGAGGATCAAGCCTCAAGCTCTGTTATTGCAAAGTAAAAAGAAGAAAGGACCCAATCGAATAAGTGTTACTAGTATTGTTCTATTTGATTGTTTAGCATATTACCAATATACTTGCAAGATCTTACCAGGTGAGTCAGTTAAAATGAATATGTATACCAGTGACATTGTGTATTGATGTGTAAATAAGCGCATTAATATTTGGGATGCTGTTTGTATCAGTTTTGTGTAACTCAAACGAGTATTACTTGATAAAGTACTGGAACTGTTTATAGAAGTAAGGATTTTAGATTTTTTATAGTAATTTATCATATAGTTTGATGCAATCAGCTCAAAGATTGAAAATTTAATGATTACAGTTCTCTCCATGTGAATTTTCTGATGTTCCATGTAATGCTGCTTGTTAAATTGGATATCACCAGCTAGATTTTTTATAGTTACTTATCATATAATTTGATTTTTTACCAAACATATCCAGTATGGAAATTTCTGAATTTTGGATATGACTTTGCATAGTAGGTACTGCATTTGAAGAGTTATATGTGTTCCTGATATTCTGAAAGTAAAAGAGCTTGTTTAGAGTATCATTTTTTTTGGAATTCACGTTCCTGAACTTTTGATTCAGTGATGGCTGGAGATGTGCACCTCCCGTTCTTGATTTTAACTGTGCTGAATTGAGAACTTGCTTGTTTTGTGCATATTGCAGTTTCTTTGGCGTGTACTTTGTGTTGCTGATCTAGCATGTCAAACAATCTAGCGTCCCAGCAGTTCTCAATACCAAGCAACCAAATGGGTCAGCTTGAACCCAAATTGGACCCATCCATGCAAATGGAATTGATGGGATTGAGGACCGGTTCACTACAGCAGATGTCAATGTCGAACATGGGAGTTGGACCAGTGGGACCAGGTTATTATGGTTCTGCATCTCAGCAAATGCAAATGTTAATTTCAAACATGCAAATGGTTGCAGCCAATGTCCAATAATCTTGGGTCACAAATTTTGCCAATATCAAACCAGCAGACTGAGCAGATGGAATCACAAACATATAAAATGGTGTCGCAGCAGTATTTTCTACCTAACAGGCAACTGGGAGAGCTTGGAACAATGTCAAATAATGTAGCATTACAGCAGTTTCATTAATGAATAAGCGAAAGGCACCAATGGAACCTTCCATAATGCAGAAGTTATCAATGCCTAGCAAGCGAGTGGCTCAAGTGGAACATAGGCCATGGTTGTAGCAAATAACTGCCCCAGATAAAAGATTTGTGCAGCAGGTGCAATTCATGCCCAACTCTCCTGGATCACAGCATTTCCCAGCCTCAAATAAGAGAGTGGCGCAAAAGGAATCTGTTCTGAATAAATCTGGGCCACAGAAGCAATCATTGGTAGAAACTCAAAATGCTCATATGCAATCATCTGCAAAGGTTAAAACTGAGCCGTTTTAATCTGTGAGGTCCAAGACGAGGGAAGATTTGGCTCTAGCTTAATGCAATTCATGCCCAATGTTTATGGTGAGCTCAATTTTATTCCTCCAGCTGAATGTACTCGGTGCTGTTTATAAGTTTGCAAACACGCATTTTCATATATTCATATATTTATTTTAATTATAATATAAAAATAACGATTATTTAATTTATTTTTATAACATATGTGATGTGTGCATTATTTACATAAATCCTAGTTTATTGACAATAGTAACTATAATAATATATTTAAAAATTTTAAATTTAAATACATTATAGAATTAAACAAATTGTTTATAATAAATAAGTAAATATTTTACCTGTATATATATTCCAAAAATAATGAATTACATTAGTTTGTTAATTTGATAAAATAACATATGAAAATATATTAAAAATAAATTTAAATTATTCGTTACAATTTCGCATTAACAACCGTTATAGATTAAAAATTAAAAGAAAAATTTTTTTTTAATAACATTACATATTAAATTTATTAATTAAATTTAAGAACTTAAAGTTTCATTTTTTTAAAATTAAATTTATATAATTTTTTTATATTGTAAAAAAATTATCATATTATTATTTATAATTCAATTTTATAAACTATTTTTAAAAAATATTTTATCAAATACATATTCATTATTTTTATCATTTTCAATTATAACTATCGAACATGTATTTACTATTTTTATTTTCATAATATAATTTAAAAATATAATATTAAACACGTTCTCATATTTGAAATACAATATCTAAAAAATAATATTTTATTTTTATTTTTATTTTCATTTTATAAAAATATCAATTTAAAAATAATACTGGACGAAATTATTATAATCAGTAAAGATATATATTTTTTTTCAAACATGTTTGGGGATGCCTAAATGCCTAATACGAGGAGTCATCATTTATGAGAATGTTTAGCCGTATTAAGTAGCACGAAGTAGTTAACTTCATTTGAGTTTCTGCCTTCAAACACTCGATTTTGCTCCCTTCAGAATTCTTTTTCATGCAACGGAATCATCATTCTCATTTCTCGCAGAATTGGGCAGCAGGGATCGGTTATTAGGTCCATCGTTCTCACCTGCAATTTTCCCACTCATATGCTGAATGCTCATCAAGCAACGATTGCTTTAGCTTTCTTTCTACAACTATCATTCTTCTAAATTGTTTAACAGAGGGAGCAGCTATTTGCATTAATCATTAGATTCTTTGTCCCTGTATGCTATTTTAACCCATCAGCTCAAAAGCTGACGGGCACTTCATGTAAGGGGTGGCCCTTGCGGTTTCTTTCCATATCTTTTGTGCAAGAGAAACTTGCTTGCCAACAACATATATGAATGCTTTGCCCTTTCCTCCAGCACCTCTGGCAGTTCTTCCAACACGGCGCACATATTCACTAGGATCACGTGGAAAGTCAAAGAGTACGACACAATCCACCCCAGCAAAGTCAATTCCACGTGATGCTCTGCCATAAGTTTCAGAAAAAGTACTGTTATTATATCATGACTTCCTGCTGTAGACCAAGAGTTAATTAGAAATCACATATTGATGATACAAGCATAGCCCAGAACATAAACTACAATACCTGTCAGTACAAAGCAAAAACAAACATTCTTTAGACGGTGAAGTAGTGAACTTCTTCATATTTGCCAGCCTTGACCCTTGTTCAAGAGCAGCATGAAATGGTAGAACTCCCACACGAGTTCCTCTTCTATTAAAACGTTTCAATATATTCTCAACTTTTCTGCATGTCTCAATCTGTAAATTGCAAAGTCATGATGATTTGCTGACTAAAGAAATACTCTTAAGTTCTTTACAATTACAGCTGAACCATACCTTGTTGCAGAAAACAATTGTCTTGGAAACTGGACTTTCCTCAATGAGCTGCAGCAGAGCAGATTTCTTGTTGAGAAAAGCCATTTCTGGAGTTTTATCTGCTTCATTATTGCCACTGCAATCTACTAGAACCTGAACGTGCTACCTAGTAGTTAATTTTCATGCATATTTATTGACTTCAGAATGTCTTCAACAAACATAACATTTTAGATATCTATGAAAATTACTTTATAAAATATTAAATGTCTATGAAAATTAGTTTTGTTTGTGCATAATCCATTCCCTCAGTTTTAACCAAAACAAATACTCATTGCCAAACTGTATATTATAACATAGAAAGAGTCCTCTTTTAACTTGCAGAGAACAGAGGGGAAGTGATTTGAGTGACAGTTACAGGAAATGAAATCATGCAATTAAATTGGTTGGAATAATACCCCCTGGCATAAACCACTTGCATACTACAGCTGATAGAAACTAAATTGTTCGTGCTCTTATTAAACCAATCATGTGCACAATGGAAAAAAGAAACGATGTGGACAAACAATAACAATGGAAACTAACCTCTTCAAGACCTGGGCTTATACGGCGCATACCAGGTCCCATAACCACTTCGCTATCAGGAAAATCTTCAACAACCTTGTTATATACATCTATTGGTAAAGTTGCAGTTACAAATAGATATTGTGTGGAGACAGGTGAAGAACTGATCAACGATTGCAGTACTATTTCAAAATCCTCTTCCTTAAAGAGTATATCTACTTCATCCAATACAGTATTGCAACAAAAAGTTCAAAGATATTAGTTCTAGCCGAATGCCTTGAAGATTGATCTGCTATGCCAGTGTACATAGACGGACAGAAGAAATGAAACTATGTAAAAAGCATTGTTGTGTCAAATTTTGTCCCTAAGGATTGTTGTATCAATGCAGCATTACTTATATACATCTATTGGTAAAGTTGCAGTTACAAATAGATATTGTGTGGTGACAGGTGAAGAACTGATCAACAATTGCAGTACTATTTCAAAATCCTCTCCTTAAAGAGTATATCTACTTCATCCAATACAGTATTGCAACAAAAAGTTCAAAGATATTAGTTCTAGCCAAATGCCTTGAAAATTGATGTGCTATGCCAGTGTACATAGATGGACAGAAGAAATGAAACTATGTAAAAAGCATCGTTGTGTCAAATTTTGTCCCTAAGGATTGTTGTATCAATGCAGCATTGCTTATATACATCTATTGGTAAAGTTGCAGTTACAAATAGATATTGTGTAGTGACAGGTGAAGAACTGATCAACAATTGCAGTACTATTTCAAAATCCTCTTCCTTAAGGAGTATATCTACTTCATCCAATACAGTACTGCAACAAAAAGTTCAAAAATATTAGTTCTAGCCAAATGCCTTGAAAATCGATGTGCTATGCCAGTGTACATAGATGGACAGAAGAAATGAAACTATGTAAAAAGCATTGTTGTGTTGAATTTTGTCCCTAAGGATTGTTGTATCAATGCAGCATTACTTATGTGAGGATCACGTTTACTACCTGCTTAAATTTACACAGAAATAAAATAGAAGAAAAAAAAAACAATAGCAAGGACATATGGAGACACCTATTGCTCAAAATTCAGAGGCCACTACAAGTTTGAAATTCTTATTTATGCCTAAATATAAGATAAAAAGTGAGGCAATGTTCCAGGAAGCTCGATTAGCATCTAAGATTTGTTAACTGTAACATTCCTTCTTTAATTAAGAACATGAAACGACCAGGTGTAGCAATTAAAACATCAACAGCTTGTTGTAGATTTTCTAGCTGAGTTCTCTGTCGAAAACCACCTGTCACAACCATAGACCGGAATGGAAATCCAAATCTGGACATTGATTGGCAATTACTCAACACCTGTAAAAGTTACACCACCATTAACTAATAACACTGCCATTGAAAGAGCAATGTCAATAAGACCAAGAATTTAATTTTGTTGATGGTACACCACACACTTATCCTTTCGCATCTCAGGGTTTCTATTAGTAAACCAACACTATTGCCTGATGGTATTTTTCCCCATATATGGATACCGAGATGGGTGAAATTGCAGAGAAGAAAGAAAATGCAACTTGAATGAAATGGAAGTATCAAAAGATAAAAGAAAAAATTAGCCTAAACAAATCCATAGGAATCTCAATCTTTATATTGATGTAAGGAATCAATAGACTTAAGACATCTTAACGAGAAACCAAAAGATGCTTATCTACATCATGGTATAAGTATATTATGCTATAGCCATAACACCTCAGAACTCATCATCAACTGATTTGCTTGAGTGATCTACCATTATAGAAGAAAAATCTACCCAGTTGAAAGACCTACTCAACAAAGCCTTTGACCTTATTCATCTTGGAATAGCTTGTCAGCTTCTAACAAGCAATTTTGCTCTTTATAGGGCATGTTGGCCAGTCAGCATGCATAATTGCATTTCAATCATTATCCTGCATCCACTTTGATAACATCACTCTTATATTTATGGGACTTAATAAATTCCTTATAAGTTTTAATAAAAAGGAAAGAATATAAGGTAGATGACATTCAAAGTTTTCAAATAAATATTAAAGGTCTTTACTTCCACTCAAATCTAGAAATGCAAGCTTCTTTCCTTTTAAGTTTAAGTTTTCTGTCAGTTTACATAGTTTGGGAGCTTCATAAGACTGAAGGAAACTTAACCAATGAGAAGTAGTTAGTTTGCATATAGGAAGTAGAATGACATTAAATTCATAAGCACAAGGTAAAGTTTTATACTTTGGGCACAGATTAATAAGGCAAGGAAGCTGTTGTCTGAGCAGCAATGAGCAACGAAAGTAAAAAATAGATGAGATAGCGCAACAACTCACCTGAGAAGCCAACTCAGCAGTCGGTACCACGATAACTACCCGAAGACTTCTTGATGAGGATTTGCTAAGTCCTTGAAGCTCTTCTTGCCTAAGACACTGAATCAAAGGTAAAAGATATGCCAATGTCTTCCCTGATCCACTTTGATCAGCTAAAATACAGCTCTTTCCCTCACTAACAGATGAAAATGCCATGGCCTGCAATCATCCAATAAGTTTGGCTAGGACCTAAGTACTTTATAGAACAGTAACTTTTTGGCAAAGGCTGACGTGATTTTTCAACATAGATTAGTTCTATACCATGGAGAAAAGTAATAAGAAACCAAAATTTTTGAGGCACGCTGTTCTTCAGTTTGACATAACACAAGCTTCATAGTCCAATATACCAGCTAGATATTAGATGCTCATTATAAATCATCAGACATGTTAAAGACCCAAACCAACAAAAAAACAATCCAGAAAATTAAATCAGATGAGTATCTACTTTAATGCAAAGCAAGAATATGTAATAAAACCAATAGGAAAAAAAGAAAAAAACTATCAAATGCAGTGAAAATAAAAATGCAACACAGCAAACAAAAATAAAATGCGGGCCTCCATTCTCAAGAGATGAATAGAAACAAATATACAAAGAAAATCTTTTCTGTTCTGAGATAACTCAAATGTTTATGAATGGTAGGTAAGCAATTAAGCCAAATAATTACATTTACAGATGGACCTATGGATAAGTGAATTCTTGTGCACCATTTTCATTATCATTCTTTTCTGATGGCCCTCAGGGCATTCTCTCAGCATACCTGATTCCGTGAAGGACGTATGAAATCTTGCCGTTTCAAGGCTTCAATCATATGATCACTGCATCCTAATTCTTTAAAGGATTTTCGACTAAAAAAGCCTCTATCGGTGGACGTTTTATGTCGTTGCTTTAGGAGGTCCATTGACTCAGATTGGAGGTTATGAACAGACACTCCTTTACCCCATCTTCTCAAGTAAGCAGCAGAATCTGTAGGACCACCTCCATCTCTTCTGGTGTCAGAGTTTTGAGGTCTATTCGGTGTAATATAATAGTCTGAGATATGCTTGTCCGCAGGCACATCATCCATTTGTTCTCCTGTCCCAGTAACTTGTTTCATCCCTCTGAACTCTGAAGACCTTGCAGCTGCTGAAACTCTTCCGTCTTTTTTGGGGATGTTTACCATCCACTTTTCCCATAGAATCATGTTTATTGACAAGAGCTTTAACTCTCTGAACTTTCAATCTAAAAAAGCTTGCATTTAATCCCCTTTTGCTGGATGGAATTGGAGAATCTTTGCTTTTATCAACTGTCGAGGGATATCGAATGGGTGTTAGAGCTTTAGTTTTACAACTCTCATAATCAATAATAAACAGAGAAAAGCAAAAGAGGGATTGAGAACCTGCAGCAGTGTCTTGAGAAGGATTCCAATTGGAAGAGAGGAGAAGGTGGTCGGGAGGAATGGGAGAGTGAAGAGGGTCGTCGTCAGTTCCACCCCATACTATCAATTTCTAGCCAGTCTTCTCGTCGATAAGCTGATAAGCACCAGTAGTTTCCTAGGGTGTCTGATTATAACCACCTCTAAACATAACTACCCTGGGTCACCAGAGTTGGGGGGGACATTTGTTAATCAATTTGCCACTGTCGCTGTTTCTTCTCCACGGAGGAGATGGAAGAAGAAAGAAAGAGTAGGAGCTTTTGCCCACATTTCTTGCTTTGTTTGCTTGCTCTACCTACGGCAGTGAATTTAGAGAAGGTGAGCTTTGGAGACGCGCGTTCGTGATACTATCAGCTATCTTTTACTTGGCGATAACCGGTGAGCGGTAAACTACAAAATGATATTTTTGGCTCTTATTATTAGTTTTACACAACGAGCATCTATCTTTTACTTCTGCGAAAGGATAAGAATAAACTCCTACAATCAATCTTCGTTGCCACTCACTAGCAGAATGCTTAAATTATTGCTGGACTGCGCCGAATGCAAAATACAGATTTTGCTTAAGGTTGCGGTGGGCGGTGATAAATGAATTGGTTAATTAACTTCACAACAGGTAACTCGCTCTCGTTTCTATGATCAAGGGACGTGCAGTTTTGCAATTGTATTATATACTTTTGCTCTAACCAGATTCTCGCCATGCAGCTGGGGATCCCTTGAAAGTACAAAATAACTTTGTTTCACTCCTTTCAGCAATTATTAGTGTTTTACTCATCTGTTCCTTCCTTATCCAAGTCCTTTATGAAGTCGAGAGATTATTAGTTTGCAATCCATTATTTTAGATATAATATTTCAATCAAACGCGGAAAGGAAAACACAAAAATAGAACAAAAAAGAAACAAAATCCAAGAACCATCGTTAGTTGCATAAAGACTGGCAAACTTGAACTCCGAACCCCTGTTTCCACCAACTAATGCTACTTCATGTTCCACTGACAGATTACTATGATCTGTTATTTAGTTGTTACTTTCAAAGAATGACCTAATATATGTCCCAATAATCAAGTATTTGGGCATTGTTCAAAATAATCAAGTAACCACATAACAAATGACAGAACAGAAATAAATCGGCCAACTTTGGAAGCCAAAATGGTAGAATATCTCATCTCTGCAGAACACAGAAGTCAGTATGCTAACATCTGAAGAGCACCAATTGTTGTCGGTCAACAATCCATAAGAATGGAGGAAACCAGATTCACAACACTTGCAGCACATTATTTGCAGCACTTACTCCAATTATATCTGTTATGTGAAGGTTGCAAAGTCACTATTACCCTATGTAGTCAATGGATTGGAGTCATTGAATCAATCAATATTGATTGTCAACCAAATCTTCAACCCTTCGACGGCGTATTTCTTCCACGGGAATAACACTAGAACGAGGTGACAGCTGATCAGATGATTCATTGCCACTCCGACTTGTTCCACACATCTCACATATGCATAACCAACTGGAATTATCATACACACATGCTGGCATCTCCATATGCCAGGTGCTGTTCTTCTGGTGTGACTCCCACCAACAGTTCCCCGACCATAAATCTTCTGCCTACGAAAAAGGTATGTACAAGACTCAGAGGCCAGCTCAATACACCAGCAGCACGTCTAATGATTGTAGACAGAGGGTCAGAGCCTGAATATCCACCCTTCAACTCCAAATACAGAATCCCATCAAGTATACCACCAAGGTGACCAAAAAATGAGACACCGGGCACAAACATCTGAATAATAATCAACTCTGCCCAAGCAGCCTATCGTGCTGATACTACCAGTCATTGTACATTAGTATAGTTTTCTGACTTAGAATTGAGAACTACTTTCATGGCAAAGAGGACGCCAGAAAACCCCACAGCATATTCAGAGTAATAAGTTCTCTCATAATCAAAAAAGAGCACAAGAGATTTGGCTAGCAACAATGTGATACCCTGGGACAAAGTAAAGCGGAAAAATCAGCGATTTTTAATAAGTATAGAGAGAATTAAATATAAATATACAAATAAAAAAGAAAAATAATAGCTGGAGAAATCGAAATTCACCTTAAGGATAAGATGGGCATTGAACCAGACTTGATCGATAGAAGGGGGAAGAGAATCGAGGAAGGCAGGTTTGAGATAGACGAGAGTGTTGGTGGCGACAAGAGCTGCTGTGACGGGCGGTTTCCACGGCTGCCTACGATTCTCGTTAAACGCGTGAAGAGCCAGCAGCGTCAACATTCCCCGTGATGCCCTCCTTCCTCCTCAGTCCATCTTTGCAGAGCTCAAACAAATATCAAAGATTGATAAAAAAAAAACATACGATTCTTAATAATAGTCAAGGAAAGCAAAGCATTTATAATTCAGGATTAGGAATAACAGCCTACGCCGGCACGGCAAAGAAAGAGAAGGGAAATTCCAAATGCTTCCTTCCTTGGCCTCAGTTACTTACTTGCTGCGGGTCCCGCATTGATTTTTCCCTTCTACGCTTTGTTTTTTTTTTTTTTTTTTTACTTTCCGAAATAAATTGTAATACATTATTTTTAATATATATATATATATATGTATTTTAATTTTATATTTATAATAAGATATATATTTTAATCCCTAATAATAAAAAATTAACAAAACAGGGATAAATTATTTTTGAAATTCACACTACTTTTATATAAAGATAAAATTTACCAAAATATTTCTCCGTGCGGTTAATTATGTGTTCGTAACAGCAAAATCAAATTATTTAAAAATCAAACTGGCCCTAAATCAAATAAATGTCAAATCATTTTATCCAGGTTCGACGAGACTCGGACGAACCATCATCTTCTTGTCTCAATTCCCGATTCCCTTCTTCGATTCCACACGAGCTGATCTGATCAGTTACAGTTACCATCGTTTGACTCAGTCTACAAAGCTTTGCTGGTTCTGCATTGGATAAGCTTTATCAATATCAACGGCCTCTGATCCTCACCACTCGATTCATGTAAGTTTTCACTTAATCTAATATTGTCTTGCCTCCATAACCATTGTTATTTTACAACCTCTGAGGTTTCGTCTATGTGATTAATGAATTGTGCTTGAATTTCTGTTTGTTCACGACTGTTAGCTTTTAAGGTTAACAACACTAACCTAAGCATGATTTACTTAATGTTGATTGAGAAATGAAATTGAGTCCAATGATCTACCGATACATTGACACTCTTATGCATTCATCTTGTCAAGAAAACATTTTTAACTACAAACATTTATCAAATATGCCGCCCTATCGCGGCACTGTGTTCAAAATCTGAACTTTAGTTCTTTTTGTTTTTTTTTTTTTTTTTTTTCTAGTTTTAATTCATTTCTAATACAAGAATACTGTTTTGTTTACTCTTTAGGGAATCTGTACAACAACCTCTTATTCCGGGGTTGCCAGATGATTTGGCTTTGAGGTGTTTGGCCAAGTTGTCCCATGGATACCATGGACTACTTCAAACTGTCTCAAAGAGGTGGAGAGATTTGGTTTGCAGCTCTGACTATGCAAATTTTAAAGCTAAACAAGGATGGACTGATAGCTGGTTGTTTGTTCTGACTGAACGCTCTAACAACCAGTGGATTGCTTATGATCCTGAAGCTGATAGATGGTATTCACTTCCAAAGATTTTGAGGGCCCATGATGATTGGCAACACTCTGGATTTTCATGTGTGTGTGTTTGTAATCGACTCCTGGTGATTGGAGGGTCCTATGCACCTCAGGATTCTGCACTTTCCCATCGAAAGCCAATAGTAACAAATGAAGTCTTGCAGTTTGATCCATTCAAGAAACAGTGGACTAGTGTAGCCAGTATGCGAACACCACGTTCTCACTTTGCATGCAGTGTTATTAATGGCAAGGTTTATGTTGCTGGGGGACGCAATTTATCATGTACCAGGGGACTTGCTCTTGCTGAAGCTTATGATCCAGTAACTGACAAGTATGCCTCTACTTATAACTGTTATAGTTATTTTGGGCATGGGCTCCTCAAGCTCTGTCTCTTGCATTAATTAACGATATGCAATTGCTTTCCTTTAACTACTCTGCGTTTACATGCTTTTCCTTGAAAATAAGTCAATTGAATAACAAAAGATTTTTGATGGAATGACTTAAACCATGACATAGCGACTTGATGAGATTTTCCAGATTCTTTATGATATGTGGCATCTAATGGAAATTTTGTTTCTATTATTTCTCAGTCATTTACTTCAGCTAGCAAATACAAATATTTTTGGTCTTATGTGGACAGTTTCCATCTATTTCTAATTTTTCATTTTATAATAGGAGGTTCAATATTTAAGAACTTAGTAATTGACTTTTGAATTTCAAAGTTACCCTTGTGGAGTGTCTACTTCACTCTTTTCTTATTGAGGTTTTTTATTTTTTATTTTTTATTTTTATTATACCTCTAATGGTTCTATCGTAATTGTTTTCAAATCAAGTCTTTTTCTCCTTTTCCTCAAGTTGACTGAAATTAAGTTATTTGGTAGTATCCAACCATTCCATTGGCTTTCAGCCATTTTTACCAGTCTTAGAAGAGTGATATATTATAAAGCATCTACAGAAGAACTTTTCCTTGGCAGAGTGACTTCCAATATCTTTCTGTTCTTGCCTGCTTAATCTTATGCAAGCACATTCAGATTTTTCTGCAGTTTTCTATGTTCGAGGTGATTGTTTCTTTTGGACTGCTCATAGAGGTTTTTATTACTATTATTAGGTATAGCAATACATTTATTATCTCAGCTAGCATGCTATGGTGTTTGTCATAATGTTTTGATTGGTAACAATAATTAGATATCCTTTTTTAAATTTCTTTTGATTGTTTATTTCAGAAGTTCATTTCTTAGTAGTAACATAGTAGAAGTTGCAGATGGGAAGAATTGCCACCAATGCCCTACCCACAGATGGACTGTTTAGGCTTACCATATAAAGGCAAACTTCATGTTCTTGGTGACCTAGTAGGCTCGTTGAACCAGAATGCATCTGAGGTTTTTGATCCTTCAAATAGCGCATGGTGCACAGTGGAGGAGACCTGGCCTTTCTCAAGGGCAATGCAATTTGCAGTTCAAGTGATGGAGGATGGTCGACTATATACTGTCGTAGATTGGGGTGAGAACTTGATTAAAACCAGGGACACTGAAAAAGGAGAGTGGTACAACGTAGGTTCAGTTCCTTCAGTCATTCTTCCTGACCACTCCCGACCATTAGAGACTTTTGGTTATGGTTTTGCTGCCCTAAAAAACAAGTTATATGTTCTTGGGGGGACAGCTCTCAAGTGGGAATGGTTAGGAGGCGGGAGGTACGAAGTTAGGAGGTTGAGTCTGGTGAGGGTTTGTGACCCATCAGATATCCCATTGAAATGGAAAGAAACGAGACCCATGTGCAAGTTGTCATGTGGCTCCATCCTAGGATGTGCATCAATGGAGGAAAGTTATTCTTCCTGATGAAGGGAAAACTACATACTCATGAACATAAATGAGCCAGGTCCTAACTGAGGTTACCTCGAGACATACTTTTTAAGTAGATAACTGGCCAGGAAATGGAAGTTAGCTGTTGTGAAATGGTCTGTGGCATATTTTTCTACAGTAGTCCACCAAGAACTATTGTATTTGGGCTGTATGTAAAGTTCCTGAAGTTCTTCACCCCACATCGTTAAGAAATTTTCTGCTTTACTTGTGTTCTATTTGATACTATTGTCATGTCTTGGATATTGGAATATGCTTTTGCAACAAAAAATTTCTCGTTTCTCCTTTCCAAGGGGTAAAGAAGATAAGGCAATGCTGCCACGATGGCCTCAATTGTATATTGATCAAAACTGATACAATTGAGCATTTTATGTGCTGAAAGGAGGCGCTCGAATCTTTCCCAGTTTGTGGGGAAAAAAACTTTTCTGAAGATCAACAGAGTAAACTTTTCTGCAGTTCCCCTGTTCGTTCAAATAACTAATAATGGTCGCACATTTAGATCTCAAATCCAATAATAAAATAGCGAGAAACCATTAATCTCAGAAAACAAAAGTTTTGAGTTATAATAACATATCCAGCAGTCATTAATCTCAAAAGTTTAAGACTTCTAATAACACATACATTCTTTTTTCAAAAAAAAAATATTACAAAAATTTAAGCAAAATTACTCCCAAATATTTTTTTGTACCACTTCAAAACATTTTACCCTTTAAAATCCCACAACATAAACTAAAGCCAAATCGATCAGGGAACCACGTTAAAAACCAGAGAAACTAGAGTCGGGCATCACTTTGAGCATCAAAACTGGCAGAGCGACAACCCTCGTCTGACCCAGTGTGGCTGATTCATTGCCTGAAGCAACTGTTCCTTGTGTCTTGTCTGAAAATATGAAATAAACCAATTATTACAAAAATCAGGGAACTATATGGTGGAGCCTATATAATTTTTTGTACATCGAAATTGACTCAAACACATGCATTGAGAAAAAACCTTGCGATTGGTAGTCTTCCCATCTCAATTCATCAGAGTTGAAGAAGACAATGAAAATAACTTTTGCTTTTTCTTATTTCATTTACCAACCTACACGGAATTACATAATATGTTTGCATATATACAGGACATAGATTGGAAAACAAGAAAGCTAAGTGGTTAATCTTAAGCTGTTTGTACATGTACTGAAAACATAAAGGCCATTGGATCATTTTCTGTTACATTCTAGAGATTCTGCTAGAATAATCTCTACAGTAGTTGTTTGTGCACCTTAGGAATTTCAGCTCAGTGCATCTTTGTCCTTTCTATTTTGTGTGCTGAGCTATCATTTACTTTGTTTTCTTCCTCTTTTAACATTCTCCCTCAAGATTAAGGTTCTTGGAAGAATTTTAAACTTATTTATGAAGTGAATGAATCTTCTATAAGGTAAAGTCTTTATCAAACAGTTTGCTACTTGATCTCACTTGAACTAACTTTATCCTTTACAAAATGAAGATCAATTTCAATGTGTTTGATTTTGGAGTGCAATACTAGTTGGAAACAATTGCTGCAGCACTTTGGCTATCACTCCACACTACTAGTTTCACTGCATATGCTACATTCAATTCTTGAACTACAAAGATGATTCAGGCAATCTTTGTGCATGTTAATGCCACTACTCTATACTCCAATTTTGCACTGGATCTAGCTAGTATACTCTGTTTCTTTGAATTCCAAGAAACCAAATTCTCCCTTAGATATATACAATAGTCACTAATTGATTTCTTATCATCTATGTCACAACCCCAGTCTGCATCTGTGAGGCTTATTATATTAGTGTGGTATGTTTTGTGAAATTCCAAGCCAAAGTTTATGGTTTCCTTCAAATACCTTAAGACCCTATTGCAAACAATCCAATGTGACTACATTGAATTTGTCATGAACTAATATAATCTGTTAACTGCAAAGGAGAGATCAACCCTAGTCAATGTGGCATATTGCAAACACCTAATTATGCTTCTATACAAGGTTTGATTGTTGAATGGAGAGCCTGCATTTTTGCTTAGTTTGGTTCTTGCTGACAGAGGTGTGTTCATTCCTTCGCATGTTTCAAGGTTCACTTTGTTAAGTAAGTCTTGAACATACTTTGCTTGTGATATAAATATGGTGTTTTCTAATATGAAGACTTCCAACCCCAAGAAATAATGAAGCTTCCCAAGGTCTTTCAAAGAGAACGTGTTACTGAGATTTTGTATTATTTCTTTAATGAGATTTTCATTGCTTCTAGTCACTACAATATCATTGACATAGATCAATATTACTATAAGTTCAAACTTTATTCTTCTGTAAAATAAAAAGGTGTCAAACTTTGAGTTACAGTATCCCCAAGACATCAATGCATTCTTCAATTTGTCAAACCAGGCTCTTCAGGCTTGCTTGAGTCCATACAAAGCCTTTTGTGGCTTACATATATGTTGAGGTCTTGCTTTGTCTTTTAGTCCTTGTGGTTGTGTCATGTACACATTTTATGATAATTCACCATTCAAAAATGCATTGAAACCCCTTGGCAACTAGTCTTGCTTTCAGCCTAAAAACTATCTCATCTGCATTCTCTTTGACTTTAAACGTCTATTTGTTCCTTACCAGCATTAAATTTGAGTTGTAAAGTATTAAAGTCCAAGTTTCATTCTTAACTAATGCATCATATTCATCCAACATCACTTGTTTTCACTTAGGGTTATTCAAGGCTTGTTCTGTAGTTGCTGGAGTTTGTATAATGTCTGAGATTATGTAAGTTTTGAGTTTGAAAATCCCATCATTTGCTCTTGTTATCATAAGATGTGTGGGTTGTGTTTTGGTCAGAAGCTAAGAAGGTTTTGTTTATGTTTATGTGTCTTGGTTGTGTATTTCTTGATAGGTTTATTAAAGATAGTGAATCAAGTTAGAGTTTACGTAAATTTTTCATTCAATTAAGACTTTATTTTTATAAAATAAACAAATCAACATATTAAACATTTACATAAGTGTTGGATGAAGATGATTTAAGTTCCAAAACTATGAAACCTCCAAAATTTCAAATATTTGATCTTCCTCATTGCTTGGCCAAATTGTAGAGAGAGAGAGTTTTTCTTGATTTTTTTCTTAATTCTTATGGATAATTCTAGGAAAAATGAGAAATGACATCTTTATATAGTCTCACACTTTTTACTAAAATGTCATCATGATTTTAGTCAATGACAAGCATTTTCTAAAGCTGTCCAACAAGTTTTATAATAGTAAAAGTATAAAATGATCATTTTGCCATTATTAAACATTTTAATGATGAACTTATCATAAAGTTATTTAAATCAATTTTGACCAACTTCATTTAATTTTATTTATATCATATTATATTAATTGAATAATGTAATTTATTTTAAATTACATTAGATCATTTTTAAAGCTTTCGGAACTGTTAAATAATTTAACGTATAAACCATTTACAGTTTTCAACATAATATTATCACCAAGAGTGCTAGCTCTCTTCCAACTAATATTATTCTCTCTCTAAACAAGAATAAGTTCAAGTTATTGTTGTGATCTCTCTGATTTATTGTGATGTTAGCCAACAGTCAGAATTGAATTTTTCGACTCTATTTCGAATTATTTGAACTTAATGACCATGGTTAATATCTAACAATATGCCATAGTGTCATACCCCGACCCTAGGGTCCACTTGTGATAATCGTCATAGACTCTCATGATACACCTTCTATATTTAGAATGTACCACAAGAGCCTGTATGATTATCAAATAAATTACCCAAAAACTGAAAACAGTTTATAAATTGAATTCTCATCCATGGAACTATCAATATCAAAGAATTGATCTTTGTGATCAATTCATCCACAACATGCATAATTTATCAAATTATGAATTTAAAACATTACATATAGGTTGAACAAAATATTATGTTTGAACATAATCAACTAGTTTACAATTTCTTCTCAAAATTCCAAAATAAACCAATATCCTAGGAAAATACATATATATCCAAAAATATGTATCCAATGGACTCGAAACAAAAACATGTGAGTCAAGACAAAAGGACCTACCAAGAGCGTCGTAAGCTCTCTATCGCAACCACAAGCCCAGCTAAGATTAAAGTGCCTAACTTGAAAGCTGTAGTTGTGAGAAGTGAGTATACAACTATACTCAGTGAGTAAACGTATACATACATAGATATACATACATGTATACATATTTCTAAATCATGATATTTGAATTTTGTTATTAACATGCTCAAAGTACATACATATATTCATTTTCATGTATAACTAATAACTGTAAACAATTTAAAAATGGTCTACATTCCTTTTAACAACCAAATCGGGCTGGCCATATTTTCTCAACCGCTACCTTGACCAAGGTAATGACAAAATCTATCAGTGAGCTTGTTGTACATAAAACCATATGTAATACATATTTATAAATCTAAAAACTATTTTTTATTCTTTATAAAATCATTTATCTCTTGCAACACATGTCATTAAAAAACAATACTCGTCTCACTGATGTTGGCCTCAAGTAGTCATTTGGTGATAGAGTTGCTGTTATTGATATCCGTCAAATCTATGAGATCTCTATAAGTCGTTAGAACTTTCCATAAACTCCCTTAATTGTACCTAAGTGCACAGCACACAGTGAGCATACCATGGCTTATCCCCTTTACACAGCCCACTACGGCTCCATTCATCTATATGGCCTCTCATAGGTCCGTCCATAGGCTACCTCCCTATATATACAGTGAATAAGCAGATATGCTCAAAGGCCATGTTACAATATCCAGCCTTAACGGCCTCATCATCAATATACATGCACAATTTAAATCAATTCATTTTCAATCAAAATTTTTACGTCACATAAACAAATCAAGCCTCCCAGACCGTTCAGCATGTATAACAAGTATGTTAAAACCCTCAGACTATTTATAACAGTTACCCAATATCAATAACATATATGAAAGCATTCATTTCAACAATTTAACACACATGCGTACATATAAATATCACATGCAATCTATTTATATAATTATGTATGTATAAATTTACTAACAACAAAAGAGAGGGTATCCACTCCCACTACGTTTCCTCTTGCCCGCTCAGCACTTTACTTGCGTTCTCGGAAACTTTAGCTTGTGGGAATCCGTATAATCCTCACATTGTAGTTTGGATGCAAAATCCTCAATTTCACTTCAAAACCCTAGTTTTCTTCTCCATTCTTCCTTGCTGTTCTTTGCTTTTTTTTAGTCCAAATGTGGCATTGAATCGTAAAGGAAAAGATGGTTAGTCACTAGGTAAGCAAGGTTTGACCAAAAGTTAGGGGATTAGCCTTGATTTATGAGGAAATCTGAAAGAAAGAGTGAGAGAGATAATATGTTTAGAGAGAAAAGAGAATGCATAAATGAGGAGTGGCCAAAATGGTTTCTTCTTATTGGGTATTTATAATAGTGGGCGAAAAGACCAATTTACCATCGAATTTCACCCAGATTAGAGTCATATATCGATACTTTTAGACTAGATATCGACACTTTTGTACTAGGTATCAATAATTTTGGACTGGATATCGATACATTTAATCCAAGTATCGATCCGTTCCTTAAAAATTCAATTCTGAAAATTCTGTCGCCCCCGAGTATCAATACTTTAGCCTTCATGTATTGATCATTCTTTTTTCAATGTATCGATACATTTGTTAAAGGTATCGATCTGGTTCAACCTGTAATTAATTTCAAATTCTCTGTCTTGCCACGAGTTAATATCCTCGATAAAGGTATCGATCTAGTCCATCTTATAATTATTTATGAACTCTCTGTTTCCAAATATATCGATATCTTTGAGGAATGTATCGATCTGATCAGTCTGAAATTTCTTCCTAAGCTACTGACTTACAAGGTATCGATATCTTTCTTCATAGGTATAGATCCGTTCAGTGGGTATCGATTTGCATTCTTTAATGTATCGATACTCTCAGTCCAAAATATCGGTACTTACTGCACAATTACCATTTTCTCAAAATAAAACTTATAATAAAAATTTTTCCTAGGGGCTTTGCCCTCCGGACCCCCACAAGGACGTTGCCCCTTGACTTCGCTTGCTAACCGGCTAGTAGGATCGCCGATTGCTTCAGCGTAAGGCATTATACAGAATTCAATGCATGTTAAATTCAACTCATACCATCAATTTCCTAATATTCATATCATTTAACTCAAAGTTCACCCAAGCCTCGATACTGTGTCAACTAACTATTACCTTGCATATGTGAAATGAATGTCATACAAATAACCACTTTATCCTTATGTTCAAATAATAGAGTTTAACACATGGTCCCTAAACCATAATGAAGAACATCTTCATTGAACCTTTTTGTTACCAATTGTACATTCTGTGTGTGTAAAATTCTTTCATTGGTCTAATCCCGACTAAGATATGGCTCATGGGTGTCAAAACCCTAAACTCAATATCCTTTCGATTTATCGGTCACCATGCACTGAACTTGTCGCTATGAAACTCTTTGAAATGACTTATATTGTACCATGATTAGGGATTTGTGTTTCAAACGTTTATCGATACCTAATTAAAAACTCAAATCTGAATCAAGCCAACGAAAACTTAAAATTTTGTATATCAAGTCAACGGTTTCCCTATTGATAGTCATTCGCATCTCAATATAACAACACATGGCCAAACTGGTTTTTTATACAATACATGATTAGTTATACACGTATACACCATATTAACCATGTGCATCCATATTGATTGTCGATTATGATGTCTCAAATCAAAAGATCACCTCACACACTATTACAATCAAAGGACAAATCATTGACTACATATATTCAATGTGATTCATCATTTCTTTAATCACATTCGAAAAATAGTTCTCTAATTGTTAATCTACACTAATACCTTAATGACATGACTTTTATTATCACCCGCACCAATATCATCTTATGATATTCACTGGAGGTGTTCTATGTGTTTACTTTTTGATATAAATGCCTAGTTTATACCACTTATGTAGGGAATAGTTTAGATAAACATATTATCTGGACTATTCATATGTATACTCTATTCATTAACATGATTAGAAAATGGAAATAGCATACACATATGAATTAGAAATAATTTCTACATTGTTATAATGTACAATAGATAATATACATTGATTCAATACAAAATACCTTGAAACCGACAACATGAAAAGTTTCTAAGACATACTACACCAACATTTCTTTTATGTTAGCTGATGTAGTGGTTTTATTTTTAGAATTCACATAAGATTGGTGATAGTTGTGTATGCCATCACATTACCTGAACTTGAGGAAGAAGCTGCTGAAAGTGTGGAGAAAGATGGACTTTTTGCTATTGTTATAATGGGAACAAAAAGATTACAAAACACTGACATGAACTGACTTAGTAAATGTAGATTTTCTTTGGATGATTTGGTTGTTGTCTTTGAAGAGTAGATCATTACTGAAAGGAAAAGAAAATTCATTGAATTTGACATTGTTTGAAATGTATATCCTTCAAGTATGATGCAAGCATATGTAGCCTTTATGATGTGCATTGTGCCTAAAAATACACATTTTGATGTGTGAAAATCCATTTTATGTTTGTTGCAAGGCCTTAGAAAAAGAAAACACTCACATTTAAAAACTCTAATCATGGAACGGTCAGGTTTTGTCTCATAGAGTTTTTCAAATAATAAGGTTGTCTAGATTGAGAGTTGAGGTTCTATTAATAAGGTATACCTTTGCACTAAATACTTCCCACCAAAACCTTAAAGGCATGGATGCTTGTGCCATAAGTGTCAGACCAGTCTCAACTAATTGCCTATGCTTCCTCTCATCCTTTCTATTTTGGTTATGGCTATATAGGTAGGAGTATCTTAGGTGAATTCCTTTTGTTTTGAGGAATTTTTCAAATGGTTTGTATTCACCCCCCATATCACACTGGAATGATTTAATTTTCTTGTTAAGGTGCTTCTCAATTTGAGTTTTGAAAAGAATGAAAATGGCAAGGGACTCAGACTTTCTGGTAAGGGGAAATATCCATTTAAAGTCTGAAAAATCATCAATGAATATAATGTAATACTTGTGTCATTAATTTGAAGTTAAGGCGTCAAGACCCCATAGGTCTGGGTGAATAAGTTCCAATAGTTTTGAGGATTTTGTTTCACTACTTTTGAAATTAAACCAATGAAGTTTACCATACTGATATATACTGTAAAATTTAGAAATTTATTTTTCATTAATGGCATGAGCTTTACACATTGACAAGGTTTCTCTAAAAGCAGTTACATAAGGGTGCTTAAGTCTCATATGCTATAGATTCATTTCATTCTTTGCTCTCAGATCATTATTATTGGTTTGTGTGGAAGCTAAATTAAAAAAAAAAAACATAAACTCAGGTTTATACAGACTAACATGACTCAATTTATAATCTAACTTATTTTCTAAAAATAGATGTAACAGGTAGTAGTAACCTGTAAAGTCCTTTTTTCAACCACACCTTGGAACATTGCTCTCCCATATTCCTTATCTTTAATAACACACATGTTATCACAAAACAACACAACAATATCATTGTCTTGAATTAACTTGGAAATGTTAATCAAATTCTTTGTTATGCTCGGTATATGTAATATGTTTTTCAAAATGATTAGTTTGTTCATGTGTGACAGATGTGTATTTAGTATGGCATGACTGATATGACAAATTTTCAACTTATGTTCATTACCTACTGCCAGTTGTTCAGTTCCACCATATTCTGTTGCTTAGTTGAGGTTGTTGATGTTGTTGTTGATGTGGTTCGCGACTCCACTATCCAAAAACCATGTGAGATATGTTTGATTCTCAAGAAAGTCAATATATGCACTATTTTTATCTTGTCTAGCTGTTGTCTAGGGTATGAATCCTTTGTTGAATTTATGTCAATAGCTGCTAGCACAGTATTCCACTTTATTATAGATCTGGGAAGTGGGTTTGTTGTTTTTGTTTCCCTGCTTGCCTTGTCCTCTTTCTTGATATCCCTATGCCTCTGTGTTTTAATTAAAATGATTAACACCTGTGTGTTGTATATTTTGTGATATTGGTCTTCCACCTATATTACCTGGTCTTCCCTGGAAACAACTGGTTTAAGTAAAGTTTACAGAGAAGTTAGCTTGTATATTCATGTTGTTGTGTGACATATTCTTTTTTAGTCGACTCTCAAAGCTCAGTAGCAAAGCATACACATTTTGTAGGTGTAACTTCTCAGCTCTGAAGGTGATATTCACCACAACTGGGTCGTATTATAAACCAAGAGTCCAAAACCCTCCATTAGATGTATAACAAGTTCATCATTAGTGAGTTCAGTTCCTGATGCCCTCATATTATCAACTAAGAATTTTATTTTGTAATAGTACTCATCTATGCTTAAGGATTCTTTCGTAGTATTTTGGATATGAGATCAAATCTACATGACTCTTGCAGTTGTCTGAGCCAAGAAAAAAGTAGCCATCACATTAACAACTTATCATGCTTCAACTAGATCTAGTAATATAGGTTCTCTGATGCATCAACATTTTGTTATTGATCTACGATCACATTCATATGCTGGGGAACCTCTCTGTTTCTGTTGATAAACTATCTAAGTCATTTACTCTAATACTTGGTAATACTTGTGATTTTCACAATAGAAAATTTGCATTAGTAAGTTTGCTGGGTGTGGTGAATGATAATGTTCCATTGTTTTGAGTGTTGGGTGTTATGGGTGTGTTTGAGTGTTACTATGGTTGCTTACTATTTATGTTCAGGCTTTGATACCAAGTCGAAGAAGACAATGAAAATAAACTTTTACTTTTTCTTATTTCATTTACCACCCTACACGGAATTACATACTATGCTTGCATATATACAGGACATGGATTTGGAAAACAAGAAAGCTAAGTGGCTAATCTTAAGCCATGTACCGAAAACATGAGGCCTTTGGATCATTTTCTGTTACATTCCAGAGATTCAGCTAGAATGATCTCCACACTAGCTGTTTATGCACCAGAGGAATTCCAGCTCATTGTAGCGCTTCTTTGTCCTTTCTGTTTTTTGTGCTGTCATTTGCTTTATTTTCTTCCTCATTTAAGTAAGCAACACCACAATATCGGCCATCTTCTTGTTCCTCTTCAACAATCAGGGCTTTTGAGTTTATAGACAAGCATAGCTGACATTGAAATGAGCATTGACTCAAATAGTTCAGAATCATCACAGGTTCGATTATAGATGAAAACTTTAGTTCCCCAGTGCTGTACCCCAAGAAAGATTTATTTCCACATTTTTCACAAACGTGAAATATGGGGGTTAATGTCGGCTCTTTAAAGCAAGGAGGGTTAGTCCTCTCTCCCATTTCCAGTGGCATGCTTTGAGTTTGGAAGGAGCAAAAAGAGAAGAGAATGCAGGCTTAACAATTGACGACGATGGAATACTGGCAAAACAATTTAATGGGGTTCTTGAAAAATCAAAACCATGGGGAGTTGCTCTTGTGGTTGAAAACTTGAAAATATAATTATTCCAAGTATGTGCACAAGCAAGTTTATTGTTGGCCTTGACGTTAGGCGAAATAAAACCACAACCAAAACTACGAAATGTAGTTGGAGGAGGAGTTGTACTATTAGCGAACAGTGAGGATAATGCTATTGACTCAGTCGTCGCTTGAGTGGTGTCCCCAAAACCAAAACTTGAATTGAATGGAGGTGCAAATATTGCAGGTTGACTATGACTAGAAACAAATCCAATGGAACTGCAGCTGCTCTGTAGGGGTGCAAAGGTGGCGTTTGTGGTGGTATTTGAAGACGAAGTGCCAGTACTCGTGAATGTTAGAGCAGTTGGAAAACCAAACAAGGGCTGGCTCTAGTTGGAGATATTAATGGGATTGCTATTAGTAGCATAAGCAAATCCTCTAAAACATGACTCCTGCTGCTTGTCTGTCGAATTACGTGCATGCAATTAAACAGACGGTGACATTAGATATTTGTCTATTTAGCTTTGATATTTGTTAAAAGCAAGCAATAACTACAAATGGAAATTAATATCAATTAATATTCAGAATATCCAACATAAAAATCAAAAGAAAAAGTATAATTCATAAGTAAGCAAGTTAAGGGAATCCATGAATCAGAAAGTGCTAAAAATTATAAAAAAATAAAAATAAAAATAAAAAAAGCTTAGCTTACCACAACTGGAACCACCCATCTTGCAGTGGCAGTGCTACTCTCTCACTTTCACTATATCTGGTTTGAAAAAGGCTATAGCTAAGCTAGCTATGAATTATGAATGATCATCTTTTTAATAGAGAATAAAACAAGTCTCCAATTCCTTGCCCAAAGCATTGCCTTAGTTTTACGCGAACCAACAACCACACGTATAGTCTGACGTGGAAATTCAATTTATTTGGATTGGGCTTCTTAAAACTAATGGAGGGTGACATGTCATATGAATATAGCCGAACCTAATCACTGATTACCTAATCTACACACTTGTACAAATTCTTACATGTAACCCAATTTTGCCAACCCTTTTATTGCCGATCACTACAAGCCCACACAAGCCCAACAACGAGCCAATTACCTATCACAATCCCAAATTACCGTTAAGCGCGAAGCCTCAACATTCTGAAACCACCACAGCAATAAGCCAGACACCACAGTGAATCGACAAGCCGCACGTCTCCACTTGATCACTACCACTTATAACCTGCTGTCACGGACTTAGAGTTGTGGTGCGCCACAACATGCTAGTAAGTTTGAGTTGTGTGGGCTCTTGTGTTTTAGCCAAACACTGCTAACATAAGTTTTAGTTGGCTAAGTATCCTAGTGATGCACAAAATATGAGTTTGAGTAGGCATCAAACTCCGAAGTCCCTAGAAAGCTAGGGGTGTTGGCTTTGCACTATATAAAGAGTGCTTTGCAGCATGTTACCATGATCATTCATGAGTGAATGCTAGAGCAAGTTCTGTGAAACTCATTTTAGAGAGAGAAAGTTCTAGAGAGAGAAATTCTAGGATTTTCGAAAAGGCCTTCACAAGAGTGTTGTGAGTGATCTTGTTTCCTTTTTAAAGTGATTAATAAAAAGGTTGAGGGCGTGTGGCCTTCGTAATTAACATATTGCTTGTGTTGTAGGTGTTGTGTTGCTTTACTTTGTGCTTGCGTTGCTTTGGTTGTGCTTGCTTGTGTGGCTTGGGCAGAAAATTTGTGCGAAAAGTAAAGTGCTGATCAAGGGAGTCTTTGAGCATCGCGAGGTTGGCCGCATAGAAGAAAAGAGCCCCATGACAATTGGTATCACAGCCGTAGTAGGTTGAAAGTTGCGCTTACTTGCGACCAACAGCAACACAACGGTGGGAGACACCATCAAAGACCGCTTAGATCGCGTAGAGAGGGCTGTTGACGCGTTTATACCCGATACACCATCATTGGTTGACCAGATTGGTGCCGTAGCCTCAGAGATGCGAAATGTAGCCTTAGAGATGGCGGCATTGAGGGGCGAGATGGGGGATCTAAGAGGGCATTATGTAAATCTTGAAAAAGATTGCCATGAGTGGATGGGCACCACGGGCGAAAATTTAATTGCTGCGAATAACGCTTTGCGGGGGCAACTGAGAGACCTTGATGCCGAAGTGGTGGTGATGAGGAGGGCTTTAGGCAACATGCCTCAACACGCCGAAGCGGCCCCTCGAAAGTGAAAGTACCTAAGCCAAAGAGTTTTGGTGGGGCGCAAAACGCAAAGGAGTTAGAAAACTTCTTGTGGGATATGGAGCAGTATTTCAAGGCAGCCCACATTCCGGAGTCGGAACATATGAATATAACTTACATGTACCTCACGGGTAATGCTAAGTTATGATGGCGTACAAGGCTGAATGAGGATGCTGAGGCGCTAAGGCCACCTATCCAGACTTGGGAGGTGCTAAAGAAGGAATTGAAGGCTCAATTCCTACTAAGTAATGTCGTGTAGCTTGCGAGGGAAAAATTGAAGAGGCTGAAGCACACAGGAACCATGCAGGATTTTGTGAAGGAATTTAGCTCGCTGATGCTAGATATTCGCAATATGTCGGAGGACAACAAGCTCTTTAATTTCATATCGGGTTTGCAAAATTGGGCACAAACCGAGCTGCGGTGGCAAGGTGTGAGGGACTTATCCGCGGCACTTGCAGCGGCTGATGGGCTAATTGATTACAAGCTCGGGCCTCAAAACGAGCAAAAGAAAGCCTATGATGGCAAGAAGAAGAAGAAAGCTAAGAACTCCAAGGGCGACGCCCAAAAAGAGAAGGGAGAATCTAACCAAGCCAAGCCGTAAAGGCAATGGAAACCGGGGTGTTTTATATGTGGTGACCCCCATAGGGCAAAAGAATGCCCAAATCAAGCCAAGTTGAACGCAACAACCGAACAAGAGGCACAACATGAGGCCGAGACAAGTGTGCCTAAGTTGAACCCGTTGCAGCAAAGATGCAATGCGTTGCAGATTGATAAGTCGTATCGAGGGCTTATGTATGTGACAGCATATGTCAATGGGAAGGAAGTTCGGGCTATATTGGATACCGGTGCTACGAACAACTTCATCGTGGACCGTGAGGTAGAGCGGTTAGGATTAAAGGTTGAAGGCACACAATGCGCGATGACAGCCGTGAATTTTTCAAATATGGTCATGCGAGGCGCAGCCATAAGTATGTTGAAGATTGATGCATGGGAGGAGAAAGTGCGATTTTCTGTCCTTCCACTTGAAGACTTCGAACTCATCTTTGGCTTAGAGTTCTTTGTGGGTGCGATGGCATATGTGATGCCGCACATGAGAAGTCTTCTTATCACGGGCAGAACATCGGAACTTGTGCGGTGCGAGTTCTTGGAAAACAGCACAAATGGACCATCACTTCAAAGTGTCATACAATTCAGCAAAGGTTTAAAGCAAAGGGAGATGTCTTACATAGCGGCGCTTGTGGAAATCAAGCCGGATCAGGTTGAGGAGGTGCCTGATGAGTATGGGACTATGCTAGACGACTTTGCTGATGTGATGCCGCCAGAATTGCCCAAAGAGTTACCCCCACGACGTGCGGTGGATCATCACATTGAGTTAGAACCAAGGGCGAGACCACTCGTTCAGGCTCCTTATAGAATGGTGCCAATTGAGTTAGCAAAGTTGCAGAGGCAACTAGATGAGTTGTTGGATGCGGGGTACATCCAACCTTCGAAAGCACCATATGGGGCGCCGGTGCTGTTTCAAAAGAAGAAAGATGGCTCGATGCGGATGTGTGTAGACTATCGCGCACTCAACAAGGTCACGGTAAAAAACAAGTATCCCATGCCTAATGTAGCGGATTTGTTTGATCGATTGGGAAGGGCGTCTTACTTCACAAAGTTAGACTTGCGATCAGGATATTGGCAAGTTAGGATTGCAGAAGGGGATGAATCTAAGACGGCGTGCGTGACAAGGTATGGCTCATACGAGTTTTTGGTGATGCCATTCGGCTTAACCAACGCGCCTGCAACCTAATGAATGATGTGCTATATGAGTTCCTTGATCGATTTGTAGTGGTATATCTCAATGACATCGTGATATGTAGCGAGACCTTCGAAAAATATCTCGAGCATCTATGGCAAGTGTTCACCAAGTTGAGAGAGCACAAGATTTATGTCAAGAAGGAGAAGTGCGAATTTTGTCGGCAAGAAGTGTTTTTCTTGGGGCATTGGGTGAGCCACGGAAAA
>JAXCLQ010000007.1:3622148-3676069 GCA_035584115.1 Cedrela odorata
TTTTATTTATAATTTTAGGAACGTTGATAGTTCACACGTGTGATATCTTACCTCATGGCACTCTTGTAATATTTTAATTTTTTTTTTAAAAGAATGATTAGATACTTCAAAAGAGTATTGGCCACCAGTACTTTAAGAGCATTACTATATGCTTCTTTACCCTTAGATTGAAATGTGTTATTTATATTAATTATTTGATCTTATTTATCTGACTTATTTTGATGTTTGTTTATTTAATACTTATATGCTCATTGATTGCTTATCTGATACTTATATGTTTGTTACTTATTTTATCGATGTAACTTCGAATTGTGTTGCGATACGATATTTGTTTGTTTCTAATTATTTTTTACTATTAGTTTACATTTATAGACAACTAACCTACTTGAGTTTATCGCATGCAGATTTGTTTAGACTGACTTATTAGTTCAACGCTTTAGTGAGTGCCGCATGAACCCAAGTTTTGACCAAGATAAAATCGACCTGTGACATTGGTATCAGAGCACACGATTGCGGTAATAATGTCGAAAAAAGCTAGCTCCTAAAAAACAATCCGATTGGATGCGCTCGAAAGAAAATGGGCAGAGTTAGATGAGCGTCAACGAGCCTTAGAGGCTGCAAGAAAGAGAGTGGCCGCATCCGATGTCGAAGACTTGAGACAAAATTTGAAGATACCAGAGTTATTGGGTTCTCGGGTTAGCGTACTAGAATCGAAAATCACTATTTCTAGTATCAAGTCTTCTAGTAGGGGACGTCTCGAAAATTTGAAAACACAACTTACAAATATGCAAGTAATCATATTCGAGATTGCGGAAGAATGTCGCAATGCAATGAATGTGCTGCGGAAACGGTCGAAAAAAGTAAATGTAAGAACAAAGTTCACTGCCCGCATCCTTGCAACTTAATTAAAAATCGCTCTAAGCCCTGAATATAGCTGATTGAAGGTATCGGAACAGAAACACTACAGAGGGGTCCGAGATGTCAAAAAACTCGGAAACTTCTTGTTTGATATTGAACAATACTTACGGATTGTAAGGGTAGATTCCTAAGACGTTAATGTGACCATGGGATTCATATACTTGTTTGGGGATGCCAAGTTGTGGTGGTGGACAAAATATCAAGAGATTTAAGATGTATGTTGCACAATGGACAACTGGGAGAACCTGAAACTAAAGTTGAAGAACTAATTCCTCCCTGAAAATGTGGCGTACTTTACTCAGAAGCAGCTACGTGGGTTAATCCAAACTGGAATAGTCCGCGAGTATGTGAAGAAATTCTCGAGTTTAATGTTAGATATCCAAGATATAATCAAGGAAGATCGATTGTTTTACTTCATGAAGGGCCTTCATCTTTGGGCCCGAAATGAACTATAATGACAAAGGGTGCGAGATCTCTTGTCCGCACAATCAGCTGCTGAATAGTTGTTTGATCACTCACATGATTACTTCTAATTAAAAAGACCGTTACCCATGTCAAGAGGGAAAGGTAATGGGAACAAGAAGTTCAGAAAGTGGGCCTCTAACAAAGGTAAATAAGTGAGTAAGAGGGCATAACAAACTATCCAAAAAAACCAACATCTATCAATGGTGGGAAAGCAGTTAAGAGACCATTTTCATGTTGGCCATGCAATGGCCCGCATAGAGCCATAAAGTGCCCTAAAAAAATGAGATTAAGTGACATGACAATTGAAGATCAACTACAAGAGATACTTAAAGATGATTAGAAGACGAAAGAAACTAGTCACATGGTGACACTGAGAATGTTGAATGCCTTAAAGAAGCAATCTTAGTGCAAGAAAACTGTAGGAAAGAGCCTTTTATTTGTTGGTGCCATAATCGATGGAATTATGACAAAAAGTGTTATAGTGGACAAAGAGGCCACTCATAACTTTATTTTTGCTTTAGAAGCGAAGCGCCTTGGGCTAAAGTTTGAGGAGGATACTGACTACATGAAGGCAGTCAACTTCAAAGTTTTACTTACAAGCGAGTTAACAAAGTAAGCGCGGATGAAGATCAACACTTGGGAAGGTCCAGTGGATCTTGTAGCCATGCAAATGAATGACTTTGATGTCGTCATAGGAGAAAGACTTGCAATAGTGCCAGCAAAAGTCAAGTAATCGACAGAGGCAAAACTTTTATTTGCACTTTAATTTAAGAAGGGGATTAAGAGACAATAACCATTTTTCATAGCCCTTCCGACCCCAGAGAATAAGGGGAGAGGAGAGCCGACCCCATTGAAGATTGTGAGTGTGTTGAGAGAGTTTGCCGAGGTAATGCTGGATCAACTACCCAAAACCTTACCACTAAGGAGAACAATTGATCACCTGATTGAGCGTGTGCTTGGGGCTAAACCACCCTTATGTGCCCTTTATAGAATGGCTCCATCAGACTAGCCGAACTCTGAAAATAATTAAATAAACTATTGGAGGCCAGCTTTATTAGACCATCAAAAACACCGTTCAGAGCCTCGATATTGTTTTAAAAGAAGCAAAATGGGAGTCTATAGTTATGTATCTACTATAAAGCTCTTAACAAGCTGACGGCCCGCAATATCTATTCTATTCCGCCGATAGCAGATTTGTTTGATCAACTGAGCTTCGCAAGATACTTCACAAAGATAGATTTGTGGTAGAGTTACCATCAAATGAGGATTGCCAAAGGGGATGAGGCAAAAACAACATGTATCACTCGATATGGATTGTATAAGTTTCTAGTGATATTGCTCGAGTTAACAAACTCTCCTACAACCTTATGTACATTGATGAATGATATATTCTACTAATATTTATATAAGTTTGTAGTAGTGTATCTTAATAATATCATAGTTTATAGCAAAACTTTATAATAGCACCAGGAACATTTGGTTAGGGTATTCTAGAAGTTCAAAGACAACGAACTCTTTGTGAAGAAAGAGAAGTGTTATTTGCTTAGAAGCACATCAAATTCCTTGGCCATGTGATATAGTAAAGTTACATATGGATGAATTTAGAGAATGTGAGGGCTATTCAAGACTGGAAGATGCTGACAAGCACAAAAAAGTTACAATCTTGTCTTGTATTGGCTAACTATTACAAGCAGTTTGTACATGGGTACTCAAAGAAAGCTGCACCGTTAACCGAATTGTTGAAGAAGAGTGTAACGTGGGAATAGATTGAGTAGTGTACAAGAGCCTTCAATAACTTGAAGAAAGCTATGGTGAAAGATCCGATTCTTACATTTTCTGATATAACTAACTCGTTTGAGGTACAGACCAATGTATTTGATTTGCATTATGGGGGTTTTATTGCAGAAAGGTCACCCTGTAACTTATGAAAGTCAAAAGCTATCAGAACTGAAGCGAAGGTACACTGCTCAAGAAAAGGAACTCTTAACTGTGTTACATTGTTTGCGGGTATGGAGACATTATTTACTGGGATATAAGTTTGTGGTGAAAACAAACAATATAACGGTTAACTACTTCTTTATACAATCAAAATTAACCTCGAAATAAGCTCGATAGCAGGAGTTTTTTTACTGAATTCAACTTTCACTTTAAACACAAAACCGAAAACTTGAATAAAGTGACGGATGCTCTAAATTGCAAGTTAGAACTCGCGATTTGGAAGAGGATGACAATCATGTCAACTACCACGGTTTTGCTATACTATTGGGAGGGCATTAGGGAAAACCTAGATAAGGATCTGGTTTCTCGAACGATTGTGAAATTGGTAGAAGAAGGAAAGACTCGTCGATTTTGAGTAGAAGACGGGCTTTTGTGGACAAAAAGCAGTCGTTTATATGTTTCAAAAGCTGAAGATATGCGGAGAACTTTTATGAAGAAGTGTCATGACACTTTGTGGATGGGTCATCCAAGACGATAGAGAATGTATGTCTTGTTAAAGTAAGGGTACTATTAGCCACAGATGTAAGATGAGATAATAGAGTATACCAAGACTTATCTTGTCTGCCAACAAGAAAAGGTGGAAAAGCTGAAGACACCAAAATTTTTGGAGCCTCTGAATGTGCCAAACCGACCGTGAGAAAGTGTCTTGCTTGACTTCATCACTAACTTTCCGAAGATTGATGACTTGACTAATATTTTAGTAATTGCCAATAGATTTTCAAAATACGCCACATTCATATCAGCTTCAAAATACTGCAGAGTAAAGGAAACAACGATATTATTCTTCAAGCTTGTGGTGAAATATTGGGGAGTACCACAACACATTGTGAGTGGCCGTGACCCAAATTTTGTAAAAACATTCTGATCCGAACTGTTTAATCTTCTTAGGTCGCAGCTGAATATTTCATCAAGTTGTCATCCCTAAACTGATGGGTAGACGAAGAGATTTAATGGGATGCTAGAAGACTATTTGCGTTATTTTGTCAATGCCAACTAGAAAATTTAGGCTCAATTACTTATGTAGCACAATTTGACTTCAATATAAGGAAGAGGTCATCAAAGAATCGAAGTCATTTTGAAATAGTGACAAGACATTAATCACTTTTACCTTTAATTTTACCAAGGAATGGAGAACTAACGCCAAAATAGCTCGAGCATATTTGGAGAAAGCCGCCACTAGAATGAATAAGTAGGCGGACAAAAAATAGAAGACCACTTGAGTTCAAGCCTAGAGATTTGGTGTTAATTAAGTTGATGCCAGAATAGATTTGTTTATGGGGAAGCCGAGATAAGAAACTAGTGCGAAAGTATGAAGGTCTAGTTCTAGTCATTACTAAAGTAGAGAAGACTTCGTATAAGGTCAATATGCTAGCTTGGATAAAGATGTACTTAGTCTTTCATATTAGCAAGTTAAAGCCTTACCACGTCAACACAGAGGATTTCATGCGTAATCAATCAATAAGAAAGGAGATCAAAAAGTAGCCATGGAAGAAAACTATTAAAGAAGTTGAAGAAATTTTAGCAAAGAGACGACGCCGCCATAAGGAGCTTCTCATGAAATGAAAAAGGTTTTGAAGAAAAAGAGACTAGCTGGGATAAAGCTAAAGAACTAGAACTATTTCAACATAAGATTGAAGTTTTCAAGATAGTGCAATCATCGAAAACGTCGATAGATTAGGTAGAGGAGAATGTAACGGTCACCAGTAGGGCTTGAAAATTTTATTTTATTTACAATTTTAGAGGTGTGACAACTAAAACGTGTTATATTTCTTTCTGTCACTCCTGTAATGTTTTAAAAACGTCTTTAACTACGATGATTAGATGCTTCAGAAGAGCCTTGACCACAACACTCTAGAGGCATTGCTGTGTACTTCTTCGTCCTTAAATTAATGAAATATGTTACTTACATTAATTATTCGATCCAGTTTACCTGATATATTGTGATGCTTGTTTGTTTAATGTTTATACAATTATTAATAATTTATCTAATGATTATATGCTTGTTATATATTTTATTGATATAATTTCGAATTGTGTTATAATACAATATTTATTTATTTTTTATTATCTTTTATTATTTATTTATATTTATAAACAATTAAATTTATTACGTATAAATTTATTTATATTGTCTTATTAGTTGAACGCTCTAAGGAGTGTCATATCTACTCAAGTTTCGATCGAGAGGAAGTCAAGTTTCGATCACGAGAAAATCAGCTCGTAATACCATTCTATGCTAATGCAATGCATGCTTGCTTACTGGTGGCTATAGAACGGTGACATGGCATTAGATAATTGGTTGATTGCAACCGTATCCAATGGTGGGACCACTAACGGTGACGGAATCGTTGGGGAAAATTCAGCAGTGCTAATGCTTGCTTGCTGGCAGCCGATGGAAGAAGAAAAGAATGCTCCTTTATTATTTATTATTTTGATTGGCTTTCACCTACTACTACTACTTCTACTACACACCACACATACACATTGCTATACCGACCACGTTTACATCATCATTGTATTCTTCAGAGCCGGATTGAAGATCCCAAACTACCATGTTTCTTATGATCAATTATCGACAACCGTTATTTCAATTTTAAGAAATATAAACAAAGGGATTTTTAATTTCATGGACCATTCATCATCATCATCGTCATCGTCAGATAACAAGACGGCAGAAATAGATGCTCCGTTGGCCGCAATTGGCTTTGAAATTGAGGAATTAACCCCGTGCAGAGTCACCGGCCACCTTCACGTTACCGAAAAGTCCTGTCAGGTTTTCTTTTATTTATTTTTGTTATCTCCTTCTGCCCAGTTCTTCTTCTTCTTCTTATTCTTTCCTTTTGGATTATCAATTTTCATGAATTTGGTTCACAATCTCATGACATGACATGACATGACATGACATAACAGCCATTCAAGGTGTTACACGGCGGCGTATCAGCCTTGATTGCCGAATCACTTGCCAGCGCTGGAGCTCATATGGCTTCTGGTTTTCAAAGAATTGCTGGTATCCAACTTAGTATTAATCATATGAAAAGCGCTGAGCTAGGTGACCTTGTCCATGCCGAAGCCACCCCTGTCAATCTTGGAAAGACCATTCAGGTACGTTTCTTTTGCTTCCGTTGGTACTGTTGTGCTTCTATTACTTTTTCCAAAATGTTTAGTAAACACCCATTTTTGATGTAGATCATTAACTTTTGCACTTCTGCACTTACATTTGACATTTTGTAATTCTATTTCATAACCGCTCCATGGCACATCAATCCTAGACATACCCACCCAATCATAACAGTGATTCTTCTTATTCACAAATGCTATGCTCAATCGTATTCTTACTTCCCAAAGCAAAACCATTTATGTTCTAATCTGATTCATGTTCATGTGAACTTATTGTAAGGTTTGGCAAGTTCGACTTTGGAAAGTTGATTCTTCAAACTCTCAGATCAAATCCTTGGTATCATCAGCTACAGTCACTCTCCTAACAAACCTGCCTGTGTCAGACCATGTTAAAGACGCAGGAGACAATCTCAAGAAGTATGCCAAATTGTGAATCAATTTTGTTCTATTTCTATTTCAATCTGAGACTTTATCAATGAAATAACCGAGGTAAAAGAATTACTACATATATGAAATCAAGGATTGTTGTTTCATAAATTTAAATCCCTCTTGCTTTCATACTATTAACACTTACAATGCCAAATCACTCACACAATCTGCACAAACATAATATCATGGATTTAGATTAGAGTAGAGTGTCTTCATAATTGCTCAGTTGCTTGGAAAATAGTAAGCCTTACAAGGAATACAAATTTTATGCACATAGTTTACCATGATTACATTAATACGGGTACTAATGTATACTCTTTACAAGTCTGGTTAGCCAAATATGATTCCTCAGAGCTGCATGACTTCAGGTATAGACAGTAGGGAAGCCTCCTTATCATGCCAACCTATTTCACCACCATTTTTGCCAAGTTTTTTAATGCAACCACATGAATCACAGTTTCAGTAAACGCTGCCTGGACCTCACTGCTTCACTGCCATAATGGCAACTGCATTTAGTTTGGCTTCTGTAGTAAGACTTTGTTTGGTGAGATTCTTCTGTGCTTTGAAAGCAAAATTAAAAAATTGTTTGGTTAATACCAACTTTTAGTAGGGCCTACTCATTTTTGCATTAAGATCTTACATCTAGTACTTTTGACTTAAAAATTACCGCACCTCAATACCAAACGAAACCTAAATCAAGTTGACTTTGGCTTAAATCACAATGCTAGCACATTGTTGTATATCTAGCTAATGAATTGAACTGAAACCAAGCCTTCAAACTTTTAGTACTTGACCATTCGTACTTCCAAAACCATTTGCGCTATCTCTCACAGTTCCAAACATATGCCCAGATAGCTTATCCAGAATCACATGATTGATGCTTTTCCTTCAACTGTTAACCAGCTGTTAGGAGGAGACAACAAATTTTGATATCATCCTAAAATTTTCCAAGGAATCAGAGATGTTGCAGCAATGACCACAATCCACTCAAGCTGATTGATACTCCAGCCAAGCAGCCTACACTTGCACACTTTTCACCCAAGTTTCCAACAAAAGAAATTTAGTGAACTAGTTTGGAAAACAGAATTGTATCCCTCAATTTCCTAGTTCACAAATCATGCACAATGGACCATATAAAAGACTTGCATGCGATCAACTGATCATTTCAACATAGCATATGCTGCCTAAAGAACAAATTTCCGAGCAGATAACATTACTAGATCACATATCACAGCATTTCACACCATAGAAAATTCAATAATATCTATCAACAAAACCAAGTGAACTGAAGTCAGTCGACAATGGGGTAGCTTCTGTTTGTGGAAGAATTGGGTTTATTGCTTCTGTTTGTGGAAGTACAAGGTTCACATCAGTCATTGCAACGACATACTAGAAAATGAATACCTACCTGAGATTGCTAAGTTGTTGAGTCAATTCGTTTATCTCCAAACCAGAAAGTTTAAGGGAAGACAAAGTTCCAGGTACCTCTTCAGAAACTATCTTGGACAATTTATCCGCTGAGACAGCCAATTTGTTCAAAGCCTGCAAGGGGATTTCGCATAAAGCAAAAGCAAAAAGCAGAAGAAACAAGTTTGAATGATTGAAATTACAAATAACAGTTGATAAAACAACTTACAATCATAGTGGGAATGGAAATTACAGCCAAGGAGAAAATTGCTCCAATTGCCTGCAACCAAAGCAAATAGATGTAAACTTGCTTATGTAAATAGAGCAAAGATTGCAAATTTAATTAGGAAATACCGTGGAGATGACGAAGAGAAGCGAGAGAAGGGCTAATTCAGGTAGGTTTTTGATGGCGTTAATGAAGGGCGGCGGCGACGCGGCTGATGAAGAAGACAGCAAGGAGAATTGTGGTTGGCTAACTGTAATACCGGCATTATCAGACTTGGAAATTGATGCTACAGATACAGGGGAAATGCTGCTTCTCACTGCTCTTGGAAGCTGTGAAATCGGAAGTTTGTCGTTGATGACCACCACTACGGGGTTTGGTTTTGAAGAAAGACGAAGAGAGCAGCCAGCAGTCCACGTGCTCTCCTCCCTGTCCACAAATAACTCTCTAGGGTAAGCCAGAATTTTACTTTAGTGGGAGCAAGTTTAAATAGTGATGTAATATATATATATATATATATATAAATAGAATAAAATTCATATAATGTTTATGAATTATGTTTGAAAAATTTAACACACTTGTTTAATACGTTTTTGCAACTATCTCGAGCAGATTATTATTAAATAGAAATGCAGTAATGTAGCTTAATCACGTATCATAGACTAAACTTCAACATATATATATATATAGTATATTTCTTATTTGGATAATTATGTAAACAAACATATTACGATATTAGTTTAAAATGATAAAATATTAATAAACATATGCAACAACTTTCAAATGAAGCTTTTTTACATGTACCCTAAATCCCACTAACATAAAAGTGTATTATAATAATGTGCACGCCAATATCACAATTGACAACAGCATCTTCTTGTTGTTGCTATCACTTGTATTACAAAGGTACCAAAAACAAGAAAACAAACGGTTGTTGCAAATAACAATAATCCAATTCTAATTCTAATTGCTTTCCCCTTCTTTTTTGTCTTTTTTCTTTTATTTTTTTTTAAAGTTTGATCTTATCTTTTTTATTTATACAAGTGATTACGTTAACATTTTGATCTCCTTTTACCAACTTGCAGAAAGAAAGAAAGAAAGAAACTGAAAAAACGCTTAATATTAATTAATTAATTATTAAACAAGAGTACATGCAATGCATGTGTACTTGTTATAATATTCCATATGTGGACCAGAACTTTCCCCCCTTCATTACATCTTAGGATTTCCCATATTGCCTTGGAATTGCTCTTGCTCATCCCCCATCTCAGACTACTGATTTTGATTTCTTTCCAACACTTTTTGGGGTCACAACATCCACATCCGCATCACTATGGAGGAAGCTAATGGTAAATATCTCATCTTTCTTTCATTGTCTGTCTGTGAAAATAGTTTTAATCTTTTCTTTTGAATTCATTATATGTTTGTGATGGGTCTTATCGTTCTTTCTCTTTATACTGGGTTTCTTGTCTCGTACAGTTTTGCTTTATGTGCAATTGAATCTTCAAATTCTTTGGTTTTTAAATCCAATCATGTGATTTTGATTCTGCTTCAGTATTTTGCATGCCCATTGTGATTACTAGATTCTCTTGAAGCTGTCATGATTATTGATACCTTACCAGTTAACTTAAATTCGTAGAATCCTCTTTCACTGTATAAAATATGTTGTTTCTGTTTTTATTTTCAGATTCCACTATGTTTTGTGCGAAATTAAGATGACCTAACACTAGAATCATAATGAATCGTCTTCTATATTATGTTGAAATTAATGGACTGCTCCGGTTTCAATTGGAATCTTTAATTTTTCAATTGAATTTAGCATAAATTGAATTGTGTTCTGCAGAATGATTCGAGCAAAACCAATGTATTTGGAATTACGTCTTATTTGAATTTTGTTAAGTTGGATTCTGTAAAAATTTAATCTTTTTCTACTTGATGATTTCAGTGGTGGAAACCAAGGATGGAACTATTTCTGTGGCTTCTGCGTTTGCTGGTCATCAGGAAGGTATTACCTTTGATCCTATCAGCCTTTGTTTGCAATGTAGTCCATTCTCTATTATTTGTTATGGAATAATTCAAAATCAAAACTATTAGTTTTATTTTGTTTGTGTTGCTCAACCAGCTGTACAGGATAGAGACCACAAATTCTTAAGTAAAGCAGTTGAAGAAGCATATAAAGGGGTTGAATGTGGCGATGGAGGTCCTTTTGGTGCCGTTGTTGTTCGTAATGATGAAGTTGTTGTGAGTTGTCACAACATGGTTTTGAAGCACACAGATCCTACTGCCCACGCAGAGGTGACGGCAGTGAGAGAGGTTAGAATAACAACAAACGTTCAATCAACTTTAAGATTTTGAAGTATAGTTCAAGCCTCTTAATTCAAAAAATTGAGTTTATGTTTGACAAAGAATACTCAACCCTCTTTGCAGAGATCTTTTTTCTGCTTTTAACAAATTGTAGCTGTTGACCTCAGAATTTTCTTATCCCTTGTGTTTGTGAAGTTTAACTGGTTGTTTGGGAAACTTCCAGAATCTTGGGATTTTTTTTGGAAGATGAGTTTGTATTTTTACTTTCATATGGTAACAACTTATACTCGATGAATAAGTCAGCAGTTCAAAGTAAAACTTGACACTAGTAGAATTTATACAGGATACAACCAATATGTGTTGCAATTTTGGCATCTGATTGTGAGAGAGATTACAATGTTATGAAGGACTTGAGAGAATTTGTGTTCATAATGTTAGAAGTTTCAACCTCATGTGTTAGATTTACTGAATAGTCAGATAAATATTTACCATGGTGATAGCAACAATAACCATTTTACTCATCTCTGACCTCTGAAAAACTGTCAGACCTTATGGATACATTCATGTAAATTTCAGGCAATCCCTATATTAAGCACTATTGCCTTAATTTCTTTTACAAATCATCAACATGCTCAGTCGTCTTTGCTCATTAATGCCTCTGAAAACTGCATAATCTTCACCATTTTTTGTTTTCTCTAGCTTGCATGCGTAATTCTTACTCTTCTGTAATGATATATTTTTACCAGGCATGCAAAATGCTCAATAAGATTGAGCTTTCAGACTGTGAAATATATGCATCCTGTGAGCCTTGCCCCATGTGCTTTGGGGCTATCCACCTTTCACGAATCAAGGTTAAAATAGTCTGTTCCTTTTCATATCTACTCTTTCATGTCGATTCAGGCGTTGAGCATAACATGTTATAATACTTTGATGTGAAACAGAGGTTGGTTTATGGAGCCAAGGCTGAAGCTGCTATTGCCATTGGGTTTGATGATTTCATCGCAGATGCATTAAGGGGAACTGGCTTCTATCAGAAGGCTCAGTTGGAGATCAAAAGAGCAGATGGCAATGGGGCTGCCATCGCAGAACAGGTCTTTGAGAAGACAAAGGAAAAGTTCAGGATGTATTGATTTGATTTGTTCTGTTCCCCTTTGGTTGGTTGTAACTGACACTTATCCATTCTGAAACATTGGATTCATTTCTAATGCAATTGTTCAATAATTGCTTATAATACTCTTATGTAACTTAAAATGTTGATATGCTCTCTAATAAACAGAAATGTTGATATATGCTCTGTTGTGATGATAACATAATGGAGCAGAGTTTCCCTGATATGTTCATTCATCTTTGATATTATGAAAGATTAATTATCATTTCTTTCCTTTCATTCTATTCAATTTATCATCTAAATTCTGAATATAAAGAAATAGAATTTTTACATATTCTCACACCATTCAATTAAATTCAATTCTACATACTATTAAATGGCAAGCATCTTATCTACACAACTTTTTTTTATGCCATGGGAGTAACAATAATCTCCATATATAATGTACACAGTGAAATCTCACTATATTTTGTGTTTGCATATTATTAAATGGCGTGCATCTTATCTGCATCACTTTTATTATGCCATGGTAGAGTAACAATGATCTTCGTATTAATGGACGCATTCAAATCTGCTGCTATTCTCTGTTTGCATATTATTAAATGCCATGCATCTTATCTACTTAACTTCTTTTATGGAAGGCGAAGGCCCTACTATTGTTGTTGGAAGCCGGGATATTTTATACAAAATCCAACCACTAGCTCTTCTTCATCTGTAATTTCTTTACAATAATGGCATTATTGTAAAGAAATCACAGATTTCTGACAGCCGTGTGGATTGAGGTGAATCTAGAGTCTCCTTATGCAACTGCTTGTGCAAATCCTATTTGTAGATTACCGAAGTCAAAAACCGTGTGGTAAGCCCCCAAGAATATATCTCCAAGAATCCTGATTGCACACACAGATATCATAAATTACAAATTTGTTGGAACATTCTAAAATATGACTTGTAATGTTGGATGCAAATTTTTCTGTATAAGCGTGTGCATACTGATACAGATGTCATTTGCATAGATCGATCAACAGTTCTTGCCGTAACAGAGATTAATATGTATAAAATAAATGACATACCAAAGGGGACCTTGCGGGGGAGGCACATCCATTGCGATGAACCCACTAATACACACGGTGGAACAGCCTTGTTCAAGTTTGAGAATGTACTGAACAAAACCCCAAAAGAATATAAATTTCAATAAAAGAAAACTATACTATTAATTCTAGCAAGAGACACTGAGGTCAGTTTATTACTCTTGCTTATGAATGTATGATACTGATGAAGATATATATTCTGAATGACAGAGTGCATGCTCACCTGTTCTGGAGACAGGGGGAAGTATTTATTTCCAATGGTGAATGAAACATATGGCAAGCTTGCAATGTCATCGCAGTTGATAAATGATTTTCCCATGGGGTTTGGAAGTATCTCACAAAGCTTTAACAAACACATAAGATCCATGAAAGAAAGAGTAAGGCAAATTTTAGTCTTAGACTACGAACGTTTATCATGATGTGATATTTCAGAAACAAATGAAAAAAATACCTCATTTACATATTTGAAGATTGTGTCCTTCGTTTTCTGTTGTTTAAGCTGCATTTGGATCCAGAAAACAATCATCTCACAGAAAGTGCATAGTGCACTCTCGTCCATAGATGAACCTGTGCTAGTTTTATTTTGTACCACTGTCTCAATACCAGTACTGCGTGGATCCAGATATGATTTTTATCAAGAGGATTGGAAATGCAGAAACCAAAGAAGAAAGAAAGAAAGAAAGAATTACCTCATGTAATGAGAACCGTTGTATACACATAGTCCAATATCAACACAAATAATTTCAGGTTGTACCTGCCGAGACAGAAGGTAGATTTTCCCAGGTGTTATGAAGGTAAATAAATAGTCTTGAGATGGTTGTGATAGAAATATTCTAGTACAAAGAACGAACCCCAGATATTAGGAATTCCCACATCAAATTCCCATACTTAAAAACAACATTTTTACATTGCAAGCTCACAATTCCTTCAGCTCCAATAGCATGGTTGATTTGAGTCACTATAGCCTGGAAAGAAGAGTAAGCAAGTAAATCTCAGAGGACCACAGAATAATACGAATCAAACTAATAAGCTACGAGTCAATACAGTTGGACCAGCAAGTACTGATGTTCCTGAGTCCACAATGGCAGCGCAACCATCCTCGCACAATCCTGAATATTTTGAACATAAACTTTTAAATTTCCGGTCATGCTTCTGAGAATTGAATAGAATAAATTGAATTGCTTAGGGCACCCAAATATGTTATCGGCTTCATAAGGCCTCCCCCAGCTTGATTGAATTATGAAGCACAGAAAGCCTATTTAGTTTATTACACGTTTTGACATTGGAATTCAGTTACGAGGGAGGGGAATGGGGCATTGAAACTTATGGAATTTACCTGTTGAACTGTTTGCAATAAGAAAATCTCCCACCTCAATCTGAAAAGACAAATCAAATGAAGTTAAATTTCGACCTTTTTGTAACAAGTTAGAGAGTTCTAGAAAATTTATTACGTTTAACAGACCTGCCAGTAACCATTTTTAGTAAGTGGAACATAGGTATGGTCGCCCCTGAAATGCCTCCAATCGAAACCTCCAAAGACAATCTCACCTCCCACTTTTGCATTTGGATCTCGATTGAGCCACATAGAGAAGATTTTCTGGCTCACATGACCTTGTTGCATCATATTATACCTGTAGAGAGAGCACTAAACTATTTGTTCTATACGAGAAGGATGAAAATAAACCAAAGAGAAATGGATGATTATCTTTTTTTACTACAATAGTGCCATGGTAACAATTAGCAGTACGCTCATTAAAAAATTATACCATAGTGGAATGGCTTGCTTAACAGAGAGATCCTGAAATCCAAGTCCAAGAATCCCGTCAAAGTGTGCTACTAGGAATGGTAAAAATCCTTCCTTTTTGACCTCAATGAACTCCTGAAGAATGACGGAATTAAGGTCATATCATCATTGCATTGGAATCACAAACACATTTGAAGCGCAAAATCTAGCAAGAAAGCAAAAGTCTCACTTGATCTTTGACGATAATGTCTCCGACTTTGACATTATCTTGGCTAGAGAATCCAGAAATTGATCCAGAGCCATAATGAATTTTACAAGGTGTTCCTGAAATGCAAACATACAAAACCATCTTAGAATTATTTCTATTCACAAACCCACCTTGAAGCAGTATTTAACATACAAAACCAAAGGGGTAGCCACGTTAAAGACGATGAACTTCTCTCAAGTGATGCAGAAGTAAAATTACCAATCTTTGTATAAGTACTGGAAAGCCTTGCCCTGTACTTCGCATGGAAGTAGCAAGATATCTGCATATATTAATGATTCTTTATACTATAGTTACATAGATTTAAAGGAAATATAAAAGAATTCTTATATTAGTTAAAAAAAAAACTTACAGATAAAAGACATTTTGAAGATGGTACCCAAAGATTGGAGCTACCAGTATCAAATACAACAGTGAAGCTTTGTGGAGGCGAACCAATACCAATCTCTCCATAATATTGAGTATCAAGATAGTTCTTTAAATAAATAATATCAGCTTTGTTATCATTCAAACGATTCTCAATCTCTCTTCCAGTGATTATTCTAGCAGTATTTATACTGTTAAGGTCTAACCGCTTCTTCTTCAGTTCAATCCTCACTAACCCATCATCGGAATAAGGCTCGAAAGCTAAATTGCAGGGCCAAACCCACATACATATTACAATAAGAAGAAACTTAATCCCCATTCTTACAGAATTTTCTGGTTTAACGCCAAACCATGAAAATGAAAAAGAAAAAAAGTGTTAGCAGAATTTAACCGGCAAAACAGACTAACCATTTAACACCAAACGATGAAAAGGTATTGGTGCATGATCATGCATGCCAATAATCAAACAGAAGTTATTCATTCATACCTGAACCCTTGAGGTTAGTTTGGTAGCGAAGTTCACAAAGTGGTAGCAGCGCGAAAGAGCTTCCTTATTGTTTGTATTTGTAGTGAGGGCAAGTTTGCTACTTTTTACAAGTATTCCATGATAGAAGTACTTTGATGGACAGAAGCACTTTAGAGATTAAATCATTCTCTGCTAACGAAAGAACCGCGCAATTTCCAGGGTCGGAGTTAGTACCTTATATATGATTATAGACAAGAATTTTGCCAGCCTCATAGTCCTGTAAGATGTCAATGGCGTGCGGCAACCAACTTATTTCGACAGAACATCAAACGCAGCCGGAGGATAGATAAAGAGTTGGGTGGCATTTTCGTAAACTATAGATAATCAGTACTAGTTAACTAGCACTAGATTCTATGTCCAGTCCTTGCCATTATGTACAACAGAACAAGAATCATAGTCATTGTCATTGTAAATTCTCCTATTATTATTTTTGAAGTATTAACTTGGAATAATTCCTAAATAATAATAATATAAATATAAATATTATGATTTCATCTGTGAAAATGTAAACAGTAGGGCGTCCTAATGGATTTGCCCTACTTCGAAATAAGCCCAATTTCTTCTTGTTGATAACCCCAGGTCAGACCCAGTCTTAGATTGTGGAAAGTGAAGTGCTGATGTGAATATGGGTGTAGGCCCATAATATGAAAGCCCAAGAGACTACTAACTAATTGCAAACCACTGTTAACTGTTGTCTCTCTAGTAGAAGGTAGAAGGTAGAAACCCTTTAAATTGGTTTTCCAATGTGAGTTTCAGTTCAAAGTACCAAACTTTACCTCCCTGAAAAGCAAACTTAAAAATCAAATTTTTGGTAAATAGAAAGAGCGCGATGTGGTGAAGAAACGATAGGAAATGGAACTGGATGAATGGGAATTAAGCGCAGAAGAATTGGATTCCCTTGAAAGAGACGCTCTTCAGAAAATTGCTCAACGCAACAACTCTTCTACTACTTCCATTTCTTCTTCTTCTTTCTACCATACTAATCAACACCCGCAACATTCTCTCCCTTCCTTTTCTTTTACCGATAATCAGCATTCTGTACCTTCAACAAACAACAACAACAACAATAACCCCTTCTTCGATTCTCGTTCAAACAAGGTAAAGCTCTCGCCTTTTTCTCATTACTTTTAACGATTTTATCTTTCAGTTCACGTTCTTGTTTTGCTTTTCTTTCTCTGTCGTTCTCTTTGAATTTTCTTGTGGAATTTGAGTGTTTGCATTGTGTTATCATTTTCGTTTCATCTTTTATAGACCCTTGTGGTATATCATTCATATAATTACCTTAAAAAAAAAGACCACTTGTTTTCATTGGTTTACTAGTAATGATGCCCTGATTTTAGATGCGAAAGAGTAGCATTGCCAAGGATTTTTCTTTTCGTTGTAATTCAGGTTGAAGCTTTGCCACCGGGGTCCTCAACATTACCCACATCAGTTGCTCCTAAAGTAAACTCTGGTTGGTTTCTTCCTGTCTTATTTTTTACACTTATGTTATAACCCACAAGTTGCCTTGTTCTGCTTGTCTTATCCATTATGTTGTATTATGGATTATCTGGCTAATTAATGTCTCTTGTCTGCATATGCTGGGGTTTGTGGGCTCAATCAGTTGATTCTTCAAAGGAACAACTACCCAAGCTTTCTGTAAAATTTATTCTTCATGCAAGTGGAAATATTGCTGCTAAATTTTCATATGACCCGGTATACCTTCTATTTGCTCGCAGAATGTCCATATATCTACTGCAGAGTGTCATTTCTCGATGCATTATTCCTTTTTTTGATGTAGGTGCTAGTTACTGCTTTTCGTAAAATCCCAAAAGCTACGTGGAGTGCAAAAGAAAGGTCTTTTCCCTAACTCTGGTCTCTCAATAATTTCATATTTATATCTTGTATGCACTGTGCTAGCAAGGTTGTGTCCTTTTTACACTTGTCCTTTTTACACTTGCTGGAACTTTCATGAGCATCGAGCCTCAGCATGACATAATGCCATTAATCCTGCAGATTATGGATGTTCCCGGTTTCTTCTTTATCATCAGCTGAAAAAGTTCTGAGTGAAATATCTGGTTATAAAGTTGAGGTGATAAGTTGTGCATTTTTATATTTTTAATGTATATTTTTTCAATCTTTTCACTAGATTGTATAATTTTTCCACGATGTTTATGGTTTATAATTGATGAAAACTGAGTACTCTATCTTTCTTATTGCATTTTTGTTAACTTAAAAAATTTACATTTGCCGTATACAACTAACATATTTATAACTTACTTACCATTATAATATATTCCAGGTGGAGAACTTAGATTCCTTGGTTCAGCGTGCTATTGCTGCTGCCTCTGCCACTCCAGATCTTCAAGGTAAATGCTGATTCATGAGCAAATTCTCTTCTATGTCTAAGACTGATGGATTTGCCAACATAATTGCCTGTGCCTTTATTCTTATGCTTTTCTGTCGATTAAATTTCTTTTTGGATGCTACTTCTAAGTTATGGTTGTTGTTATCCTTGTGAAAAACATTTTCCGTCTTTCTCAAGACAAATATGACCAGATACCTAGCCATATTGAATCAAAGCTTCTTGCATTTCAGCGGGATGGTGTTAGGTACGTAGTAATTATGCAGATGTTATCTCATCAGATCAATGTTATATGGCATCACTGACATGTATCAAACATTATGCTTAGTTTATATTGGGCTTCTTCTTTTCCTTAGTTGCTCATATACCAATGGTCTGTTCTTATACTCTATCTAACATCTTTCATTTTCTTTTTCCAGGTTTGCATTGCAGCACGGAGGGCGTGTGCTCCTAGCAGATGAAATGGGACTAGGAAAGACCATACAGGCAGATGTTATTTATTTAAACTATTTCAATTCTTTTGATGCCTTATACCTAAGCTACTTAGCTTTTTCTCAGGAATATGATTTACAAGCTTTATACAAGATGACTTGTTTTAAGCATGCATATCAAATTCTCATGGATTTTGCAGGCTATTGCTGTGACCATGTGTGTACGTGACTTTTGGCCTGTTCTTATACTTACACCATCATCCTTACGTTTGCATTGGGCTTCAGTAAGTGCTTTATCATCTTCACATTTTGTTTCTTAGCAATGCTAATTTTACCCAAAATGCATGTTCTTGTTTGTTCTGTTGCAGATGATCCAACAATGGCTAAATATCCCTTCATCAGATATAGTTGTACGACCTAAGATCTCTTTCAAATGTTTTTGCCGTTGGTTTCCCTTTTTGTATTTGTAGTTTGAATTTGAGCTCATTCTCATCATTATTATGCCTTTTTTTCCTGAGGAACTAAATTTTTTTTATTTTGTAGGTTTCATTCTTATTTCTGTTCGTAACAAGTTGTGTTAATAGGTTGTTTTATCTCAATTGGGTGGTTCAAATAGAAGCGGATTCACTATAGTGTCCTCAAGCTCCAAGAGCACTATTCATCTTGATGGCTTATTTAATATCATCTCCTATGACGTGGTCCCCAAGTTACAGAATATACTATTGTCATCTGAGTTTAAGGCAAGTACAACCTATCCTTCTGAGTTTACTGTACTCTATTTATTTTTGTTTGACTACCCTTAGAGAGATTGGAGAGGGAATTACCTAAACTATTAAGGTGAAATTGATAAACTGGTGGACTTCATTCTAAATTTTATGTGATTTGTGCTCTAGCCAAATTTCGATAGGACAGTTATAAGGACCAATATTATTTACTGTATCAAGTGGTCTAGGTTTGTAATACGTGTCCAAAAAATTGAGTTTAGTCAGAATGGGGATACTGAGGTTGATGGGCAGCCGTACAAGAAAATGTCTAAACAAGTTTTGTTTCTCTTTTGGCTGCTTATTATTTTTATGATTTTCTTAAGAAATAAAAATTATTTGATACTCCATTTGAGGATGTTATACAGTTTGTTTGTGTAGGTATTATTTCAGGTAGAACTTATAATTCAATACACAATATTACAATTCTTGAATATGGTCCCATAGTATCACAAAACTGAGGGTGTGGTATAATGCTCTGATTGTTCAACCCTGGGGAGGAAGTAATATGTTTAAAGTCTATATTTTTCTTTGATTTAGATAATAAAAAAAGTATGGGTCAATGAGATGGAAAGGAATATACCCCATTTCCGTGCTGTAGATTTTATTGTAAAAGGTCTTTCAACTTATCACGTGTTCCGTCCTCAAAGTTGGACAGTTTATCGAATTAATTGCACCTAGGAATTTGTTTTGAGTTGCTTATGGAACTGCGCATGGTACTTTTATGCATCTAAAAGCCATGTACTTTTGTTCAGGTTGTGATTGCTGATGAGTCACATTTTCTTAAAAATGCTCAAGCAAAGAGGACTACTGCCACCCTTCCAATTATAAAGGTCTTTCTCTCTTGATAAATTGCAACTTAATGTTTGCATCTGCTTAGTTTGTTCTTGGACAATATTCACATATAAATACATTTCTACATCCCGAGTTTGCCAGAATATTTTATTCACCTTAAGTATCTATAGACTGCTGCCACAATCATAGTCCATATGGATTTATAATTTCCAAAATGCATGAAGTGGCTGGGTATGTGAATATTGGTGAGGAGAAATTTCTGTAAATTTGTATACTTGTTATCAAATGTCAAACTGTTAACCTTTCTTGTGGAAATGGCATCCTAGACACTTCATTATACTACATGATTTATTGTTCATCTTGAAATGTTGTCTTGTCTGCAATGCAATGAAATTTGTAGTTCTTTCTCTCTTGCTCTCATTGAATGTTTATAATTACAGAAAGCGCAATATGCAATACTGCTTAGTGGAACTCCTGCTTTATCCCGACCAATTGAGCTATTCAAGCAGGTACCTGTCAATACAAGTTTAGAAATCATAGCTTATCAATGTTTAAATTATTATGAAATTACATTGTAATCAACTTGTGGAAATTGTGTACACTGACAGCTGGAAGCCTTGTATCCTGATGTATATAAGAATGTTCACGAGTATGGTAACCGGTATTGCAAAGGCGTAAGTCTCAATTTTTGTTTGGTTTGAAAAACCTGCCTTCTCTTTTCACTGTTGTGGTTGCCTTAGTAATGAACACTGTTGTTTTATCTTATATCAATCTTCTAGGGAATATTTGGAGCTTATCAAGGTGCAAGTAACCATGAAGAATTGCACAATTTGATTAAGGCAACAGTGATGATCCGCAGACTTAAAAAGGATGTCCTTGCTGAGCTTCCCATGAAGCGTAGGCAGCAGGTATCTATTTATATTTATTTCAACTGTGATTAATGGTCATTATATTTTTTTCTGAAAAAAGATAGTAATATATGAACAGTGATGTAGGAATTGTTACTTTTGTTTTACGAATGCAAGAAATTGATTTCAATCAGGGAAGGATTATGCAATTTCACACAAGAGCTTTGATCTAGTGGCAGCCTGGTACAGCATGTTGGTTTCTGAAGACTATTTTTGATATCTATGTGGCTTGAAAAACATTTCTTCGGTTGCAAATTTTGGAAATTTGTCCAAAATTAACATCCAGTCCAGTTCATTAATTCTCACTCATGCTTTTCCACAGTAAATATTGTATATTGGATGTAAAATTAGAAATGGATTTCTTTTCACTGTCTGTATATATTTTGATTCTTGTTAATTGATTCTCAGGTCTTCCTGGACTTGGCCAAAAAGGATATGAAACAAATCAATGCTTTATTTCGTGAGGTAATTTGGTTATTTTATAGTTAATTTTCTATTGCAGGAAGTTGAGAATAGTCAAACATTGGCATTTGTGTGACTGTTCTGGATATTAGTATAATCTTAAGCAATGTACAAATGGGGAATGAATATGGATGTATCCTTGGTTTATCCTGGAGGCTAATTTACAGTCTTGTGGTTGCATATCATGGGTTTGTGAGGATGAAAACAAGTTGAACCTTCTTTGATTTTCTTGTGTAACCATTGGCTTTTCAGTTGAGAAAACTTATAATTCTAGAGATGTATGTTTGTAGGTACGAACTAGTTAGTTGGTAAGGTTTTCTTTCAAGTGTATGAGACGTGTTGGTATCAAATCCTGCTCAAACAAGATTGGGGAGACTTGGTTTATATATGGGATGGGTAGGGGTAAGGGTGAAAAAGAAATTTTGGATGGTTTTGTGATTTACCATCATATTTGCTCTGTTTTTCTTTATTCTATTGGATTCTGTTGTGAAAGTGTGCTTGCTAATTATGCATCATGTAGGTTTCTTTGAGAAATTTCCTTACTAAAATAGAACTGAAGGATAAAAGAATGACAGCTAACATCAATCTTCTGTTTTTTGTAGTTGGAGGTGATTAAAGGCAAAATTAAGGCCTGCAGATCAGAAGAGGAGGTTCAGTCACTCAAGTTTTCTGAAAAGAATCTTATTAATAAGGTATATTTATTCTTTTTGTTATGCTCCTGACTTGGAAACTCTTAGCCAAACTATGTCTAAACAGTCATTGCTGCTAGCTAACATGACTTTCCTCAATTCAGTGCAATAGGCTATAATTTCCTGCTTTTGTATGGCAGTTCAAATAATGGTGGAATTTTATATTTCTACTTTCACTTTCGCTTTATCTCCACTAAAAGTGTTACTCATTCCCCCTCATACCCCCCTGTCTTTGCAATTGTGTACTGAACTCCAGATATATACTGATTCTGCTGAAGCAAAGATTCCAGCAGTTCTAGATTATCTGGAAACCATCATTGAGGTACCCTTTTTTCTTTCACTTTTGTCAGTATATCTTCCTAATTCTTTTAGTGCATAACATAAATGATGTAAGAGCAAATTTATGCAACAATGTTCTTGTAATAGAAGATAAGATCATATTGTGGTGATAAGCAGAATATATGCTCCTTCCTGGCCTTATTCCTTAATATTGGTTTTGGGTTGCCAAATTCAGAAGTTCAGGTGTCAAATATCCATAAATTTGACTTTTACTATAGTGGATCCTGTTGTAATTATAGAAAAGTGTGATAGTTTGAGTGTTTCTTATTTACTGCAAATCCAAAAGGGTGTACTAAAATTACTAGGAAGATTTAGATTGAGCTCTATCTTAAACCTATTTAAGTGTTGACCTTCATATCATGATCTTGACTTGTTAGAGTTGGTGATAGAACTACCTCATGTTTGTGTGAAAGGTAAATCTGAATCTTGATCCATCATATAACTTTTCCTCATCAGAAACTTTGCTTATTTGCATCCAACTTGTTGCATGTTTGCTATATGTGTGGGTTGGGTAACATTCTCAGTTTCTACATGCACTTAGCTTTTGTTTCTTCTTTGTGAATTTAGTTTGCATATCGTGTCTTTAGGTCTTAATTTTCATGAATGATGATTGTTACAGGCAGGCTGCAAGTTTCTGATATTTGCTCATCATCAGCCAATGCTTGATGCAATACATCAATTTTTTCTTGTAAGAACCCTTAAATGTATTGAAATTATCTCAAGATATATCCATCTTGTAATGTTTTTCAACTAAATTTCCAGAAGAAGAAAATGCGATGCATTCGGATTGATGGTGGTACCCCCGCAGCTTCAAGGCAAGCTTTGGTTACTGATTTTCAGGAAAAAGATGATATCAAGGCAGCAGTGGTATGACAGTTCAATTTATTTATCTCCATTAATATTCTTAATTTTCTCTCACTACTTTCTTTTGTAAATTGGAAATATTGTTTTTAACTTTGGTGAAACGGTTGTGGCTTGAGTGCAAAATTTGGTCTTTTCAAATGTCAATATGCAGCTGTCTATCAAAGCAGGAGGTGTTGGATTAACGTTAACAGCTGCAAGCACTGTTATTTTTGCGGAGTTGTCATGGACGCCGGGTGACCTCATTCAAGCTGAAGATCGTGCTCATCGGATTGGCCAGGTAATAACTAGTTACAACAATTATTGATTTATGCTCGTGTTGATAAAGCTAATGTTATATGATTCATATTATATCGTTGGTTACCCCATGCTTTTGGCTAGTGAAAAGCTATGTTTGTATATTTGACAGTGTGGTTAATGATCTTTAGGTATCTTCAGTAAATATATACTACCTGCTGGCAAATGACACAGTTGATGATATAATATGGTACGTTCCCATCCTATTTACCTTATTCGGGCAGAATCATTTGGCCTATGAAGAATTGAACTAGAGTTCTGAGGGATGATGTTGATTGTTGATCAGTTCATCTTTTTTTTTTCTTTTTTTTCTTTTTTTCTTTTGTTCAGGGATGTTGTTCAGAGCAAGTTGGAAAATTTGGGACAGGTAATATTTCTTATCTGATTTGCACAAGAGTGATATAGCGGCAATCCATTGTTTGTCCTGGTTGATTTTTATCCCTTTACTAGCCTGTGGACTGACTATTTGGTTCTCGAACAATCAGATGCTTGATGGGCATGAAAATGCCTTGGAAGTTTCAAGCAGCGAGCTGAGAAGCAGCCCTGCAAAGCAGAAAACACTCGACTCGTTCTTGAAGCGATGTAAAAATGGGGATGACTCTGAACATCAGTCGAAGCTCAAATACCCAAGGCATGAAGGCCCCAACTCTACAAAGAGCTAAAAGTATTTTTTGTGATGCATCTATAGCATCACGTGTACGGGCACTTTTAAATTTTTCAGTTTGATATGCTGAGCCTAAAAGCACATTGATTACTATCCTGAATCAGTGGGAAACAATGTGCATTTTGCAGGCAGTGTAATATTAACATATTGAGGTTATACCATATTTCTCTGTTTTGTAGCTGGTTCTGCCATTGTTATTCTCTGTTTATAGCAAATGCATGAGAACACGTTGTAAACAATAGAGATGGTTTTTTAATTCAGGAGAAAAGAAAGAAAGATGGAAAGTTCATAGACTAAATGTGGTAAATATTTACATTTACAATGTAAAAAAAGAAGTTTTAAGAATGCAAGGCTAAAATTAAGATGCAGGGTTCAATCCCAACTCCAAGTTTTTGCTATCTTGAGCGAAGAAATTACCCACAATTGCATCCACATCTTCCAAACCAACACCAATGCAGAGAGGATTGGTTGGAGTTCGTTGATTACCAGAATTGCATAGCCTAACATTTGGACCATCTCTGCATTTACCCATACATTTGCACCCAACAACATTACCTTCAACTCCCATCACTCTCTGAAATTCCCGCAACAACGCCCCGCCTCCTGATTTCTTGCACTTGTTCCCCATACAAACCTCTACCCTCTTTGTCATCCCATCTTCGCCACAACTAGTTCCATCATTCTGCAAACTTCGATATTCAAAAACAACATTCTCTTTGTTATTTTCTTCTCTAAGTACAGGCTCAGTTATTAGGCGGTTTGCCCGAATGATTTCATCTTCACATTCGCTATCACTTGATTCGGATTCTGTCGACATTTTCGCTTTCAGCTTAGCCTTTTCTTGTTTTCTTTTCCTCTTCAATTCCTTCTCCTCTGCTTTCAACAGTTCAAGCTGTTTCAACAACAACTCTGCCGCTTCCTGCAACACAGTGATTGATTTTCATAATCAAAACCTTATTATAAATCAACCGTATCTATACATATTAAAACAGAATGAAAAACTACATACCGTGATCATTTTCCCCCTCACTTGAGCGAGCAACTCATGGTCTTGATCAACAGCGAAACCCATCCCGGAAAAAGCAGACAGATCCTTTGACAACCCAGTTAACAATTTCAATTTCTTCTTAATTCCCACCTTTTCTTTCTTCTTATTCGCCAACCCATCATGATAAAACTCCACATGACCCTTATTAACAAAACTAATTCTGTTTCCATTCCAACATAATTTCTGGGTATCCATTCCAGCACTGGACATGCATGCTATTCGCTTCAATGCCTCCATTGCTGAAACTTCTACCCTGAGAAAACAAAAACAAAATATATATTTTACTTTTAAGCTTCAACAATGAAATGCTTTGCTTCTTATTCAAAAGTGACGGAGATTGTTGAATAATTTAGCTAATGTGGGTTTCTTTGATTGGTTCCACATGCTTGACCTTGTACCTCGTGATCGTTGCAGGTTTGCCACACTTCTTCACATACCGACATGCGTTTCTGTCGAATCTAAGCCGTTGGAATTTGTGATGGGTAATCCATCGGTTTCAGATTAAGCCAACTCCTGACATGTAGGATGCCACGTAGACAATTTACATCCACCTGGCAAGGTAGGTATTAATTTTTATTTTTTTTTTTGGAGGGAACAGCAGACGGTTATAAAATCACGTGTATATCTCTCTGGATACGTGTTATGTTACAGATTTCCTATACCTTTTGAAGTTATAATAAATAAATAGAAAAAAAAATGAAATATTCATCCATGTTTGACCGACCCAGCTACAGTATTTATTTGACCGTTGAATCTTTGAATGTTGGTTTGAAACATAATTGTGTGGTCTTATTGTTGATGCTGGAATTAAAACATGTGTTATGGAGCAAGTTTAGTACGTCGTGAATTGGATAACATTAGATACAATAGGATTGAACTCAACATCTTACATTGACGCCAATACATTTATGTACATTCATTCATTCATTCATTCTGAAATACTACTGCCTTTATATAAATATAATACATTTCTCACCCAATTCATGTTTACTGATGATCACTACTCAAATATGCACTACAAAACATGAGGAAATGTAAATTGCTGAACAACTTTTTATTTTATTTATTTATTTGATGAAAATCTACTTGAAGAGTTTCTCAATCTATGATGTTGGTTCTCATGATGATGGTATGCCGCCCAACAATTTCTGAGATCCTCCAAGTTGTGGAACTCGTTGCCTAATCTCTTCGAAAGCACACAATGTTTCTGAATCAAGACCTCCAGCAAACTGCGCGCACAGACAGAGCAGGCAATTGAATGAGAAAAACATTTGCAGAGTACATGTGGCAAGAGCGGTGATATTTAGAGAAGAAACTAAAATTACTCTTTAAGGTTAATACCTAAATTTTAGTAGTAGCCAAACTCTTACTGCCTAGGATTACAAATTTGTTTACAATAATATGTTTTGACATTCTAAACTTGGTTCTTGCCGGAAACTCTTTCAGTTTTGTACTCTACTTGATAGAAGGAGAAGGGAGAAGAAAACGAAGAAATGAATCCCGTGAATACAGTGGCTTAGGTTGCATAAGCAATAAATTAGTTCTATATCATAACAGCTTATTTCTTGACGCTGTTCAAGCAATTTTTTCTCACCTTCTTCCCACCATACTGTTGCATATTAGTTTTTTCAGGATACAAATATGCTGAATCTCATAGTTTTATAATCATGAAGCTATAAGAAAACAATAATAAAAGATGGCAACAACAAACTTAAGGATTACCTGGTGTGCCCTGTAAGCAAAATGCACACCCTGAAGCAGCAAAGCTTCCTGGGTTGATTCCCTATCTGAATTATGAACCAATTCAAACTCTCTCTTCACTCTCTTCATGTACATTTGCGCCAGCTTCATAGAAGCTTGCTTTATCTGCTTTAAATTACGAATAACTCTTCACTCAAATACCCAAAGAACTCAAATGCAAAGAGCTTGGTAAATTTTCAGTATTGAGTGATGACAAGCAATTACGTAAGAGCAGATAAAGGAACTATTTAAATAGACCACTCAGAGCAGGGTAGATCCAGAAGTTTACATTCGGGTGGTTATGGGGGAAGGGGAGGGGAGCATGAAAAAAAGGTTGGAGGGCACAGAAAAGCCTTTTTTTTATATAATTAAAATTAGTGAGTCCAGCCACTCCCTGGTGATTCAAAGACTTGGAGATTGATCTGAAAACAGATATGCTGCTGCTTTCAGAATTCTCTAAAAGAAGTCATATAGAAAAATGGTACCTTGCTTATAATTCCTGAGTCAAGCATCCAATCAACTGGAATCTTGCAGTCTTGATAAGATGGCATAACTGAACTTCGCAGTTTAATTAGCCTCTGTATGCTCCGTTCCGATCTTCCAGAAAGAGATGAGAGCCAGATAAGTCAACAATTTGACAAGTTACATGGCTTACAAGTTCAAACCATAAAAGTATTCATCATTTCATACTTACTTATCGAGTAAGCTGGCCATTTTCTCCAAGGCAGCTCCACAGGGGACAGTAGTGTCATCCCTATAGGAAGAAATCTCACTCACTAACAGTTTAAGGTCTCGAAATTCAACAGCAGCTTCCCGCAGGGCATCAGCTTTCCTCTCAGGCCATTTGAAATGCTTTAAGACAGCCCGCTCATCAGCCTGTGAATGACAGGACAGAAAACAAATATCTCAAATTCCAAGACAAAATTTAGCATTCTTTCATAATGTTGAAAAACATGGTAAGGCCACACCATTATGTATTACAAGAATTATATAGCTAGTTGTATGGCCACAAGACTTGAGATAGCCAATTTTTCAATAATATTTCCTTCAAGAACATCTTGAGATGTACAAAATGGCATGACCCAGCAATGTGTTAAAATGAAAACTTGTAAAATAACTTGAAAATAGTTTAGAAATTACCAATGATGAAAGTTCACAGTCAAGCCAACCCACGAATTTTAGAACATCTTCTATGTCCGTATAAGCTGCAGCAAGTACTTTCTCAATAAGACTGTTGATAAAATCTCCTTTGGTTTCGATGTCAGCTTTTATCTAGAATTATGACAGTTTAAGGTTTAAAATGAGGCAGAGCAACAGAAACAAATCAACAAATTATGCCTAATAAAAAGTCTGAGATGCTTACAGCCAATAGATGTGATGAACGATTTTGAATTTCACCAACTATGCTACTATGTGCACTAAAAACTGCTGGTCTATTGTGATTCACTGACCGGGGATGATCTTTCTTCCCCTCTTGCTTTGTTAACGAGTGATAAAGTTTTACAAATGAAGGAGTCCTCTGACTGGCGGCTGATCTGGCTGGTGGCCGAGGCAGCGGCGGAGGCGGTGGAGGTCCTGGAATTGAGGGATAGGCTGGAGATTTCTTCTCTGCTCTAACAGCTTTTGGAGTTGAAACTGTTGGTCCTGATGGTGATGTTTTGGTACTTGCTTCATTGATTGCCTCCTTTCTTACTATGGAGTGCTCCAATTTGTTGGCAATGAGTTTCTGAATGTCCTTGAATTTAGGGCTCTGATACTCCCCAACTGCTTCCCTCTTTATTAAAACCAGAAATTGAATATCAGAGTACAGATTGCTAGACTAATTTACTTCGTTCAAATTTCATGTCCCCCTTAAAATTACATAAGCATCTTCGTTATTTTTCTCCATTTCTTTGTTCCAAGTATTGTTTTATTTATTTATTTATATTTTAACTAACCTATACGAAGATTATATGGAAGGAAAAAAAAAAAAAAAGGAAATTTTTTTAAGAAACATAATCAAACAAAATCTCTTATTCTTCTTTTATATATATATATATATATATATATATATTTGTGGTAGCTATGGAAAATATCCGCCAAAATAATAATCAAATTCTTACCTGTTCACGGATGCTAAGGGCAGCTGTCTTACCTTCAGCAGCAACAAGATCCTCAGAAAGCTTCTTGTTTTGCTTCTCCAACTCTGCATTCAAGCTTTGTGCTTTATCCAACTCAGCTTTCAAAGCCAAAACTTCAGACTGCAAATGTTTAACCATATTCTCACTCCATATCAGTTTCTTCTCCAATTCTTTCTTCTTCTTATCTACCATCCGATCTTCATTTTTCCCAGAATTAGCCTCTGCAATTCTCTGCTTCCTCGGCCTAGCCAATTGCTCAATAACTGGGCGGTTTACAGAACGACCCAAGACTTTGACTTCATCAACTTTCTGAGATCCCACCGCATCCTCTGCAGATTTGGGTTTTTTCAGAATCAGAGACCTCCTGGTTTTTGCACTAGTATTACTCTTAACATCTGGAGGTACAGATTTTGCTCTTGCTTTAAGTTCTGGCGACAAAGACGCACCATTGCCAGCTTCTTGTTTAGGTAAGTCCTTGGTTTTGGAGTTTGCTCTGAGACGAGATGGGGTTTTAGTAGACTGTGACATGCTGGTGGGTTTGCATTCAGATTTTGTTATTGGCGATGTTTCTTGCTGCTTCATGGATTCTTCAATCTCTCTGGTTTTTAAAAGAAAAACAAAAAAGCCAGCGATGCAAATGACAACTGTTAAGTGTTCGACGTAAGTTCACAGTAATGTGTGTGAGTCCGTGGAAAAGATGAGTCAGTGTCTGACCAAATAGAAAGAGCCCCACGGTGGCCACAACAGAACAAGTTTTTGATTCTTCTTGCTCTATTTATTGCCCACAGTAATTTCATAAATCAGACAAAAGAGGCTACTAATTCTGGGTCACTGATCTTGATCTTGGATTCCATTGAAGCAAAGCATACCTAAACCATTTAATTAGTGGGATTCATATGCCTTAAAACACATTTGTATGATCACTAATCATTTAGGTCAATCTTTAGTTGGATGATTTTGGTGATGCTTGCAGTGTAATTTAGCAAAGATTATTGTTGAGTGACTAAGACTTGACATAGATTTCACATTATCAATTGTATATTTATGTAGTTTTCACCTGACTAGAATCAACTCTTAACATCAATGCAAGTCTACAATAGTAGTATATGATTTCTTTCTCGTACACCACTTGAATGTGTTGTACTAAAAAACCATTCAATGTTTCTTTTTGTAGATATCTGTGTTGGTCATCAAAAAAATAAAAAAGATTTGGGAGATTCCTATAAGGAGATGGGTCCATAATATATATGTAGGGACAAGCACATATAAAATCAGAAATAATTAGAAAATGACACCAAATATGTTGACATCATTTACATTTTGATATTGTTATTGTATACAATAAAAGCATACACTCTAATGATGGTAAAATAAATGTGGGTTTGCTCAACTTCTGAAGGGTTGGTTCAAAGTCACGTTATATGTATATTGTATGTACAACTTTATATTAATGGTTTCATATTCATTATTATAGACCACTACTTTAGGTTTAGACTACTGCAGGATTGGTTGGTGCATCCACTCGTTACTCGTATCGTTTAATTATATATATTCCTTTTTCTGGTGTTTTAATGCAAAAGCACTTCCTAGAAGCTAGCCAGAGAGGGATTTTGACAAACACTTAATTAGTTCAACATCAAACGGAGGCCAGGCTACAAACTCCAACATCAAACGTAGGCCAGACTACAAACTCCATATATAGAAGCCAGATAAGATTCTTAATTATGCCAAAGCCAATATTATCTATGCACACAGAAAATAAAGCAAAGGTTGTAATCTTACTGTATATGTACAAATAATGAATGGAAGAATCATCGATAAGCTAGCTAGGGAAATGAGTCATGCGTATGTGCAATGCAGCAGCATATATAAAAAGACTCAAAAAGCTACAGATGGCCTGGGGTGGGAGGTCATTATCAACACATTATTATTATATGCAAGTATTTTTAAATTGTTGGGGTGGGTGGCACTAAAATCAAATACTCTTTGCGGTTTTCCATCAAGAAATGATACTTTCTTTTGGTAACTTTAACCATAAATCTGCAGATTCTGGGTTGATAAAGAAATAGCGGTGTAAATTAACTTTATGGAACTGTAAAAGTCTGATGCATGGACATGGAAAGTAGCCAGATGAGATCTTCGCTCTTCTCCAGTTAACTAAATGCAACAGAGACAATTTGTTTTCATTCAGCTAGCGATGGGGACATTGATCCAGTTGGGGCTCAGGTTCAGCTAACCCGTGAAACTTAGTTAAATGAACATAATTATAGGTATGACATGGGGTCCCTCCCTGTGCTGTGGATCAAGCCATGCATATTTGCCCATGGTGAAACTTAAGTTGTTTTTAATTATTCCCAGAAAACACTTGGAAATTGTATTAATTCCAATATTTACACTTAAATATGTATTTAATAATTTCATTCACAGCAGCTCAATCCCAAACATATGCTAAAACTGTTTGCATTATCAGTTTATATCTTATACAAGATCATATACAGGAGAGAAACAACCAGCAGCTTTACCTGTATATATAGTTATCCTTAATTAATTTGCTGGTTAATTGATGAATATACAAAGATATATATAGCAAAGTTTGTCATGTGAATTTATATAAAATTAATACCTGCAAATTAAGAAGAATCCAAAACTGCTATTGATAGTACTCTCCGCTCTCACCATAAGCAGAGTGCAGTAATCCACTTTCCATATCCTTCAAATATATTCATAAATCTGCAGAAATGGAAGAGGAAGAACAAACCTTATATGTAGTTATATGTACTGAGAAGTGACAGTAATTAATACTTGAAATCTGGAACAGCCCAGGATAAATTAAGATTAGAGCATCAACCCCGGAGACTGCAGGAAAATACTACGCACCCACCTTCAACTATTATTATTCAGGAAATCGATCATTAATTCTCTCTGTTGACGACCTGAGACTTATAATTAATGTGTCGTACCAGCTTCTGTGTTAGTTATAAACATATGATATAATAAATGACTAACTAATTTGATATATATGAGCTAGCAAATCAAATTTTGTATTGGGGGAATTTCCTTTGAAGCAAATACTTGGGTATATATATTCTTGGTCGGCGTGAGTCTCTGTTGGGTTAGTTGCCACTTCGCATCAAATGAAGTGTCATTCGTTGGCTCGATTGTCATCTCATAATTTCCCAGTTTTTTCCATTATCAAATGTTGATGATAACTATTGTTAACCTGCACTTGTGGCGTTGTTTCTGCAGGCTCTGGATTTTACGTGTGTGCTTAGTTAATCCGTATCCTTTTTTACTTTCAAATCATTTGAGTCTTTCTCAAACCAAGTCATTCTCACGTTAATACTGATTCTAAGTTCTTTTGTATATTTATTTTTATTGCTTATCAGTCGTAAAATTTGAAAGACAAGTCCGTGTCCATCAGTAAACATGCAACTAACTCAATTAATCTATTGTTGTTGTAAATCATGAGAATCCCATTGACCAATAAAAAGTAAGATATACAAATCTTATGGCAAAAGCATTGATCAACAAATCCAAAAGTGGTTGAGCTTTGGAAAAAAAAGCATTGTTTTGGCGGTATTAATTTATATGTATGTTTTTTACATTCCAATTCCATTTTCACTTTTCTCTCCAGGATCCATTTTCCTTTTTCACACTCCAAATTCATTATGTATTGTGGTTCGCAGGTGGTGGGTCAATTATGTGTCGGCCAGCGGGCGATCTGTGACAACAATTTGTGTCTTCCTAACCTATTATGTTATCAATCTTAATGATTATATACACACAAATTATAGAAGTAAAACCCATTACTCAAGTTAACTGTATATGGAAGCTTAGAGTTTCAAATGAACTTCCAAAAGAAAAAAGCTGGCTTGACTTGTGTAGATTATTTTGAGTAATGGGCAATCCTCTTTCTTATTCTACTTAAATAAATAAATAAGGGAACAGAAAAGGAATGGTTTGTTGAATGGAGCTTTTCAGATGTTGAGATACCAACATCCTTCAACTATACTTTTGTCAAATGCACCGACTAATATAAAGCTAGCTTCTCAATAATATCAGACAAATTTAGAAATGATGTTTATCGCAAGTATAACTTATATACAGAAAAGACACAAATTTAACCAATTCTATGGTAAAAGGGCAAATATTTTTCCGTTGACCATAGCAAATATCATTAGACTAACACTAGTTCTATATAAATGAAAAAACAAGTACCAGTTTACAATTACAACAAATCTTGATTTTGGGTTGCTACAGAAAAATGTCATTTTCGCGTTCACCTGTAATAAGTCTAAATGAAGTAACCAACGTTTATAGAACTTCTAGATGAATAGTCTCAGGGATAACTTCACGAAGCCAATCAGAGACGGTCTTCATTCTTGATTTGTAGAATGAGCTTGCTTCTTCATAGTCCCAGTTGTCAAAGCCATTGAATACCTTCTGGCTTGTTCCAACAACAAGTCTTCTGAGTGAAATTGTATTCTGAAGCAAATATGTCAAGAGCTCAACTTCATGCCGATTACCATAGAATCCATTGATTTCGAGTTCTGTGAGATGCTTATGGGGACTATCTGGAAAGAGCCTCTCCATCTCCTTCGGTTGTTTGATAAAGTTCGGAGAGAACAGCTGCAGAGAAGAAAGCAAAATCCAGGTTGAGCTGGGAGGTTCAATAACTATAGTTGCATGTAAATAATACATGCCAATAACACTTGAATTGGTAAATCAGTAACCACAATGTCTCTAATGCATGTGATATCGCAAACAATGACAATGAATGAAACACTTAAATGGGTAAATAAGTAAACTGCAATGTCTCTAGAGCATGCAACAATATCACAAACAAATTACGAGTAATGACTATGAATGGTCAAAATCCCTCAAGCAAAGTTACTTTTTTCTTAATATAAGTTGCAAAATTACTTCTTTACCTCAGCCAGTGATAATTCTAATTGTTATAACTGATATATTAGATGGATGGCTGGAATTAGGTCATATTTTGCATATTATCGACTACCAGCTGTCCAGATTTGAATTCAAGCAAAATATTGTTCTCAGGATCACTTTTAACGACAGATCAGAACATAATAAAGACGAAAATGGTAAACAAAAAATAGGCAGGTGACATAGCAATGTACAAACTTACTTTCAGTATTTTAGAAAGGTAGGTATTAACTCACATTTAATTGTAGCTTCTGCAACTGAGGAAAAGCCCTGAGGATATAACCAGTCCAGCTCAGTTTGTCTTCATCATCAAATGGGTAAACTGTCAGAAACAACTGCTTAACATTGGTAAATACTGGCCCGTTATCTGGAAGCTCAAGTGCCTAAAATTCAATGCGAATTAGCTTGGTATTACAACAAAGGCATTACAGAGATATATATTTACAGTGGAAATAAGAATAAGTAACTAGCAATGATAAAAGTTGTAAAATATAATAAAGCATTTACTTACCTTCATGGACAAAATGGAGAGTAAATTTAGTTTTTCCAACTGAGGTATCTCGCTTGCCAATTTCGTAAGAGCATAAGTAAGCCCACCAATTCGATTCTTCTGTGTGAAACTGAGATAAACTTCTGCCAGCTTACGGACACGTTTGAAGGAAAAGGTTATTGGAGGACCAGTATATTCCAATCTTATTAGATTCTCAGAAGAAATTTTGATCTCATTTAATCTCAAACAGTCTTTTATATTCAAGAACTTCAACTGGTGACTTGGAAACTTCAAGTTGACAAGATCTTGGCAGAGATGCAGACTCAATTTTTCTAGAAGGAAGCAATTTGACAAGAGATCCTTCAACATTCCATCATCAATATATACACATTGCAGTTCAAGAGTGATCAGGGAATTGAGATGATTAGAGCTCAGAGGTGCGCCGAAAGTGCATGAATCCAATCGCAAATGCTTTAGATTGCATTTCCCTCCAGCAGTTGGGGCTAGCACTGACCAATGAAATTCATAACGTTCAAATGCATTTGAAGTAACACCTTTCTTTCTGAAACTAGTGCACTCCGATAAGTTGAGATCAATACTTTCAACTCCCTTCTTAACTCCACAACTGATCCAGTGATCAATATGAGAAGAAAACACCTTGCCCAAGTGAAAATGGATAGTCAAGGAGTTCATTTTGGGACCCAAGCAACGTTGATGCATTATCTTATCCACTCGTTCTACAAACTTACGCCTTTGTACTTGTCTTTTTGATTTGAATTCCCGTGCATTCTTAAAGTGAGCTCTGTTCCATAGTACATTAATAAAATCAAACTTGAGTTCAGGGTGACAAGTCCAAATGGATCTCCATCTTTTTGATATAACACTAGTCCTTACAGCTTCTCTCAATGGTAGCATAGAAATAATTGTAGAAACAATCTCATCCGGTAGCCCTAGAAATTGGTCTCTTCTTACCATCAACTCAGCAGCTCTCAACCGTTTTTTACCCATCTTGTTTTCCAATATAATTCACTACTGCTTTACTCTTCCCTGAGGTGACTACCAAAAAAGAGCTAAGACTTGGGAAAAAAAAAAAATACGATCTCGAGTAGTACCCTGAAAGCAAATACAAATGTCAGTTACGATCGTATATAAGATGGGTATACCAGATCATAAACACGAACAGATTGGTAATAATCACTCTATTTTTCACAATGATTACAACACAATTAAACTATAAAAATTTAATCTTTAAAGAAAAACAAGAATTTATAAAATCACAGAAAACGTACGAAAATATTACAACTCAAGTATTCACATGGAAACATTTAAATGCAATAATGGAGATATCTAACCGTAAGCGGTTAATTCAACCAAAATTTCTATTTAGTGGGGTTGAAATGAACAATTTTGCTAGTTGGGTTCTTAAATCACATTACTAGTTCATTAGTTTCAATGAAAACAAACAAATAAATAAATAAACAAGTAACTGTAAACGAAGGCATTAGAGTTAACAATGTAGGAGACTTACCAGTAAACCAAGAATTGAATACGAGCAATATAAGTCTGATGATTTCAAGCGGAAATCGTAAGGGTCAGCGTCAATCTTGAATATCTAATTTCTGAGAAAGTGAAAGGGAAGTGAATACTGAGTAAAGAAATAAATATTATTTATTGGATTCCCATTAATTCTGTTTCTATCAGGACAAAATTTGAAGACAAAAAGTTTCCTTTTTTTAATCTGGTTTGATTTTCTAGTCAACTAAGATCTAGGAGACCCCTCCACGACTCTTCGACTGCTTTTTCATATTTAGGAAATAGAATAATAACATCCGGTTCCCTCACAGTTTACGTTCTTATAAACAAGAAAATAGTTTGTTCATCTATAACAAATAGGTCCATAACCCAGTTACACTTATATTGCTTAAGTTTTATATATATATAACCAAAATTTGTTTTGGAAACAATTGAATCTGCTTAAACCTATCAATCCAGTATAACAAAACATATTTTTTGAAGAAAACGATTCAGCATCTTGTATAAAAAATTTCATTCATTTGCAAAGGCACTGTGTATTCTCAACAAGGAATAACATTGGTTTATTATCAGAACCATTAACTTCAATCTTATTCAAAATCCTGAAAAAGTAATTATAATATAAGAAGTGGAGTACATGATCACTAGGATGAAGCACTTGTGTATAGTGCTACCAAGGAAGCATAAATACCATCCTTTATATTCACCAAAGTTTCATGCTTTCCTTTCTCTGCAATCACTCCATTTTTAACCACAGCTATTAGATCAGCACCCTTGATTGTCGATAACCGGTGAGCCACCACCACTGTGGTCCGGCCAATCTTAACTCGATCCAATGCATCTTGAACCACTCGTTCGGATTCTGCATCAAGAGCACTGGTTGCTTCGTCTAGAAGTAATATTTTTGGAGTCTTCACTATAGCTCTTGCAATCGCCACTCTTTGTTTCTGTCCACCGGATAATTGAATCCCTCGTTCACCCACCAATGTCTCATACCCCTGCAGTTTTTAGCAACTTGAATGATCATGAGGTTATGAAAATTAAATCGTTATTATTATACAATAGTCCTCTAACCTGTTTTAAACTGCTAATAAACTTGTGGGCATTTGCCAATTCTGCAGCACCCAAAATTTCTGCTTCGGTTGCATTACCTAATTCCTTACCGTATGCAATGTTGGCTCGTATAGTGTCATTAAATAACACAGGCTCTTGGCTCACCAGGCCCATCTGCTGCCTTAGCCACTTCAGTTGTAGCTTTTGGATTTCGATTCCATCCACTGTAATATGACCTGAATCAGGATCATAAAATCTCTGCAGCAACGAGATTACTGTTGATTTTCCACTCCCACTTTCTCCAACCAGAGCCACTGTCTGATAAAATGAATTCATATATTTAAGTTCAGTACTGCCATCAATATGCTTGTGCATGGCTAGTCATTAGCTACATAGTAAATGAAACAGACATCAGTTTACCTTGCCAGCATGGATAGCCAAAGAAAGATCTTTGAAGATTTGAACATCAGGTCTTGTGGGATAGTTAAAACAAACATGCTGAAACTTAATTTCTCCCTTAATGTTTTCTATAGTTGTTCCGGACTCATCACTAGCGTCTATCTTTGATTTTCCGTCAAGAATTGCAAATACAGAAGCTACAGCACTTAGGACCTTACTGACATCAGGAGCAAGGGAGCCTGATTGAGAAACTGCAGTGGCTGACAGTGTGAGAGTATAGAAAACCTACAAATTGAGAAATAATAAACTGTGAGAAAGACGAGCATTTTATTTCTTGTTAAGAAACTGGTGAGATGGAAATTATGAATGTCACTCTGGGAGAACATACCCGAAAAACCTCTGAAAATGTTGTTTTGCCAGCCTCAACAAATCGTGCTCCAGCATAAAAACTGCCAGCATAAACAGAATACAGCAAGAAGGATGATATTCCTAAAGCTGCTCCACCTATGAAACCTTGTTTTATCCCTGCTTTCATGGGGCCTTCACATTTTTTCTGGTATAATTCCATCACCTTCTCTTCAGCACAGAAAGAAGCAACTGTTCTGATACTTCCTACAGCATCGTTTACAACCTGACTTGCTTCCTCGTACATTTTCTGCCATCGGTTACGTATTTCATCCACAATCAATATGACTTACACAACCTACACTATTGCAAAGTATGAAGAATTAATCACCTATACTGCATTCTTATGTACACAAATTTGGAGCATACCTTACAATCAGCACTGAAGCCTTTCAGGAACTTCACATGAAAATATCCATTAACTCCAACAAGGGGTACCAACACAAAGACTATGAGAGCCAATTGCCAGTTTGCTTCAAAAGCAATAATTATGCCAGCAATTAGAGTTGCAAAATTTTGAACAAGTAAACCAAGTGCATCTCCAACCATACTTCGCACAGAAGCTGAATCTGCAGAAAGTCTTGCACCAATGGCACCACTTGAGTGCTCGGGTTCATCAAACCAACTTACTTCCATATAAACCACTTTCTCGAAGCACATTGATCTGATCCTTTTTATTAACTTACACCCAGCTACCGCAAAAAAATATGACCTTAATGGATTAGCCAACAAACCTGTTGAGGCTAGAAGAAAGTACATCAACGCCCAAAATTTTGTATCCCTGCGAAGTTCATCTGGTGGCTCAAAGAAAGATTTTATTGCACCTGAAAGAAGAATCCCTATAACAGGGAATGTTACACCCGTAACTGCTGCAGAAATTGTGCCTAATACCAACATTGGGATTTCTGGCCTGTTAAGATAGGCTAGGCGACCAAGTGGGACTTTTGGAGGTGGTTGAGATTGCTCTGAAGCAGAAGTATATGCTTCTGCAGATGTTGTTTCTACAACACCGATTTCAGTGGGTACACCAAAGGGAGCTGTAAATGAGTGGCGACTACTATTCCCAGTTCCAGATGAACTGCGACTTATGGATCTTAATAATGAAAACCGTTGGCTTGAATGTCTTCCTGATTCCACTAGAAATTCTAGCTGATCCTGATCAGTTGCAACATTTTGTTCAGAAACCATGCTCATTTCTTGCAGTCGTATAAGCTGGCTATATGCTCCATCAGGATCCTTGGTTAGCTCAGAGTGTATACCTGATCGGTATAATGGAATATGAAGCTGTAATTATTTGAGGAGTAATGAAACAAATAGAGAGAGCTTAACTAGTGGAAAGGTGATGAATACCCGAAACAATTCACAATTTGGTGCTTTATTTCGGAAAATATTATGGGAGGATATAGAAGCACCTTTTTTTCTAAACAACTAGGAATGTTTCATCAACTATTTGTACTTGTTATAAATATTTGCAAAATATATGATAGCGTCAAGAAAATTTTTCTCGAAATTAATAGATAAGGTAGGGCGACATAAAAGAAAAAAAAAAAGATGCACCTTTTTCAACAATTTTTCCTTGATGAATAACAGCAATCAGATCAGCATTTCTCACTGTACTCAAACGATGGGCTACTATGACTGTAGTTCGGTTGATCATGATTTTGTCCAATGCCTGTTGCACAACTCTTTCAGATTCAGCATCAAGAGCGCTTGTGGCTTCATCTAGAAGTAGAATTCTCGGGTCTTTGAGAATTGCTCTAGCTATCGCCACTCTCTGTTTTTGCCCCCCTGATAACTGAGTTCCATGCTCCCCTACCATTGTGTCCAATCCCTGGATACATGAAACGCATAAGAAGAGGATAAATAGACCAGGTAGTGGAAAAGAATCCTTCGAAAAGAAAATAGAAGGATGAAAATTGAAAACCTGTGGCAAGTTATCTATGAACTTTGCCGCATTGGCAAGTTCAGCAGCAGCCCTGATTTCCTCAACAGTGGCACCATCTTTTCCATAAGCAATGTTATCCTTAATGCTGGAAGTGAATAATACAGGTTCCTGGCTGACAAGGCTTATTTTCTGTCTAATCCATTTAAGCTGGAAGTCTTTGAGATTAAAGCCATCAATAAGAACTTCTCCAGCCCGAGGATCATAAAATCTCTCAATTAAACTGATGACAGTTGATTTCCCACTTCCACTCTGTCCAACCAAAGCAGCAGTCATTCCACTTGGTATGAAGAGGGAGAATCCATTGAATATTTGTTCATGTGGCCTTGATGGATAGCTGAAACATACATCTATTAATTCTATGTCTCCACGAATATCATCAACTTCCAATCCATTGGTGTCATAAGCATCTATCAGTGGCTTCCTACCAATTGCCTCAAACAGTTTATATGCTGCAGCTTTTCCTGTTGCAATTGCGCTGATGCATGGAGATGCCTGTCCTAAAGACCTTTAAAATTAAAACAAAAGAAGAAAGATACCGTCAACAAAAATCTGTGAATCTTAATCTTTTTTTTTTTTTTTTTCTGTTTGGTTTTGAATCAATTACTACATGCATGCAAATTGAGATAAATATAATCTGAAAATACTTCTACTACAGTTTAGTAAAACACAAAACCCAAAGCACAACAAAACTTACAAGGATCCAGTCATTATAGCAAAAATGACATTGATGACATCTCCTCCCCTGTATCCTTCGTCGAGTATCATTTTCCCACCAAACCATATAGCCAATGCATAACTGCTGAATGCAATAAAACTAACTGTACCAAAACCTAAACCAGAAGCTAAGCCTTCTTGCACACCAGATTTGTAAGCTTTGGTTAAGGATTCATTGTAGTTAGTTATCGCTTGCTTCTCCCCAGTAAATGACGCAACCTGTATAAACAATGGGGCATCAAGCTGATAATTCTGCAAAAAAGTAAAGCAGAGATTGAGTATTCTTCAGGGAAAGTGTTAGTACAGTTTTTATTGCTCCAATTGTTTGTTCTGATACAGTTGCTGCAAGCGAATAAGCGGTTTGTCCTTGAGATGCCAGCTTTGCCATGAAAGTAGACATAACAGCACCAGCGATGACGAGTGCAGGAATAGATGATAACATGACAAGGGTGAGAAGCCATCCCTTGAAAAATGCAATAACAATGCCTCCAATGAATGTTCCCAGTAGCTGTATGAGTTTTCCAACCTGCATTAAGAAGAAAAAAAAAGGGAAGGTTACAAATAATAAACAGAACATCTAAACTTTTTTGATGAAGGGGAGACAATTTAAAGCTTTTATGCTATATGAATACTTTCTCCCCCATCCCATCTTGGATAAGTATAGTGTCACCGGACATCCTTTCAATAATTTCTCCAGTGTGAGCTTCCTTATCAAAGAAGCCAATATCTTGCCTCAATATCGTCTTCAAGTACAAATTTCTTATTCGTGCTGCTTGTCGTTCTCCAGTGATAATCCAGCAAGTCACCTCTAGTATAGAGTAGAGATAAATATCTCAGTTTCTAATAAGCGAAAAAAGCTCTTTTGTCTTAGTGTGAAACCTGATATACTTACGGATAATTCCTGCAGCACCTGCCCCCAAAGCCAAGAATAAAAAGTTCAAAGACACCTGAAGATATAACAAATCAATAACAGTCTTAAAAATCATTAGATAAAGAAATTAATTGCTGAAGAAACATTATGACTGAGCGCATTATTAAGAACAACATAGATGAGGTAGAAAGATGTAATGTGAACCAAATATTTTCGAACATTTGGAAGCTGGAAGCCATTTTAAAAATACCTTTGAGACTTCATCAAGCACTTCTTTAATGTTGGCATTTTCTCCAAATGCGTTAACCAAATTTCCAACAAGTACAGTCATGAGGGGCACACACAATCCATTTCCAACAGCAGCAATTGAGCCCAAACCAATTAACAGAATATCAGTGGAGTCGGCAAAGGAGAAAAGCTTGTAATATGGTAGTGTTTTAGTGTTTTCTTCTTTCTCATTTCTTTTGTCCAAATCTTCTTGGTTATTGTCAGCTCTTTCAGGGGTTTCCTGTGACTCCACCTCTGGAGAATGACTTGTTGAAGTTGTGACCTGCTCTGTGTTAATTTCTCCATCCAAACCGTTCTTGTTGCTCATGTTGCCTACAGCATTGAGTTTCTAGAACATAAATGGTTGCAAGAAAAAAGCAAATGATCTAATAATAATGACAAGAAGTTGAAGCATGGAAGAAGAAGTCTGTTGTCTCCTTTCAAAATCAAGTTCATCATTACACACCATTAGAAAATCCCCAAAGAAAAGAAACAAAATCCTGATATTCATCATTTTTCTTGTTAATCAATATTTCTTTAGCATCAAATCCAAAATTCATGACCCCGATAGAAATTAATTAAACACCAAAACAAAATGGAAGAGGCTGCAGAATATGAAGCGTTCCATCATCCTAAGTTAGCATAAGAAACTCAATGTCACAACACAAGCACATATAACGAGAAAGAGTACTTACAACTCCAATAATCATAAAACTCAACGAAGATAAATAAAGATACTTAATTCTTTTGGAGTCTGGGTGGCGACAATCGAGTGTTTGTACTGTGCCTCTGAGAATATCAATCAAACCATATTTTGCCTTGCATGCTTCTCAATCTCACCAATAGTACACTACTGCTTCGTTTTATAAGCCACTGATTTTACAATTTACTCACATCCTCTGTTTACAGTTTCAACGTTTGTCATTCTTAATATTCTTATAGAAATGGTGAATTATGGTAAACTTTATAAGATATCCTGACCCATAATTATGTCACCTCAATCAAGATCAGTTAGAGTATTTTCTTAAATCCTTTAGTATTATAAATAAAGGCATGCTACTAATTCCACTCAGAACGTTCTTGTAGGGGACCGTGAGTACGCTGATTGTAACATAATTCCTACCATAAACTGATAGACTTAATAAATGATTATAGCTAGTATTGTATAGGGTTTGACAATGATTGAATACTTATTTAAAGAAATTCTAGAAGTCCAAAGTGCTAATATACAAGAACTAATACAACAAGAAGAGGAAATGAGAACAGCGCATGCAATGAGAGCAGCTAAATTGAAGATACATTCATTTCCGAATAATAGTAGCAGTTTTTAAAGCTAGAAGTCTGGGAAATATTTAAAAGGAGAAGAAAATGACCTGGATGGTCATTAAAAGTTGATTAAATAAAACGAACTTTAAATTATTGTTCTCGATATAAAGCCAACATGTCTAAGGTTTCAAGCAAAAGCAACAAATTTTAATTGAAGGAATCTAAGATAAGCCAAGCCAGAAACCATATATCCTCTCTGTCGCATTTGTCTTTTGTACAAGTTGCATATTATTGTTTGTGCTGATATCTTATGGTTAACCATTAAGCTTCTAGACTGGAGGCAAAATCTGAGTTGTTCTTATATGTTTATTCATGGGTCTAGAACATTCTTTAGCATTATACAGTACACAAGGTTTTCCTGTTGGAGCACTACTCATAAATTGAAATAGTACAGTCATCAAGGCTGGAAAACAGGCAAAGGTAAAGAATATATTCTCAAAAGGCCAAAGCTTCTGTGCTTAAAACCAGCCTCAAGTTCACGTGCTTTGCATACTTCCTGATGGGGAGAATATTACTTAAAACTGTATACCTAGCTAGCTTGGTGGAAGAATAATAATAATAGTACAGTCACCGAGACTGGAATTTCTAATGCTCTCTTATATTATATGGAAATACACACACACACACACACACACACACACACACACACATATATATATTAGTGATTACTTACCGTGGTTGAAATGGTCCAATGTTCTCTATTTTTATAATCTCTTCCCACCAATAAATATATATTGAATCCTGGAAACAGAATTTTCTGACAAGAGAAGGTAATAGATCATCATATCTAGAAGTCAAACCTGACTGAAGGCAGAAATCAGTAGTTCACCAGAGCCAATCTAGTTTTGGCTATAATATGATGAAGGCAGCATTAATAGTTAAAAAAAAGCTACTTTAACCTCAAGAAATTCTTAATTTGGAACTTTACGAAGGATCAAAATAAGAATCAAGCACTCCACTCCACCCCACTCATGTTTCTGTCATCATCCATGCAGACATTAGAAAGTTTCAGATGCAAGTAATTTATTCAGAGAACAACAAGAAGAGAATAAGCAACCTCCTAATTATTTAGAAAAGCAAACAAAAGTTGAAAGAGGAGCATAAGAAGTTCAATTCGATGTAATTGTATGTGGTTCTACCCAGGAGGCATAAATGCTCTTCTTGACATTCACTAAAGTTGCATGGTTCCCTTAATTTCTCTACTATGATTTCATTTTTTTAATCACTGTAATCATATCTGCATTCTTAATTGTGGATAGCCGATGGGCTACCACCATTGTAGTTCAATCCACCGTAGCTCTCTCTAATGCAATCTTGACCTCGAGTCTGAACGAGTGGTTGAGGATCCAGACTCGAGGTCAAGATTGCATTCTTATTTGGACTATTATTCATGAATTGAATAGTACAGTAATCAAGACTGGAATTTCCATTACTATTATGTTATAGGGAAGAATATATTAGTCATTACAATACTTACTGCTTTTGAAATGGTCAATATCCAGATGGGTCAATTGTCTTTTTTATTTATTTATTTAATCTGTAGTAGATTGTTAAATGCCAAGATTCTCTATTTTTTTAAAATCTCTTCCCACCAGTAAATATATTCTTCAAACCATACCAAGAAGTCAAACTTGACTGAAGTCAGAAAGCATTAGATAAGGTGAAAAACCAGAGCAAACTTCTGCCAAGTTTTGGCGGCTATAACCATGGTTGGTATCTCTACTAATGGTGACAATATGTTGAAGGCAATAGCCATAGTTTAAAAAAAAAAAAAAAAAAAAAGTCACTATAATATTAAGACATTTTTCATTTGGAACCTTACAAAGGATCAAGTCATAATCAAACACTCCACCCCACTCATATTTCTTTCCATCATCCATGCAGACATTAGAAAAATTTCAGACACCAGTAATTTATTTAGAGAATAACAAAAAGAGAAAAAGCGAACAAAAGTGGAAAGAGGAGCATAAGAAGCTTAATTTTATGTAATTGTGTGTGGTTCTACCCAGGAGGCATAAATACCATTCTTGACTTTGATCAAAGTTTCATGGTTTCCTTTCTAACTATGATTCCATTTTTTATCGCTGCAATCAGATCTGCATTCTTAATTGAGGATAACCGATGTGCTACCACAACTGTAGTTCGATCCACCATGATTCTCTCGAATGCATCTTGAACCAAACAAAAGATCAAGTCATAATCAAACACTCCACCCCACTCATATTTCTTTCCATCATCCATGCAGACATTAGAAAATTTCAGACACCAGTAATTTATTCAGAGAACAACAAAAAGAGAAAAAGCGAACAAAAGTGGAAAGAGGAGCATAAGAAGCTTAATTTGATGTAATTGTATGTGGTTCTACCCAGGAGGCATAAATACCATTCTTGACTTTGATCAAAGTTTCATGGCTTCCTTTCTCTACTATGATTCCATTTTTTATCACTGCAATCAGATCTGCATTCTTAATTGAGGATAACCGATGTGCTACCACAACTGTAGTTCGATCCACCATGATTCTCTCTAATGCATCTTGAACCAGACGTTCGGACTCGAGATCAAGAGCACTAGTGGCTTCATCTAGTAGTAAAATTTTTGGAGTCTTCACTATCGCTCGTGCAATTGCCACCCGTTGCTTCTGTCCACCTGATAATTGGACTCCTCTCTCTCCCACTGACGTATCATAACCCTGAAATTTGTAAGGAACCAGAACCACAAGAAGTTTAACAGATCACAAAAGTGCTAAGCAGAAAGCTAGTGTATAGCCGCAATAATTACAGCGTACCAACCTGTTTTAAGCTACTAATGAAGCTGTGGGCACTTGCTAACTCTGCAGCACCTAAAATTTCTGTTTCTGTAGCTCCTTCCTTTCCATATGCAATATTGGCTCGGATGGTGTCATTGAATAACACAGGCTCCTGGCTCACCAGACCCATTTGCTGCCTTAACCAATTGAGTTGTAGCTTTTGAATATCTATACCATCTAGGGTAAGGAGACCTGAATTGGGGTCATAAAATCTCTGCAACAATGAAATCACTGTCGATTTCCCACTTCCACTTTCTCCAACCAAAGCAACTGTCTGATACAAGAGATTCAATTTGTTAGTTTGACAATAGGATTTCCTAAATTTTGTGCGAAATTCTGTTAGTTGAGTAAATATCTGAACATTCGATGTTACCTTGCCAGACAGAATAGTGAGGCAGAGATCATGGAGTACTTCAATATGAGGCCTTGTTGGATACTTGAAACTGATATGATGAAACTGAACTTCGCCCATCACATTTTCTAACGTCATTCCAGCATTGTCACTAGAGTCTATTTTGGATACCTGATCAATGAGCTCAAATACAGAAGCAGCAGAAATCTTGGCTTTACCGGCATCAGTAACAAAGGAGCTTGTTTGAGAAATACCAAGAGCTGTCATACTGAGAGCAAAAAAGACCTGCAATCAAGCAAATGATTAGCCCTGGAAAAACGAAACTAGCCTTTTCTTTTAATTAACAACTGTAGAAACAAGGATAATTAGAATGTGAGACATGTTTAACAAAGAAATAAAGACATACACGAAAAACCTCAGTGAATGTCGCCTTGCTTTGATTAACTAGTTTGGCTCCAACGTAAAATGTGACTGCATAAACCAGAAAGAAAAAGAAGAAGGATAGCCCGAAACCTATCCCACTAATCATTCCTTGCCTAATTCCAGCCTTAACAGGACCTTCACATTTCTTCTGATAAAGTTTCATCACCTTCTCTTCGGCACAGAATGAAGCTATAGTTCTAATACTGCCAACCGCATCACTGGCAACCTGGCTTGCCTCTTCATACATTTTCTGCAACAATTTTAAAGTTTCTATTTAATAAAAGATAAAAAACATGATGTGAATTTGTAAGAAAAGTATAATTTCTTCTTTTTACTAAAGAAAAAATATACTTACAATATTATAGAGTTGCTTGTATGCTAAAACATATACAGAAACCTAATCCTACAAGGGAAAATAGAAAGAGACCTAAAGGTATAAGGAAACCTACCTAAATTAAAATTACAGAGTCTAGAGGTAACTTCACAAAGAATAAGGAAAATAAAAAAAAAAAAAAAACAACAAAGGATTTCCTATTTCTGTTGAGAACAAGTAATCCACCAACAAAATTCATAATCATTTTATTATTTAGAATACCATTTCTTGTTTGTCATTCAAAAAAAATGGAAATGAGTGCGCTTCTATTCTGAACGAAATTTCAAATATCTCTTATGCATGTATTTAAAATTCTCTCCTTTTTTCCTCTTCTAATTCCTCGTCAAAATTTGACGATACTTAAGGTAAATCAACCATAACTTTTATGCTGTCCTGGCTAGTTAAGAGCAAACCTTAGCATTAGCGCTGAACCCTTTCATGGACTTCAATTGAATAAACCCACTAATCCCAACAAGAGGAAACAATGCAAGGATTAAAAGAGCCAATTGCCAGTTTGCTTCAAAAGCAATTACCAAACCTGCAACTGCTGTTGCAGTATTCTGCACAAGCAGAGAAAGTGTGTCTCCAACCAAACTTCGAACCGAAGCTGCATCTGAAGAAAGCCTAGCACCAATTTCACCACTGGAATGCTCAGCTTCATCAAACCAACCTATTTCCATGTATACTACTTTTTCAAAGCACATTGATCGAATCCGATTTATTAACTTATACCCTGCCACGGAGAAAAAGTACATGCTTAATGGGGAAGTCAATAAAGATGCTGCGCCAAGAACCACAAACATCAATGCCCAAAATTTAGAATCCTTCTTTAGTGCATCTCTTGGCTCATACAAAGTTTTAACCATAGAAGCAAGTAGAACCCCAAAAATTGGTATTATTATGCCATTTGCCACTGCTCCTACAGCACCTAGCAGTAGTGCAGGCATCTCTGGGCTATTAAGATAGGCCAAGCGGCTAAGTGGGATAGCCAGAGGAGTTTTTGCTTCTTCTGAAGCTGGAGAATCAAACTTCTTTTCAGCTTCTTCACAAATACTAATTCTGGGAGTTACAGGAGAGCAATGAACATTGCCAGAATATTTAACATCACTTTGTTCTGGCTCTTGGCTAGTTTCTTGCAAGCTTATGAGCCGGTTGTATGCTCCATTAGGATTTTTGAGCAGCTCAGAATGTGAACCTGTCGATGAAAATTGTAACGTAATTGAATAATGTAATCCATAGGAAATGCAATTTAAAGCATTTTGAGACTAACTCTCATTTGGAGAAAGCAATGCAAGATAGGCACAATTGTCATCATAGAACTAATCTAAAATCAATCAGCTACTTAAAATAATATAGCAATTTGCGGAAATTTAAATATTATGACAATTGCCAGAATGTATCGCTCAGAAGCTTTTGTTGGAATTCTACTACAGAAATAGAATGTCATAAGCAAAATTTCACCTTTTTCAACAATTTTTCCTTGCTGAATAACCACTATTGTGTCTGCATTCCTTATTGTACTCAAGCGATGGGATACAATGACAGTTGTTCGGTCTATCATAACCCTGTCAAGTGCTTCTTGCACTATCCTTTGAGATTCAGTATCAAGAGCGCTTGTGGCTTCATCAAGAAGGAGGATTCTTGGGTCTTTTATTATTGCTCTTGCTATTGCAAGTCTCTGCTTCTGGCCTCCTGATAGCTGGATTCCGTGCTCACCAACATTTGTATCTAGTCCCTTATCAAATGAAATACAGGTATGGAAGGATGCAAAAGTTAAATTCAAAAGGAACATCAATTCATAGCAGATTAATTATGAAACAGTCAAAGAGCATTAAAACTATTATAGGATGCACAAAAAAACTAATTTATAAATATATGGTTAGAACAAATAACGCTTCAAATTAGCTGAATGATTGAAACCTGGGGTAGATTTTTTATGAAGCTAGCAGCATTGGCAAGCTCAGCAGCAGCTTCTATTTCTTTGTCAGTTGCATTGGTCTTCCCATAAGCAATATTATCTCTGATGCTTGATGTAAATAACACAGGCTCCTGGCTGACAAGACCTATTTTCTCTCTGATCCATTTGAGCTGAAACTCTTGGAGATTGACACCATCTATAAGAACTTCACCGGCCTGTGGATCATAAAATCTCTCTATCAAACCTATCACTGTTGATTTTCCACTTCCACTCTGCCCAACCAAAGCAGCAGTTGTACCACTAGGTATTATCAGAGAGAATTCATTAAATATTTGCTCATCCGGCCTTGCTGGATAGCTGAAATTAACATCCCTTAATTCAATGTCACCTTGAATATCATCCAATTTCAATCCATTGACATCATAAACATCAATCTCAGGCTTCCTATTAGCAGCCTCAAACATTTTAAATGCCGCAGCTTGTCCAGCAGCAAATGCACTGAAGCATGGAGATGCTTGCCCCAAAGACCTTGAAGAATTTCAAATAAAATGTTAAAAATCTTCAAACATTTCATAAACAATCACAAATATAGATGCAAGCACCGTTGATATTTGGAGTTTAGTAAATTATATCATCTTAGTCATTAGAACATGTTAAAACAATTTTGGCAGGATGAAAAAGCAGCAAACCAGAACTTACATAGAGCCAATCAACACACCAAAAATCACACTGATTACATCCCCTCCTGTGTACCCTTTTTCAAGAATCATTTTGGCACCAAACCATACTGCGAACCCGTAGGCACTGAATATTATAAACACTGATATACCAAGAACTAATCCATTAGCCAATCCTTCTTGAATGCCAGACTTATATGCTTTAATTAAAGATTTATTGTAGTTAGAAATAGCTTGCTGCTCCCCTGTAAATGACGCTACCTACATGAACAATACGCTTTACATTCATTATTCAATTTCACAAAAGGGTTTTCATTATGCCAATATTGCTTACAGTTCTAATTGAGCCAATTGTCTGCTCTACAATAGTCGCTGCAAGTGAATGGGCTGCTTGTTTCTGCGAAGCAAGCTTGCCCATAAGCTTAATCATGACAGCACCGGAAATGACAAGAGGTGGAATTGAACATAACATAACAAGGGTAAGGAGCCAACCGTTGAAAAGAGCTACAAGAAAGCCTCCAATGAACGAGGCTACCAGCTGTATAAACTTTCCAACCTGCAATAAATAAATTAAAGCCAAAAAAAATCTCTAAATTCATGTAAGCATGTAAAAATGATTGGGATAAATGAGCATAATTATTTTTTCTTTTGCTTGGTATCAACTATACCTTCTCACCTATGGCATCTTGAATAAGAACAGTGTCACCTGACATTCTCCCAACAACTTCTCCGGTACTAATTCCTTTATCAAAGAAGCCAATGTCTTGCCTCAATATAGTTTCCAAGTAAAAACTTCTCATTCTTGCAGCCTGTCGCTCCCCTGTAACCATCCAGCAAGCCACCTCTACGAAATCGTAAACATGCTATCATCAATTAACTTTGCTTTGAACATGGGTGAATTTCAATAATACGTGTACGGTTTCCAAGATGTACTTACGGAGAAAAGATGCAACCCCTGCCCCTACAGCTAAGTAGACAAACTTCAGTGATACCTGAAAACACAATTGACAAAGTTAATCGCAATCCTGATCATACCAAATTGAAAAAAATTTCCTTTCCAGCACAAGACAAGATACCAAATGTTCGAACTTTCCATTTAAAGTAAGCTAATTAACAAAATGAACAGAAACCTAATACCTTAAAAACTCCATGTACTACAACCGTTGTGTTTCCATCTTTTCCGATGGAGTCAATTAAGTGTCCGAAAAGTAAAGCCATAAGTGGCATGCAGAACCCATTTCCGATACCGGCAATTGTACCAACAAATATTAGAACAAAATCTACGGAGTCAGCAAAGGAAAACAACTGCAACGGAGATATATTCCTGCCTTGCTCCTTCTTCATTATTTTCTTGTCCGTCTGTAATTTGGGTAAATGGCCTGTTGGTTCCGGAACTTGTTCTGTGTTTATATCTCCATCCAAATTCTTGTTGCTGGCCATGTTGCTTGCAGCAATGCTTGTTTACCTGCTGTAAACGCTGTGTTTCAAAATCCTGGAACAGTTTGATCGGTGCTTGTGCAGCAGGATGAACATTAACAAACTTCATTACTAAAATGTAAACAAAACTTAACATGATTTGCTGGGAAGTGTTGAAGAGAGGTAGCTGTAAAGTTTAAGGTTAACTACAATGGAAGCTCGGAAATGTTTCTGAAATCTATTTTTTATTTCTAAGAACAGAAAATAATAGAAAATGGGATTTGGTTCTATCTTTTTACTAAATTTGTTTTCAAAAATTAAATATATATTATTTTTAAATATGTTACATCAGAAATAAATTAATTGATTAATTAATTTATAAATTTTACAAATTAAATAATAATAATAATAATAATAATAATAATCATGGACTGATTCCATAGCCCATAAATTTCTTTTTCAATAATTATAATATGTTTTATTTTATATTCAACAAAATTAATAATTAAATAAATAAATAGACATTAATTACATCATTAAATAAAACATAAATCTAATTTAGTTTACAATATTGATACAAAATTTTTATAAGTAAAATGTTATAATATAAAATTTATCAAAACAACATATTGTAACCCCTCTTCAAAATAGATTAATATTTCATAATCCAAATTGTTATTAAATTATTTCATTAATCTATGCAATCTCAAATGTACTAGTAATCAAGCTAACCTTACCAATAATAAGGAGAATACACACACAACATCAACATACATACACACACACACATATATATATATATATATACACACACATAACATCAACATACATACATATATATATATATATATTAATGAGCAAGCCAGCTAATGAAACATAATTAATGCAATTTGCCTGCTAGAGATTATCTAAAATGATTTATGCATATCATATCATATCATATATAACAGAAAACAATAAAATGAAGGAAACATTAATTTGCAGAGCAGAGCAGAGGCGAGCTGAGCTGAGATATTGTCAAACATACATATATAATATATCAATATCATTAACATATATTCCCACATTTGGAAGAAGTAGAAAGAAGATATATACTAATAAATGGCAGTGGTACTTGGCTTTAGAAACTACGATGATATATCCAATGCCATTCTTGTTTAATTACAGAATAACATGGTATTTTGAGGGAATGCTCTAACTAAATTTGTTTGTATTAAGTATATGTAGATATTGTATTTGTACAAGGCAGTCCTGCATGTGTTGACAGTACTGACAAGAGAAAAATGTTCTTTTGATGGAGTTGTTTCCATGTATAACACAGGTATATTTCTAGGATAATCGCTACCTACCTACCTATTACAATATTTTTACCATGTAAAGCAAAGCCTTCATTTTCGATACTATCATAAAATTCTAAGTATCGTCATCCTAAGCCTATCAAATTTTAATACTAGGCTTAATTCTTATCTTATATACATGTCTTTAATTCTTTCCATGCAATTTGTGTCATCCCTTATCACATGAGTTGAGTTTTACGTAGAATTCGACCTGGGTTGATATATACATATTCATTTTACTGCGAGGGTGTACTTAGGTGATTAATTGGATGTTTTTGGCAATAATGGCACCATTAAAATAATAAGCCCTGAGGCTGGCTAAGGTTGGTTTTCATCTGGGCACGTCTTTAAGTTAGATTGAATCTTCGCATGTTCTTACTTGGATTGAATTTTTGAACAGTTAATTACATGTCTGCCGGAATCCTATTTTAATTATTGTGTTATGTAATGGAGAATGAATGATACATACAATAAGCTACAATGGAATAACAAGTTATTACTTGCATATATGCTAATTCTAACCTCTTATTTTTAATATTATTACATGAAATTGAAGCAAATCACAACAACCACTAGATCTAGAATGAAGCACTTGTGTGCAGTGCTAACCTGGTTATGTTTATGCTCTAACCTGTGTTGAGCTGTTAATGAACTTGTGGGCATTTTCCAATTCTGCAGCACCAAGAATTTCTTCTTCTGTTGCATTTCCTAATTGCTTACCATATGCCATGTTGGCTTGTATAGTGTCATTAAATAACACAGGCTCTAGGCTCACAGGCCCATTTGTTGCCTTAACCACTTTATTTGTTGCTTCTGGATTTCTATTCCATCCAGTATAATATGACCTGAATCATGACCGTATAATCTCTGCAGATTTGAGATTACTGTTGATTTTCCACTCCCACTTTCTTCAACCAGATCAGCAACTGTCTGATAAATTGAATTCGTGCTATAATAAATCGTTTCAGAACTTCTACTAACAGTGCTTGTGTTGTGCATGTATCATATCTGAAACAAATATCAATTTACCTTACCAGAACGAATTGCCAACCAATGATCTCTAAAGATTTGAACGTCAGGTCTCGTGGGTATGAGAGAAGAGATATTTATATTTCACAATATATAAAGACTAGAGAATAAGTTCTTCTGTACGAAAGAAGAAACAAAAAGAGTTAAATTATGTTAGTGTTTTGTAAGGAAATTTGGTTGATTGTAGGTTGTGATTTTGATTGAGAAGAAAAGTGACTCTCTAATA
>JAXCLQ010000007.1:3681719-3692711 GCA_035584115.1 Cedrela odorata
GGTGAACAAAAATCTTAGAATCTTAATCTTTTGCAGAACATCAATAATATATTTTCTTTTTAATCTGAATATGCTTTTGGTAAAATTTAATGCAACAAAAAATCCAAACATTGCAAAACTTACATGGATCCAGCTATTACTGCAAAAATTACACTAATAACATCTCCTCCTGTGTATCCTTTGTCAAGTACCAATTTTCCTCCAAACCAAATAGCCAACGAATAACTGCTATATATTAAAAAGTCAACTGTGCCGAAACCCAAACCTGCGGCCAAGCCTTCTTGCACACCTGATTTATAAGCTTCAGTTAAAGACTCATTGTATTTAGCTGTAGCTTGCCTCTCCCCAGTAAATGATGCAACCTGTGTTGTCAGTGGCTGTTAAGATGACAATTCTGCAATGAAGTTAACAGATTAGTATTGTATTCAGGGCAAGTGTTCGTACCGTTCTGATTGCTCCAATTGTCTGCTCTGCTATAGTTGATGCAACTGAATAAGCAGCTTGTCCTCGAGATGCCAGCTTTGTTATGAAAGTTGTCATAACTGCACCAGAGATTACAAGAGCTGGAATAAAAGATAACAGGACAAGGGTGAGAAGCCATCCCCTGAAAAATGCAACTACAAAACTTCCAATGAATGTTGTCACTAGCTGTATGAGCTTTCCAACCTACATTAAGTACAAATAAATAAATAAATAACTCAAATTAAGTTGAAAACATGTAAACTCCTTTTAAATTTACAGCCTTTGTGGTCCGTGACGTACCTTCTCCCCCAAGGCATCTTGAATAAGTACAGTGTCACCTGACATCCTTTGAATAATTTCTCCAGTATGAGTTTCCATATCATAGAAACCAATATCCTGCCTCAATATTGTCTTCAAATATAAGCTTCTTATCCGTGCTGCTTGCCGCTCTCCAGTGACAATCCAGCAAGTTACCTCTGGTATTTACATAAAAGAGTACATATATATCTCAGTTTTTATTAAGCCCAACAGCGCTCTTTTATTCATATTTTGTAGTAGCTATATATGTAGTTATACTTACGGAGAAATCCTACAACACCAGACCCTATAGCCAGGTATAGAAAGTCAAGAGACGCCTGAGGACGTAAGAATTTAATGCAATATCTTTATTAGTAAATCCAATAATAACAGAACATTATGTTAAGTTAGATGAATATAATTAAAGGGAATGAATGTTCAGAATACCTTTGAGACTTCATTAACTACTTGTTTAATGTTATCATTTTCTCCAAATGCGCTTACTAAATTTCCAACGAGTAAAGACATGATGGGCGAAGACATCCCATTTCCAAGAGCAGCAATTGTGCCCACAACAATTAACAGAATATCAGTAGAGTCGGCAAAAGAGTAAAGCTTGTAATATGGCAGTGTTTTAGTGTTATTGTTAGAGTTTTCTTCTTTCTCCTTTGTTTTGTCTGAATCTTGTTGGCTTTTTTCAGGTTTTTCCAGTGACTTTCCCATTTGAAAATGGCTTGTTGATGCTGTGTTTATTTCTTCATCCAAACCCTTGTCCTTGCTCATCATGTTTCCTGCAACAATTTAAATGATCTGAAAAGCTGAAGCATGGAAGAAGTTGGTTGCTCTCAAAATCCAAGTTGTTCATCATTCCCCCACCAGTCCATGCATGAAAAAACTAAAAATTGAGAAAGCTGCAAAGCAGAAAGTGAAACGTACGTACCTGAACCTGAAGGTATTGAAAACTTAAAACTCTTTCAGGATTGTGGATGGAGAGTGTCCGTAGGATGCTGCAGAGAATGTGAATCAACCTTTTCAGCAATGACTGTGCTTTAATTAATACATACAAGATGAAGATTCCATCCTATTTTATACAGTAAAATGTCCAATTTCCCTATTAAATCGGGACCTATGATTATGTCATAATCACCTTAATCAAGATTAGTTCTTGTGTTTAGTGATATAATCACCTTAATCATTAGTATATATGGCAGAACGAATGAATATCGAACGAGTAGAGTAAATAATGATCGGAAGCTAGCATGGAAGAAGTTGTTTTCAAAATCCAAGTTGTTCATCTTTGATCACCCACCCACCATCACCATGCATGAAAAAACCAAGAAAACAAAAACAAAAAAATTAAGAAAGCTGCAGAGCATGCAGAATGTGAAACGTATTTACCTGAAAACCTGAACCTGAACCTGAACCGATGGTATTCTCTATTCTGAATCTCATTCTCAAGCCAGCATTTGTTGTCAATTTCATTGGCCACCCGCTCCTTCCTTTCATGAATTAATTTAGTCTCAATTATTGCACCCCACCCCCACTCAAAATCAATTAATCCGTCACTTTGTTTTCATTACTAGAAAAATATCTCTTTGGTTCATGGGTGGTCTTTCATTTTTTGAATAAACTATAAATACATACTCCCTTATCATACATATGTTTATTTTTCAAGATCAATGATGTGTCATTTTCCATTTCACTGGCTACCTGAAGACTTTCTCACCGAATAATGAAGGGTTTCGCTGCACATACATAAATCGTCAGAACAAGCTGATATTTTTAAATTCTATTCTAGCTACTTGATATATTCTCTTTTTGGAGAATCTCTTCCCACACAACAAATATCAATGTCATCCTGAAAAGTTACTGGTTTTGTGGACTCACAATTGTGTCAATTACTTTTACTTTTAGTCAATTAAAAGAAACTAAAACTTAGCAATTATGTGAAATATAATAAGATATATATTTAGTAATCTTTTTTGTTACTCATCATCATATCTACAAGCCATTAATCAGGATGATGATCAGCTCATTAATTTTAATTTAACTTATTAACTACTGTAAGAACATTAACATTAATTCATCGTCCAAGCAAGCTGAGCAAATCAATGAAGCTGTGGCTGTGGGCATGTATTTATGTATATATTAGCAAAGAATCTTGATCTGATTCGGAGAAATAATATATGGAATTGCAAAAAGCAGAATATATACTGTTATGTGGTCTCGATATACATAACTAAAGTGGAATAAGTACAAACAAACTTTTTAACGAATGATCTCAATATGAAGGCAACATGTTTATCAATGATTCAAATTTCTACTTCTTTCCTCATTTTGATAAGATTCTTACCAAATTGAAATTATAAAAGTAATTCATGTAATAATGTCAGATTTGATACCCACACCTTATAAAATTTAGATTTCACACTAAACAATAATGTATAGTTGTAAATAATATTGTACAGTTAATTCAACAATAGCGTATAATATTAAATTCAAAATTTAATATAACATGGTGACGTTCGTTGTTTGATATTAATGTATGCATATATATATATATATATAGTATGATTGTTGATTGCATACGCAATTGCTAATTTCTTATACATATGATTCTGAGTGTATAATAGTAATAGGCAAATAATCCAAAATTATTGAATTAAATAATTGGGTAATGAATCATGAATGCAATATTCAATATTCGATTGTGGGAGTGGGAGTGGGAGTGGGAGTGGGTGGAGAAGGGATTGTTATGATGGTTGTAATTGATTTCCAATTAATAAAATTCAATTGTACAACTTAATTGATTTCATCTAAAAATATAATTAACTTATAGGTCTCAATCTCATTCTCCACAAAACAAAGACAAAAGATAATAAATGAATAAAAAGTGTTAGTGGTCCATCAAAATTCATAAATGTCTGCCTACTCCTTTTCTCTTCAATAAATTCAAATCCATGGCATTGGCATCAAAAGTTAAAGCTACCCATTTTCTTTCCTTTTCTTTTTCTTTTCTTTTTTATATATAATATATAATTTAGTCTCAATTCAATTATTGCACTCTCTTCTCAAAAACAAACTCATCTACAACTTATTCTGTTCAATAACAAAAGAGTGAGAGAGAAATTAAAATAAAGCATATTTGCATAGCATAGCAGTGAAAGTAACGTTTATGGAGCCTCTTACCACTAGCTACTACTATAATGCTCTTAGAATTTTCAACCATTGTTTACGTTTATGAACTGGACTAGACTGGAGAATGGGTGATTTCCTTATCATGATTATAAATATAACCCAAAACACATTTTTTACTTTACATGTTACCTCATTCCAGACAGACATTAGAAACTTTCATAAAAATAAAAAAAAATAAAAAAAAAAAAACACTAGAACAACACAAGAATCTCTGTTTCATGTAATTCATCTTTGTGGTTCTACCAAGGATGCATAAATCCCATTTTTAACTTTCACTAAACTTTCATGATTTCCTTTCTCTGCTATGCTTCCATTTTTAATCACAACAATCATATCTGCATTCTTAATCGTGTGTAACCGGTGAGCTACCACAACTGTTGTTCGATCAACCATAACTTGCTCTAATGCATCCTGAACAACTCGTTCAGATTCCATGTCAAGAGCGCTCGTAGCTTCATCCAGAAGTAAAAGTTTCGGACTCTTCACTATAGCGCGAGCAATTGCCACCCGTTGTTTCTGTCCACCTGATAATTGGACTCCTCTTTCTCCTACTAATGTGTCATACCCCTGCAATTTTTCTAAGGATTCAGAACCATAAGTATGTCTAGAGTGGCGTAGAAGAAAGGAATCTTGTGTGTCAAGTAATCCTAATCTGTGCAGTTTAACATATCTTTAAAGTGATAATAAGCAGTGTTCCAACCTGTTGTAAGCCACTAATGAAGCTGTGGGCGTTTGCTAACTCTGCTGCAGCTAAAATTTCTGCATCTGTTGCTCCTTCCTTTCCATACGTGATATTGGCGCGGATGGTGTCGTTGAATAACACAGGCTCCTGGCTCACCAGACCCATCTGTTGCCTTAACCACTTGAGTTGCAGCTTTTGGATGTCTATTCTATCTAGAGTAATGCGACCGGAATTAGGGTGATAAAATCTCTGCAACAATGAGATCACTGTTGATTTCCCACTTCCACTTTCGCCAACTAGAGCAATTGTCTGATATAAGAGATACAACTTGTTAGTATTCAATCAGATATCTTCATTTTCTGAGTCTCATATCTGTTATACAATGTTACCTTGCCCGAAGGAATAGCTAAGGAAAGATCATGCAGTACTTCAATTTCAGGCCTTGTTGGATACTTGAAACTGACATGCCAAAATTGAACTTCACCCATCACATTTTCTAATGTCATTCCAGTATTGTCGCTGGAATCGATTTTGGATATCTGGTCAATAATCCCAAGTACAGAAGCAGCAGAAATCTTGGCTTTACTGACATCAGGAGCGAAGGAACTCGTTTGGGAAATGCCAACAGCTGCCATACTGAGAGCAAAAAAGACCTGTAAACCAGTGATTAGGCAAGTGATTGTCAATAAATGGTAAAACCAAACTAGTCTTAGAATATGTGATTTGTTTAACATAAAGAAACAAAGACTTACACGAAAAACCTCAGTGAATGTCGCCTTGCCTTGATCAACAAGTTTAGCTCCCACAAAAAAAGTGACTGCATAGACAAAAAAGAAAAAGAAGAATGCTAGACCAAAACCTATCCCACTAATCATTCCTTGCCTAATCCCAGCCCGAATAGGGGTTTCACATTTCTTCTGATACAGTTTCATCACCTCATCTTCAGCACAGAAAGAAGCTACAGTTCTGATACTGCCAACTGCATCGCTTGCAACATGACTTGCCTCTTCGTACATTTTCTGCAACCATTAAAGTATCAGAAGATTATGTGAATTCATAGTCCACTTTTGTATTTATATAGTCCCCTGATGAGTTTAGAGCAGCAAACCTTAGCATTTGCACTGAATCCGTTCATAGACTTTAATTGAATATACCCACTAATTCCCATAAGAGGAAATAAAGCAAGGATTAAAAGAGCCATTTGCCAGTTTGCTTTGAAAGCAATTAATAAACCAGCAGTTGCTGTTGCAGTATTCTGCACAACAAGAGCAAGTGCATCGCCAACCAAACTTCGCACTGAAGCTGCATCAGAAGAAAGCCTGGCACCAATTGCACCACTGGAATGTTCAGCTTCATCAAACCAACCTATTTCCATGTACACTACTTTTTCAAAGCACATTGATCGAATTCTCTTTATTAACTTACAACCTGCCACGGAAAAACAGTACATGCTCAATGGGTTAGTCAGTAAAGATGCTGCGCCAAGAACCACAAACATCAATGCCCAAAATTTGGAATCCCTCCTTAGTTCATCTTTTGGCTCATAGAAAATTTTCACCATAGCAGCAAGAAGAACCCCGAAAATTGGTACTATTACACCACTGGCCACTGCAGCGATAGCACCTAGCAGAAGTACAGGTATCTCTGGGATATTTAGATATGCCAATCGGCTAAGTGAGATGTCCGGAGGTATTTTTGTTGTTTCAAAAGCTGGAGAATCAAACTGCTTTTCAGCTTCTTTGCAAATACTAGTTCTGGGAGTTGCAAAAGAATGACTACCACTGTCTGGATAACTAACAGCACTTTGTTCCAACTCTTTGCAAGTTTCTTGCAACCTTATGAGCCGGCTGTATGCTCCATCAGGGTAATTTAGTAGCTCAGAATGTGAACCTGCCAATGAAAATAGTAACACTATTGATATTGTATATGATAGGAATATGCATCAATGTTATTGGCAAAATATTCACCTTTTTCAACAACCTTTCCTTGTTGAGTGACGGCTATCATATCTGCATTCTTTACGGTACTCAATCGATGCGATACGATGAGAGTTGTTCGGTTGATCATAACCCTGTTAAGTGCCTCTTGCACAATCCTCTCAGATTCAGCATCAAGAGAGCTAGTGGCTTCATCAAGAAGTAGGATTCTTGGATCTTTAATAATTGCTCTAGCTATTGCAACTCTCTGCTTCTCACCTCCAGATAGCTGAATTCCATGCTCACCAACATTTGTTTCTAGCCCCTGAGCAAATGCAGGGTGAAATATAAACTTAAAAGGATCTAACAAATAATATTTTAAATTAGCAGAATGATAGAAGAGTTGAAACCTGAGGCAGATTGTTTATGAAGTTAGAAGCATTGGCAAGCTCGGCAGCAGCTTGTATTTCTTCATTGGTCGCATAAGTTTTCCCATAAGCTATGTTATCTCTAATGCTTGATGTAAACAACACAGGTTCCTGGCTGACAAGACCTATTTTCTCTCTAATCCATTTGAGCTGAAACTCTTTGAGATTAACTCCATCTATTAGGACTTCACCGTGTTGTGGATCATAAAATCTCTCTATCAAACTGATAACTGTTGATTTTCCACTTCCGCTCTGCCCAACAAGAGCAGCAGTTGTACCACTAGGTATTAAAAGACAGAATCCATTTAAAATTTGCTCATCTGGCCTTGCAGGATAACTGAAATTAACATTGCTTAATTCAATATCACCGCGAAGATCACCCAATTTCCATCCCCTGGCATCATAAGCATCAATCTCAGGCTTCCTGTAGATTGCCTCAAACATTTTAAATGCTGCAGCTTGTCCAGCAGCAAATGCACTCAAGCATGGAGATGCCTGCCCCAAAGACCTAAAAGAATTCCAAAGAAAATTTTAAAAATCTTCATACAGTTCCACAAATCACCCAAAAAAAAAAAATAGTTGCATGCATAAATTTCATTTGGATTTAAACCGGCATAACTTACACAGAACCAATCAACACACCAAAAATCACCATGATAACATCCCCTCCTGTGTAACCTTTATCAAGAATCATTTTGGCACCAAACCACACAGCAAATCCGTAGCCACTGAATAAAATAAACATCAATATACCAAGACCTAATCCAGCAGCTAAACCTTCTTGTATGCCAGACTTGTACGCTTTGATTAAAGATTTGTTGAAGTTAGAAATAGCTTGCTGCTCTCCTGTAAATGATGCTACCTACATAAATAATTAAGCTTTGTTTTCATAATTCCATTATAAAGGAAGAAGCAAAATATTTCTACTATGGCAACACTTCTTACAGTTCTAATTGAGCCAATTGTCTGCTCTACGATAGTTGCTGCAAGTGAATATGCTGTTTGTTTCTGCGAAGCAAGCTTGCCTACAAGCTTAATCATGACAGCACCAGAAATTACAAGAGGTGGAATTGAACATGACATTATTACAGTGAGGAACCACCCCTTGAAAATTGCTATAAGAAATCCTCCTACAAATGAAGCTACCAGCTGTATAAACTTTCCAACCTGCAACAAATAAATCAAAAAAGAAAGAACATCTTCAAATTCATTTAGGCAAGTAAAATTATTGGAGTTTATGGCCATAATTTTTGCTTCATATGGTATCAACTATACCTTTTCGCCTATGGCATCTTGAATAAGAACAGTGTCACCTGACATTCTCCCAACAACTTCTCCAGTACTAATTTCCTTATCAAAGAATCCAATATCTTGTCGTAAGATTGTTTTCAAGTATAAGCTTCTTATTCTTGCTGCCTGTCTCTCCCCTGTGACCATCCAACAAGCCACCTCTGCGAAATAACAAGCATGCATTGTTATTAGCGAACAGAATTTCAATAGATTGAAGTTGCTTAATATACTTACGAAAAGAGGAGGCGACGCTAGACCCCAAAGCCAAGTAGATAAACTTCAGAGATACCTGCAAATACAATTGACAAAATTATTACACCACAAGATACTGAATGTTAAGACTTTCCACATAAAATAACCCTAAGGAAGGACAAAATTTTAGGACTAATACCAGGATACCTTAAAAACTCCATGTACTGCAACATCTATGCTTGCATTTTTTCCAGTGGAATCGATCAAGTCTCCAAAAACTACAGCCATAAGCGGCATGCAGAATCCATTTCCAATAGCAGCAATTGTACCAACAAACATTAAAACAGAATCTAAGGGATCAGCAAAGGAAAACAACTTTTCAAATGGTATTATATCCACGCCTTGCTCTTTCACCATTTCCTCGTCTGAAAGGTATAGATCACTAGACATTACCGAAATGACATCTGTCTGTACTTTTCCTGCTGAGTCTGGAATTTGTATTGTGTTTACTTCTCCACCCAAATCATTTTTGTTGTCCTTGTTCTCCATGTTGCCTAATGTACACTTTCAGAACCCTGTGATTCTTTGATCACCACTGCAGCATAACAAACATTAAATGATATAAGAGCAAGCATAAAATGGGATCATATAAAACAAAAGGGGAGATCAAAGCTGATACTTACTATCAAATCAATATATTCTCACATTTGGAAGAAGATTCCAGGGAATTGAAAATTATTTGCACTCACAAGATAGATACATCCTATGTCATTCTTGTTTAAGTATAAATTAATGTAGATTATAGAGTTTGATGCAAAACATACTCTATATTTGTTTGTATTTTATTCTGTAAAGGCCAGATTCAAATTCAATTTAGCTAAAGACAAGACTAGGGTTCCCAAATCTTGAAGCTGCTATGCTGACAGCAAAAGTTGCATTGTCCAAATCACTAAAGCCTAAAACAATCCGAATTTACTTAACAAAACTCCATGTATAATGGAGATGTTACATGCATCTTGACTTTCTGGCCTAACTTAACTTCGATATAATCATAAAATTTGCAGTATCATCATCATATCTTATCATAAACCTGTAATAACAATGCTCAGCATTGTCTTTGATCACATAATTAATTAAGTTAGTTAACCTACATACAGCTTTTTAATGGGAAGTCATAGGTGTCACAATAGGTTCAAGATCTCCCGTGTGCAATGTGGAGGTAGTTTTGTCTCTATAATAAACTGGGAATAAAAATCATTTGCTCTGGAGGCAGATTTCCGATTATGCTGTCCTAATAGAATATAGTGGACCCCGAATAAATTGGGATTTCTCAGAAATGGCTAGAATATTAAGCCGATTATTGGTGTGTATTTAGTAAAAACCTATAATCCAACTGGTATAATAGAATCCCCAACAACAAGAATTCTCAATCATAGGCCCAAGCAAAGCAATAACCTAACCTGATTTCACGACAAAAATATATCACCATGCCCTGACCTAATGTTGTGCACCATCATTTCATTTTCAAAACAGACAAAATGTACTAAACTAACAAATAAATTACCAATTCATAAAAATAAAAATAAATCTTATAATAGCTAAACAATTCATTAACAAGCAGACCAAAACCAATCATTTACACACAAAGTTATCCACTTTCAGCAGCAGCAGCAGCTGCTTTCGCAATATGTACTGTTCCGCAGAGATTATAGACAAATTTTCAGTCCACCCCAATAATTCCCCTCTTTCAATGGTGGCCACCAACTGTTTCAAAGGCCCGTTTCTTTTTAACCCGGATTCTTTCACCAGCAGAATCCCGATTACTTCCCTCAAGTGTCGTTGCAGCAATAGTAGCAGTGGTAGTGGCAGCAGTGTTGATGCGAAGTATGTAGGAGATGATGTATTCTCAGTCACATCTTCCAGTAAGTACGATGTGGATTACTTGGGAGAGAGCTCCAAAGGCGATTTGAATATTAAAATCGACCATCTTGAAGCTTTTGGTATGAATTTATAGGGAAATAATGTTATTTGTATCTTAAAGTTTCTTCCTTTAATAGTATTAATTGCTTCTTCTTTTTTTCTTTTTATGGTATTGTTATGTCCCATTTTAGGCATTGATGGCCAGGCAGCTATAGATGGTCCAATTGAGGAAGTAGCTAGAATGGAGGCTCAAGAAGCTGAGGATTTGCATAAAGACTTGAGTATCCCGGTACAGCTTTTGTTTGATTAAGTTATCTGTCTTTTATTGCCCATTTGATTGAGTTATATGATTATTAGTGCTTTTCATTATTGGCTTTGAGTTGGTTGTTATTTCTTGTGGAATTTGTTTCATGATTGTTATGATGTATGGCGCTAACTTGCAGAGTCCTTCTTCAGCTAGAAACTCACCTCGAGGCATATTTTGTAGCCGAACATTGAATCTCTGTTCAATTAGTGTCATTGGATATGACATGGACTACACCTTGGTGCACTATAACGTGATGGTGAATATCTTTTTGTATTCTTTTTATTCAAAGTTGAATTAGAG
>JAXCLQ010000007.1:3700071-3713279 GCA_035584115.1 Cedrela odorata
AGCCTAGTCTCACCCGCTAGCGATGTGGGATGTGACATTCTCCCCCCCTTTAGATCTCATGTCCAGATCTCATGTCCAAAAGAACCTAAGCTATATAACCTAGATGTGAACCTAAGCTATATAACCTATAGCCTAGTTTCACCCGCTAGAGATGTGGGATGAGAATAAAGCTATATAACCTAGATGTGAACCTAAACTATACAACATGTAGCCTAGTTTCACCTGCTAGAGATGTGGGATGTGACATTCTCCCCCTCTTTGGATCTCACGTCCTCGTGAGGGGGGCATATAACAAATATTTCATATAACAGAAGGGCTCTGATACTAAATGTAACAGCTCGGCCCTAATAACTGAGTAGATATTATCCGCTTTAGGCAACCTAAGTTATATAACATGTAGCCTAGTTTCACCCGCTAGAGATGTGGGATGTGACATTCTCCCCCTCTTTGGATCTCACGTCCTCGTGAGGGGGGCATATGACAGATATTTCATATAACAGAAGGGCTCTGATACTAAATGTAACAGCTCGGGCCTAATAACTGAGTAGACATTCTCCCCCTCTTTGGATCTCACATCCTCACCCGCTAGAGATGTGGGATGTGACATTCTCCCCCTCTTTAGATCTCACGTCCTCGTGAGGGGGGCATATAACAGATATTTCATATAACAGAAGGGCTCTGATACTAAATGTAACAGCTCGGGCCTAATAACTGAGTAGACATTCTCCCCCTCTTTGGATCTCACATCCTCACCCGCTAGAGATGTGGGATGTGACATTCTCCCCCTCTTTAGATCTCACGTCCTCGTGAGGGGGGCATATAACAGATATTTCATATAACAGAAGGGCTCTGATACTAAATGTAACAGCTCGGGCCTAATAACTGAGTAGAACAGATATTTCATATAACAGAAGGACTCTAATACTAAATGTAACAGCTCGGGCCTAATAACTGAGTAGATATTATCCGCTTTAGGCACACAGCTCATTACGGATTTGTTCTTGAGCTTTGCAAACTAAAATGCGTCTAATGAATTAAGAGAACCCAAACTATATAATCTATAGTCCAGACTCACTCGCTAGCGATGTGGAATGTGACAACCACAGCAGTTAAATCCGCACCCTTAATTGTTGATGACCAGTGAGCTACTACCACCGTGGTCCGACCAACTATAACTCAACCCAATGCATCTTGAACCACTCTTTCAGATTCTGCATCAAGTGCATTGGTTGCCTCGTCTAGAAGTAATATCTTCGGAACTTTCACTATTGCTCTTGCAATTGCCACTTTAATGATTCTGAAATGATGAAATATAAATCAATATTTTTGTATAAATTAATGCTCTAACCTGTTTTAAGCTGCTAATGAACTTGTGGGCATTTGCCAATTCTGCTGCATCCAGAATTTCTGCTTCTGTTGCTTTTCCTAATTCCTTACCATATGCGATGTTGGCTCGAAGAGTGTCATAAACAACACAGGTTCTTGGCTCACCAGACCCATTTGTTGCCTTAACCACTTTATTTGTAGCTTCTGGATTTCTATTCCATCCAGTATAATATGACCTGAATGAGAATCGAAAAATCTCTGTAGCAATGAGATTACTGTTGATTTTCCACTCCCACTTTCTCCAACAAGAGCAACTGTAATAAATTGAATTCACGTGTATAATTAATCATTTCAAAACTTCTACTAATAATTCTTGTGCATGCATATATCATGTATGAAACAAACAGCCATTTACCTTGCCAGAACGAATAGCCAAGCAAAGATCTCTAAAGATTTGAAAGTCAGGTCTTGTTGGATACTTAAAACTAACATGATGAAACTCAATTTCTCCACTAATGTTTTCGACCGTCATTCCAGACTCAGTATTACAGTCAATTTTTGATTTTCTGTCAAGAATTGCAATTACAGAAGCAACAGCACTTTGTGCTTTAATGGCATCAGGAGCAAAGAAGCCTGATTGAGAAATTGCAAAGGTTGCCATTGTCAGAGCGAAGAAAAACTGCAAATTAAGCATTTTTCTTTTTCATTAAGAAACTGCTTGAAAATTATGAATGTCACAATGAGAGGAAGGAACAAACGAGAATAACATCCGAAAATGTTGTTTTCCCAGCCTCAACAAATCTAGCTCCTGCATAAAAACAGCCAGCATATACACAATACAGAATCAATAATGACAGTCCAAAAGCTGCCCCACCCATCTCACTTTGCTTGATTCCTGCTTTCATAGGGACCTAGCATTTTTTTTTTTTATGCAATTCCATAACCTTATCTTCAGCACAGAAAGAAGCAATTGTTCTTATACTCCCTACAGCATCATTTGCAACTTGACTTGCTTCCTCATTCATTTTCTGCCATCATTTACACATTTCATCCACAATCAATTATAATTAACAATCTAAAACATTCTGTTTTTAGTGAAATGTGGAGCATACCTTAGAATCAGCACTGAAGCCACCTTGGAACTTCATGTAAAGATATCCACAAAGTCCTACAAGGGGTAATGATGAAAATAAAATGAGAGCCAATTGCCAGTTTGCTTGAAAAGCAATAACCAAGCCGGCAATTAGAACAGCAATATTTTGAACAATCAAACCAAGTGCATCTCAACAATACTTCGACAGAAGCTGAATCTGCAGAAAGTCTTACACCGATTACACCATTTGACTGCTCAGGTTCATCAAACCAACTTATTTCCATATGAATCACTTTCTCAAAGCACATTGGTCTGATTCTTTTTATTAACTTGGACCCCGCCACAGCAAAAAAATATGACTTTAATGAATGAACCAATAAACATATCATGCCTAGATTAAGGTACATCAAAGACCAAAATCTGGTATCTTTCCGGAGTTCTTCTGCTGGCTCATAGAAAGATTTTATTGTACTGGAAAGTATGATTCCCAAAAAAGGTAATGTTACACCAGCAATCCCGGCAGCAATTGTGCCTAGTAGTAAGACTGGTATCTCTGGCTTGTTAAGAATGGCTAAGCGACCAATTTGTACTTCTGGATGTGGTTGTGATTTCTCTGAAGCACAAGTATATGGTTCTTCAGGTTGTGTTTCCAGAACATTGAGTCGAGTTGGTGAACTAATTGAAACTGAAAATGAGTGGGACTAATGTTCCCAATTTCAGGTTCAGCATCAAGAGCGCTTGTAACTTCATCGACAAGTAGAATTCTCGGGTCTTTGAGAATTGCTCTAGCTATGGCTATTCTCTGTTTTTGCCCGCCAGATAACTGAGTTCCATACCATTGTGTCAAGTCCCTGCATACAGAAAACACATAAGAAAATAATAAGTAGACCGGGGAGAGATTGTTGTTTGTTTTACACCTGAAAATGCAAGGCTGAAAAGGAAAAACCCGAGGCAGTTTATAATACCTTCTCCCCCACGGCTTCTAGAATAAGTACAGCATCACCTGACATCCTTTGAATAATTTCTCCAGTGTGAGTGTCCATGTCATAGAACCCAATATCTTGTCTCAATATCGTCTTCAAGCATAAACTTCTTATTCGTGCTGCTTGTCGCTCTCCAGTGACAATCCAGCAAGTCTCCTCTGGTATATAGTAAATATAAAACACATATATCTCAGTTTCTAACAAGAAAAACATATTTTAATTTTTCATAGCTATAGCTAAGTATACTTAGGGAGAAATCCTGCAACCCCGGACCCTATAGCTAAGCAAACGAAGTTGAGAGACGCCTGAGGACATAACAAATCATATTCATGTTAAGTAAGATGCTGCTTGCTTTGACATGTATAAATGAGTAATTGTAAGAATGAAGTTACAGTCTAAAATACGTTTAAGACACCATGAAGCACTTGTTGAAGGTTGGCATTCTCTCATAACGCATTACTAAATTTCCCAAGAGCAAGATCTGGAAGGGCTGACAGAATCCATTTCCAACAGCAGCAATTGTGCCTACTGTTAGCATTAGAGTTATTTATGCCCTTAAAAGCATTTGTTGTAATAACATTTTTATTTATTAACCAAGCCCAAATTTAATTTTAAAAAATTTTAAATTAAATAGACTTTTATTATATGTACATAATTTTTCTAAAGTATAACTTGGAACAATATAAGGTTAATTTAAAAGACGAGATAATTATGAAATTGAATCTTAACTTTCTAAGTTGGAGCTAGAAAGCTGGTGGGTTTAAAGTCCATTTTGTTAGCTCAAGTCCAATTCATATCCTATCTTAGGTTAAATTTATAATAATGTTAAGAAGAGAAAAGTCGAGAGATGTGATTTTTACCCTACAGAAAATTACAGCTTTTTGAAATAAGATATTCTGGTTCACGCACTAACTAGATAATGTGCCCACAGGAGAGAGTTAAAAATTCAAATATTCCAACGCCCGCAACAATTAACAGAATATCAATGGAGTCAGCAAAGGAGAATAGCTTGTAAAATGGCAGTATTTTAGTACTTTCTTCTTTCTTTTGTCTGAATCTTGAAGGTTGTCAGATTTTTCATTTGACTCCCCTACTGGTATGATGTTGTGGCCTGCTCTGTGTTTATTTCTCCTTCCCAATGTTGCCTACCATAATAGCATTGATTTCGTATAAATCAACTGCCAGTAAGAAGAAATATGTGATCTGGAAATGTTAAAAGTACTCTCCGAAAATCAATAATGATATACACTTAAATTCTTTTAGAATCGGAAAATCGTCAACTAAGTATTTGTAATATGCCTCTCAGAATATCAATCAATCTAACATTTCTGCATGTTCCCGTCTTGCATGCTTCTCCGGTTTAATTTATAGAGGAGAACATAGCCCAAATGTATGCATGGTTTATCACTGATTATACATTTTAGTCATATTCTCTTTTTAAATCTTGTCGATGCAATTGCAATGTAAAGTCGATGTCTTAGAATGTTAATTCGTAGAATCTTATCTAAATAGTCCCGCAGGCAATGATGATTCTTCCCAATGCAATGCAATGGACAAACAAACAAAAACTCTGAAAAAAAAAAGTGTTGCTAGCTAATGGTGGTCCATAGAAAATAATCCTTTTCCTTTTCATAAAGATTCTTCCCAATGCAATACAATGGACAAACAAACAAAAACTGCCCAGAAAGCAAAATCTACTTTTACTATATATAAGTTGATAATAATGGACTTAGCTATATATATATATATATATATATGGAAATGATCGGTGAATTCTACAGTAATCTGCAACCTTCTCAATTGAAACTCTGGTATCATCACTAGAAGATGTTGTTACAAGTGCTTAATGTAAAATGAGACATACATAATGTTGTGTTCGTGTGGGGGATATGTGTTAGGTCAGAAGTAGACATCTATTCCAGTTGATGCAACAGAGACTCTTACAGAAAAATGGAGGGATCAAATTGAATGCATTTATTCGCTGATAATTTCTGGCATAATGTAAATGGGCATGGGCAGGGGCAGCATTAATAGCTTTACACATTCCTTTATAGTGTTGTGGTCGTTTGAGTAGGAAACATAAACTTTCTAACTAGTGGTCTCAATATAAAGACAATCAATCAATAAATGCCCCCTTCTCTACTATCTTACTACACACATTTCCATTTTATTTCTGTAGCAACATTATGTTACATTCAATTTGAATCCTATAATTCTTTAAGTCTTTTAATGAAATTTTTATAATTTCCGTCGCACATTTCAAATATTTTACTATAACTCTCAATATATGTATAAAAAAATTTTAAAAAAAAAACCATAAAAGATGAAACAAAAAATTTAAAATTTATAACGAAACAATAATATTTAAATATTATAAGAACATGGGCTTCATTAAAATTACTTCTAATTTATTTAATTGGATAAAAAAAATGTTTCTAAAGGAAAAGAAGGTATGTAATATGCATTTTGTGTAAAATAGATTCATTTTGTGTTAATTAGCTGGTCTTTAAAACCCATCAATCCATTCCAATATCAAGCATATTCTTAATGGGATCAACTAGTGAATTTTCAGATAAAGAAATTAGAGTTTATCAACACCAATTCTACGCACAAAATGCAATTAAGTTGCTAATACCGTAGAGCATATACAACTCTCTCTTTTTTTTTATTGTCTCAAAATCAAGCTGAGCACATTGCATATATAGACAAGGCTATCGAGAATTTAATAAGTACAGGATCACTAGGATGCAGCACTTGTGTGTAATGCTACCAAGGAAGCATAAACACCATCCTTCATATTCACCAATGTTTCATGCTTTCCTTTCTCTGCAATCACACCATTTTTAACCACGGCTATTAAATCAGCACCCTTGATTGTTGATAATCGGTGAGCTACCACCACCGTGGTTCGTCCAACCATTACGCGATCCAGTGCATCTTGAACCACTCGTTCAGATTCTGCATCAAGTGCACTGGTTGCTTCGTCTAGAAGTAATATTTTCGGAGCCTTCACTATTGCTCTTGCAATCGCCACCCTTTGTTTCTGTCCACCAGATAATTGGATCCCTCTCTCCCCCACCATTGTCTCATATCCCTGCAATTTCACAACATGAATGATCACTAAATATTTCAAGTATCAAACAGCTTTCAATAACTGTTTCTTGCCAATGTAATAAATCAAGCTCCAACTCCAACCTCTTTTAAGCTGCTAATGAACTTGTGGGCATTTGCCAATTCTGCTGCACCCAAAATTTCTGCCTCTGTTGCGTTTCCTTCCTTACCATATGCTATGTTGGATCGAATAGTGTCATTAAATAACACAGGCTCTTGGCTCACCAGACCCATGTGTTGCCTTAACCACTTTATTTGTAGCTTCTGGATTTCTATTCCATCCAGTGTAATATGACCTGAATCAGGATCGTAAAATCTCTGCAGCAATGAGATTACCGTTGATTTTCCACTCCCACTTTCTCCAACCAGAGCAACTGTCTGATAAATTGAATTCACGTGTATAATTAATCATTTCAGAACTTCTACTAGTAATGCTTGTGCATGTAAGAAACAAACATCAATTTACCTTGCCAGAACGAATAGCCAAGCAAAGATCTCTGAAGATTTGAACTTCAGGTCTTGTTGGATACTTAAAACTAACATGATGGAACTCAATTTCTCCCTTAATGTTTTCAATTGTCATTCCGGACTCATCGTTAGAATCAATGTTTGATTTTCGGTCAAGAATTGCAAATACAGAAGCAACAGCACTCTGTGCCTTACTGATATCAGTAGCAAACAAGCCTGATTGAGAAATTCCAATGGTTGCCAGTGTCAAAGCAAAGAAAACCTGCAAATTAGGAGAAAGAAATTTTTTTTTTCTTTTTCATTAAGAAACTGGTGGGATAGAAATTATGAATGTCACCAATGACATGAAAGAGCGTACCCGAAAAACATCCGAAAATGTTGTTATGCCAGCCTCAACAAATCGAGCTCCAGCATAAAAACTGCCAGCATATACAAAATACAGCAATGAAGCCGAAAGTCCAAAAGCTGCCCCACTGAGCATACCTTGATTGATTCCTGCCTTCAGAGGCGTCTCGCATTTTTTCTGGTACAATTTCATAACATTCTCTTCAGCACAGAAAGAAGCAACAGTTCTTATACTCCCTACAGCATCATTCGCAACTTGACTTGCTTCCTCGTACATTTTCTGCCATCATTTACATAATTTCATCCACAATCAATAAGAATTAAACCAAATATATAAGCACTGAGATGTGAAGCATACTTTAGAATCTGCACTGAAGCCTGTTTCGAACTTCATATAAAGATATCCACTAAGTCCTATAAGGGGTACTGATAAGAAGACTAAGAGAGCTAATTTCCAATTTGCTAGAAAAGCAATAACCAAGCCGGCAATTAGAGACGCAATATTTTGAACAATCAAACCAAGTGCATCTCCGACAATTCTTCGGACAGAAGCTGAATCTACAGAAAGTCTTGCACCGATTACACCACTTGAGTGTTCAGGTTCATCAAACCAACTTATTTCCATGTGAATCACTTTGTCAAAGCACATTGATCTGATCCTTTTTATTAACTTGCACCCCGCCAGAGCAAAAAAATATGACTTGAATGAATGAGCCAATAAACATGTTAAGCCTAGAATAAGGAACATCAAAGACCAAAATCTGATATCTTTGCGGAGTTCTTCAGCTGGCTCAAAGAAAGATTTTATTGTACTGGAAACTATGATTGCCAAAAAAGGTGAAGTTGCACCAGAAATCCCTGCAGCAATTGTGCCTAGCAGTAAGACTGGGATCTCTGGCTTGTTAAGAATGGCTAGGCGATAAATTGGTACTGTCGGCTGTGGTTTTGATTTCTCTGAAACACATGTATATGGTTCTGCAGGTTGTGTTTCCAGAATATTTATTCCAGCCGGTGAACTAAATGGAATGGCAAATGACTGGGGACTACTGCTGCCAATTCCAGGTGACCTCCAACTGAGGTATCGTAGCAAAGGAGACCTATGGCTTGAACGCCTTCCCGATTCCATCACTATTTCTGGCTGGTCCTGCGCTGTTACAACATTTTCTTTCGACACTATGCTCATTTCTTGCATCCTAATAAGTTGACTATATGCTCCATCAGGATCCTTGGTTAGCTCAGAGTGTGTACCTGGTTGGTAAGAAGGAATATAAAAAATTGTAAGAATTCAGAATCAATTTTGTGCCTATTTTAAAGAATCATGGGGGAGAAATAAGCAAATAGTTTCTGGAAAAATAGGAATGTTCATTCATTAATAGTCGCACTGAAAATTTGGTGAAAAGTAAGAGAGAAAATACGAGGGAATCAATAAAAGTTGTACCTTTCTCAACAAGTTTTCCTCGATAAATAACAGCAAGCATTTCAGCATTCCTCACTGTACTCAAACGATGGGCAACAATGACCGTAGTTCGGTTGATCATGACATTTTCCAATGCCTCTTGCACAACTCTTTCAGATTCAGCATCAAGAGCGCTTGTAGCTTCATCGAGAAGTAGAATTCTAGGGTCTTTGAGAATTGCTCTAGCTATGGCTATTCTCTGCTTTTGCCCGCCAGATAACTGAGTTCCATGCTCCCCTACCATTGTGTCAAGTCCCTGCATACATAAAACACATAAGAAATAATAAGTAGACCGACGAGAAATTGTCGTTTGTTTTACGCCCGAAAATGCAAGGTCGAAAAGGAAAAACCTGAGGCAGATTATCTATGAATTTTGCCGCATTCGCAAGTTCAGCAGCAGCCTTGATTTCCTCAACAGTAGCACCATCTTTTCCATACGCAATGTTATCTTTAATGCTGCAAGTGAATAACACAGGTTCCTGGCTGACAAGGCCTATTTTCTGTCTAATCCATTTAAGCTGGAAATCTTTGAGATTAAAGCCATCAATGAGAACTTCACCAGCCTGAGGATCATAAAATCTCTCAATTAAACTGATGACTGTTGATTTCCCACTCCCGCTTTGTCCAACCAAAGCGGCAGTCATTCCGCTTGGTATGTAGAGGGAGAATCCATTGAATATCTGTTCATGTGGTCTAGATGGATAGCTGAAATAAACATCTTTTAATTCTATGTCTCCACGAATATCATCTAATTTCACTCCGTTGGGGTCATAAGTGTCTATCAGTGGTTTCCTTTCAATTGCCTCGAACAGTTTGTATCCTGCAGCTCTTCCTGCAGCAATTGCGCTGATGCATGGAGATGTCTGTCCTAAAGACCTGGAAAAAAAAAATTAAAATAAAATAAACCTTCAACAAAAATTTGATAATCTTAAATCTTTTAAAACAATAATAAATATAAACTGAATATCCTTTCAATTTAATACATCAAACATCTGTAACATAATAAAACTTACGTGGATCCAACCATCACAGCAAAAAGTACCGTAATTACATCTCCTCCGGTGTATCCTTTTTCTAGAATCAATTTCCCACCAAACCAAATAGCCAACGCATAACTGCAGTACATAACAAATTCAAATGTGCCAAAACCTAAACCGGCAGCCAAGCCTTCTTGAACACCTGATTTGTAAGCTTTAGCTAAAGACTCATTGTATTTCGCTGTAGCTTGTTTCTCCCCAGTAAATGATGCAACCTGTATTGGCAGTGCCGTCATGGTGTTATATAATTCGTCAATTAGGTAAAGTAAAATGAAAAGAGTATTGTGCTCATGGCAAGTTTTCGTACTGTTCTGATTGCACCAATTGTCTGCTCTGCTACACTTGCTGCAACGGAATAAGCGGTTTGTCCTCGGGAAGCCAGCTTTGTCAAGAAAATAGAAAAAAGAGCACCACCAATGACAAGAGCCGGAATAGAAGATAACATGACAAGGGTGAGAAACCATCCCCTGATAAATGCAACAACAAAGCCTCCAATGAATGTTACCATCAGCTGTATGAGCTTCCCAACCTATATCAAGAAGATAATTAACAGAACATCTAATCTAAACTCCTCATAAGACAATTAACTATAGGGGTGACAATATAAAGCATTCGTGGTACATGAATTGTACCTTCTCCCCCATGGCATCTTGAATAAGTACAGTGTCACCTGACATCCTTTGAATTATTTCTCCTGTGTGAGTTTCCATATCGTAGAACCCAATATCTTGCCTCAATATCGTCTTCAGGTATAAACCTCTTATTCGTGCTGCCTGTCGCTCTCCAGTGACAATCCAGCAACTCACCTCTGGTGTTTTGTAAAGATAGAAGATATCTCAGTTTCTAATTAGCAAGAGAGTTCTTTTGTACATATATTTTTTTTTTCCTAGCAAGAAGCCAGATACACTTACGGAGAAATCCCGCCATACAAATCCCCATAGCCAAGTATACATACTCAAGAGACACCTGAGGATACACCAAATCAGTTATCTTTGTAATTTTAGATTGCTGCCCGGATATATATAGATGTGTAATTATAAGAAATGAAGTTTCAAAATACCTTTGAGACTTCATGAAGCATTTGTTTAATGTTGGCATTTTCTCCAAATGAGTTTACTAAATTTCCGAAGATTATAGTCTGGAGGGGCTGACAGAATCCATTTGCAGCAGCAGCGATTGTGCCCGCAGCCATTAACAGAATATCAGTGGAGTCGGCAAAGGAGAATAGCTTGTAAAATGGCAGTGTTTTAGTACTTTCTTTTTTCTCCTTTCTTTTGTCTGAATCTTGAAGGCTGTCAGGTTTTTCATTTGACTCCCCTACTGGAAAAGAGCATGTTGATGCTGTGACCTGCTCCGTGTTTATTTCTCCATCTAATGCCAAATCCTTCTCCTTGCTCATGTTGCCTACAGTAATATATAGCATTGTCAATTAATTTGTATATAAAACTAAATTGTCTGCAGCAAGAAGAAACATATATATACATATATGATCTAGAAATGTTAAAAGTACTCACCGAAAATCAATAATGATGTATACCTAAATTCTTTTGGAGTCTGGAAGGGCTTCAATTAAGTGTTTGCAATATGCGTCAGATAATATCAATCAAGCATATTAATTCTGACCCGTTCCTTCCTGCATGCTTCTCTGGTTTAATTTTATAGGCGACGACGTAGCCCCACTGTATCTGTATGGTTTTTTTGACTGATTTTACATTTTAGTCATATTCTATTTTTAAACTTTGTCGATGCAATTGCAATGTACAGTCATTGTCTTAATATTTTTAACAGAATCGTGTCTATACATATAGCCATCCAATGCAAGCAATGACGGCAGCTAAATTGGAACTACAACTTTCGGCCTTTCCTTTTACATGATGGTCTATAATTGAACATACTTTAATATACTCTTTTAACTAGTAATGGACGGTATCAACTATCGAAATAAAGAAAAGAAAGTAGTAATAGATAAATGGGAAGCATAGCATTGATGGCTTTACTTAAAGGACTTTAAAGTGTTAATTCAGTGTGATGTGACCAATTGAGTGAGAAACATAAACTTTTTAACAAGTGGCCTCAATATAAAGATATAAAGACAATGATCTACCAACAATGACAGCAAACCACTTTTATTTGAGTACACCCATTCTCATTTTTTATTTTTCTTTTCCAGGATTATACTACATTCAAAAATGCCATATCATCTCCCAAGTCTTTCCATGTAATTCTTAAAGTTTTCCTCCAAGTTTCAAGTGTTCTAAAGATTCGGTTCTCAATTATTGCATCCAGACAAAATCAGTATCTCTTTATGGATCACATTTCTAATTTCATATTTTTATTTCTTTTTAAAGGTGAAAGCTCTTAGAGAGAGAGAGAGAGAGAGAGAGGAGAGAGAGGAAGGAAAGACATCTGCTATCTTTACCTTTATTTGTTGGATAGATATAGCTGATTCTTTTATTATAGAAAAATAATATTTTATGTTTAATTGTTTACGGACATAATTATTCAATTATCAAAGATTGCAGCCGTCATAAGTATTACGTAAGGATGGTAATTCCAATTCACATATTATATTTATTTATATTATATAGTTGAAATTAGATATAATTACGCCATCAGTTTAACATAACATACATATTCAAACTCAATTAATTAACTGGTGAAGTTGATGGATTGTATCACAAATTATTATCTCTATTATTATTATTATACATAATATTGTTCTTGCATAACTAATAATAATATGCACTCGGTCCATTATGATACAATATATGTGTTGGTGTATGCTAAATTAATTAATCAACAGTGTGGACTGTGGTGTACCAGTTTCCATTTTACAAGCTACCTGAAGACTTTTAACTCTCTCTAAAAAGAAGGTTAGGTTTGACTGCATTTACATACATACATACGTACATACATCATCAGAAGTTGATATTCATATATATATATATATATATATTTCCAACTTCCAATTCCAGAAGCTAGCAACAATTAATTAATTAACAGAATGAATGAATCAGCAAATTAAAGAGTAAATTAAGCTAGTAATTAAATTATGCAGTGATTTTCTTGTAATTAATTTATCCCTTGTTTAATTAATTAATCTTGCTGGATTTTTTCAGTGACTGTCCCCCCAAGTATTGGATGGGAATTAAATGGCTTGTTGATTGATGCTATGTGTTCGTTAATTTCACACAGATGATCTGAAAAAGTTGGAAGAAGTCAACACGCATGGTTTCTCTCAGAATCCAAGTTGTTCATCGTTAACCCCCCACCCAACCAACCACCCACCCCCCATGCATGGAAAAACCAAAAAGTAAAAACAAAAACAGAAAATTAAGAAAGTTGCAGAGCAGACAGTGAAAAGTACGTAGCTGAAGCTGGAAGCTGGA